>MUZC01000072.1:61052-73301 GCA_002072015.1 Radix auricularia | reverse complement strand
GAGGTGGGGTGGAGGTGGGGTGGAGGTGTGGTGGAGGTGGGGTGGAGGTGTGGTTGTTTCCGACCCATTGTTTCGGCCTCGTTGTTAAATCGGTTACGAGCATTTAATGGGGATTTCATGTCATTTCACGCATGACTGATTTCGTCCAGCCCCCAAAGCAATTTCTGGTGGTCGTGCCATGTAATGGTTTCTTGAATTAACTCTCTTCCTCCATCCCTCCCTACCTCTCTGTCTGTCAGTCTCTCTCTCTCTCTCTCTCTCGCTCTCATTTAAAATTATAAAGACTTTAAAAATATTTTTAAAACTAAGCCTCTCTAAATATAAGTCAAAGTCGACAGGTCGCCCCTCGCCTGAGGCGTCACTAGGTTTGGTGTAACACCCTCATGGTGCCACCCGGGGTGGTCCCCCACCGCATCCCCCTAGTGACGCCACTGCCCCTTGCATCATCTGCGGCAAACATTTGTGCTCGCACTTAACCCATGGGCATAGAAGCAGAATAAGTTGTTTTTTTATGTCTCTTTATTAGTCTGAGAGGGAACATTTTTTTTTTAAACTTGAAAGTTTATTTTATAGATAGATACAATTTCTGCTTTAACAAAATATCAATGTTGCCTTTATTAAAACAGATACTTATTCAGAGTATTGGAGATTTATTTTAAAAAAACAACAACATATTGTTTTGGCGAAGCCAATGATATAGTCTGCTTTCCCGTAGAGTGTGAAAGCCACCTCAATATTATCCATGTAAAGTAATCGAACGATCGTCAATGATCACTCCCGATGGAAAAGTGACCCAATAAACCATTACACACAACCTCACTCCCATGGGTCGATGAGACGAGGAGAGACAGAGAGTGGGGGGGGTGAGAAGTAGATAGGGTGAGAGTGGAGCGATAGAGAGAGGTAGACAGAGAGAAAGAGAATAATGAACAAGAAAAATGGCCCGTACTCATGTTTCAGCGTCGGAAAAAAAAACGTATCCATGGCACTGAAATCCGGCGCAGAAAATCCAAGCAAATCGACTCCCCCTCCCCCCTCCGCCTCAACTGTAAACAATTGAGTTGGGGAGTGGATGTTCCGGTTGTGGTATTCATCTAATATCGCGAGTTCGGACAACAGACAAATTAAGAGATGAGATGAGGACATAAAAAACACAAATCGACTTTTGTTGCGGGTTGAAACCTTCTTTAGGGAATAAACAAATTTGTAACACTAAATTTATGTCTATTAGAAATTGTATTTAGCTTCCTGGATATTGACAATTAACCGAAACTCAAACAGCTTCAAGGGAAATTGATTTAATAAGTATTTTTGGAGAAATAGGTGATTGAAATCAGTGTCGTCGCTAAGGGGGAGCGGTGGGGGTGGGCCGCCCCGGGGTGACACCATCAGGGGGTGACACCAAAATGTAAAATTCTTTATTTTTCCCGCTATTTTGCACTGGCAAACTTGGAGGAGTTCTATAGGTTAAGTCGTGAGGGGGTGACACCATGAGCTAGCGCCCCGGGTGACACCAACTCTAGTAACGACACTGATTAAAATACCATCAGCTTACAAGTTTTCATGTCAACTATATTTTATTGTCATTTTTTGACCTGACAAATATTTACGAACATGTGGGGGCCGCGGTGGTCGAGTGGCAAGCGCGCTCGACTGGCGTCCCAATGGTCACGGGTTCGAATCCATGGGAAGCCAGGGACTCGCTCCCGGGGCCCAGGGCGTCCCCGAGTTCCACCCAGCTCCAAATGGGCGAAAAGCGGCGGGGCAATGCGTGGAACCCCCAGCCGTGGCATGTGACCGCTGCATCACTTGCCAAAAAACAACTGCTGCCCTGCAGATGGTCTTGGCTGACCAAAGGCTATGGAAGCAAATCCAGAAAATACAGCAGGCTGAAGTCGGAACCCAACCGTCAACTTATTTTAAAAATGGACATTATAAAAACTAATGCTGTAAAGTTGTAAACAATGATATGAAGAAACAAATGATCACGTACATTCACGCATATGACAAACACTTTTAAAGAACCGTTCGCACTTTAACAACTGCACCTAGGACTCGCAAGTCACGTTATTTTATATAATAAAAAGGCAATATTCTTTCCGGTCATCGATAGCGATTGGTCCCTCAAACTCCTGCAGCCAATCAGAAAAATTAAATCTCATTTACATAGTGAACAAAATTACGCGGACGTTCAAAGAAAGTAATTTTTTGTGCGGTTTTTTTTTTCAAAGACTTTATTTTGAGCAGTACGGTTTGGGATTTAGAAAAAATTTTTGTGTGCTTTTTTCGGGTTATTTCTTTTAACTGAAATGAATCGAATTTTTCACGTGATGCACATGTATGGCCGGTCGAGATGGCTGTTGGAGAGGTGATACAACATGCCGCTAAAACGACGGCGGAACGTCCTGAGGTGGGCTCTGTTGCTCGCGAAGCTATGAAGTATAGCGCCTGCATTATATGAAAGAAGGGGTTGTATATGAACTTAGAACCGCACCAATTTAGAACGGGCAGAGCATTCCCTCCCTCCAGCCCCGCCCTCAAAAGGGCGTTACTCTTTAAGCCTCATGACCCGGTAGATTTCGTTAGGATCGTTGACCTGGTAAAGCTTCGTCTTCCGGTTGTAACTCAAGACGTAGTCGACTTCCTCTTCCCCCTGCTCTTCCTTGTCGTTGCCGGCCTCGGAAGCACGGCTGCGCGCGACCCCTCGGGTGCGTCGTCTGTTTGCGTCACTTCCGTTCACTATGGGACGCACCTTGTTGAGCTTGCCCGTGTCGTCCGCTGGGGTTTTTCTCATCATGCGCAGGTGACCGCTCATTTTCGGGAGAAGGTCGGTGGGTGGAAGGACGCGGCTGTGGAGGCAATGCCGGCGGAGGACGTACGAGAGAGCGTGGTTCGAGTCTAGGTATTCACGTGCTGTGTTTGTCTCTCAGGAATATTGTGGTAATGAGTTAAGACAAGCTCCCGATAGGGCACAGCGCGTAAACTAGGGTCACGCTTCATTCTTCGATAGCCATAACAGGTTTAATATTCTAGTTGTTTAATTACAGTGATTTCCCCTTAATGTTGGCTTTTTATTAAAATTTATAAAGAACAGTACGGTGTTCTAAGTGGAGTAACTAGTGTTGGTGTCACCCGGGGTGGCCAACCCCCACCGCACCCCCTAGTGACGCCACTAGGTGTTCCAATGATAAAATTTAACTGTTTTTTTAAATTATTATTTAAAACCACAACTGATTAATTATTCGGAAATTTTATTTCAAACTATCTGATTTTAATGTTTCTTTTTATGGCTTAAAATTTCATTCCATGATTCATTTTCCCCAGTAAATAATAGTCATGTTTTATTGTTTTGAAAAAAGCCATTTTAATAAGGAAAAATTTTTTTTTATAAAAGCATTAGTGAAATTATGATTTACATTAATTTACAACATTACGACCCAAAAATGTTTAGAATACTAAACAATAATAAACAAGAATTTTGAATGGTGGAAGCTTGCATATCAATGCGGCTAAATATGGAGTTAAGGTTGATAAAAAAAACATTCCCGATTTCCTTGTTTAAGTTACGTGCAAATTTTCATATGGCGGAAGTGGCGTCGTTTCTCGTGTTAGATGGAGCTGTCATGGCGCTAGAGTACTTCCTGTATGAGGTCGCCACCGCTTGAAACACTAACCTCAGCGACCGTCTGGACGATGGCCAACTTTATGGACATGCTCCTCTGTAACACCACCAACATGGGCATCTGCCGGCCCGGGTGCAGCTACACGATGGAGTGCCTACCGCGTGTCGG
Organism: Radix auricularia; assembly: GCA_002072015.1. Taxonomy (NCBI): domain Eukaryota; kingdom Metazoa; phylum Mollusca; class Gastropoda; family Lymnaeidae; genus Radix; species Radix auricularia. The sequence continues at coordinate 69,510 of MUZC01000072.1, read as the reverse complement.
GGTCGACACGCGAAAGTTCGACGACGGGTGGTTCCCATATGGTAACATCAAGAGCACATACGTGAGTCTATAGCCCATACGCGAGTCTATAGCACATACGTGAGTCTATATGAAATAAGTGAGTCTATAGCAGTGGCGGATTTAGCTTTGTCTGCGTGGGGGGGGGGGCGAGGAGAATTTCAGGGGGCGCCGAAAATTTCACTAAAAACAGATTTTGGGTAAATACTAGGGCTGTTACCGATTAATTTAAATTTAATTGTTAACTTTTAAAAAATTGACGATTAATTAATCATTAATTTCGATCATAGCCAAAATTTTTAATTTATGATGTCATAAGTAACACTTATTTAACGTTCTGATAAAAATCTAAATAACACTGGAATGTCTTCTTTATCTATCAACTTTTCACCATCTACGCAAAAGTGTGTTGACATTAATTGGTTCAAGTGATGAGCGGGTCTATAATATAACAATATTGACAATATAACCAGCAGAACTGAACAATCATTGACATGGAACTGATGTAACTGGTATGCTCAAAACGGTCTTGGCAAGGAATGTCATCATCAGATATTGGTGTTCATTAACTTTCCACCATTGTACTGGATTAATGGATTCAAGAACGTTCATTTCCATTTTGTAACGCAGTAATTAATCAGAAGAGCTGTCGTCATTTCTGTCTCTAAGTCAAACGCCATTACTGCCATTAGCTTCAAACGCTTTTCATTTGGTGTGATAAGTAGGCAAACTTTATCAACATTTTGAACATTCCCGTCAGTCAATATTTTAAAACCAAAATGTACAGGTCATCTTCAGGAAAGTCATTATTTATCAGGCGCTATTTTTAAAAATCGTTTATCTATATACTTTTTTAACTTCCAATTATTTGTAAGTGATGTGTCAATTAATCGTTAAAAATAATTTAATCGTTAAACATTTTAAATTATTACTCTAGAAATTAATCATTAATTTCTGCAGCCCTAGAAATAATAATTATGAGCCTACTAATTTAGTAAATTTTCCAAATCATCGAACAAGACACACAGAAGAAACAATATAAACAGATATGTTTTCAAAATAGTGACGTATATTTATTTCAATAGTATTTTTTTTATCTAAGAAAGAAACTTAGTGTAAGTGAATTTGTATAGAGCCATCAGCCTTATTTAAATTCCTTTCTACGTGAACCTAAACGATTTATCGTTGATTCAAAGTCAAAGTTCTCATGTTCATTTGAAATTATTACCAATCCAGACAGGCGTTCGTTTTTCATTTTTAAGCGCAAATAATTTTGATGATTTTCAATCATTGCTACCAAGAAGATTCCAGTAAATTTGTATAGAGTATTGACAAATTAGGGAGTCCTGATGCCATTTATTTTTCAAACAAGAATGGTAGAAAGTCGTTAAGTTGTAGCTCACTAGTTGTAGATAGTGATGGACGTTGTGATGGACGTTGTGATGGATGTTAAGATGGACGTTTTGATGGACGTTGTGATGTATACAAATCTTTGAATGTATACTATTCAACGATTGCTTCTTCAGGGTTAATATGTTTGTAAATTTTGCATCAACTTCAAAAAGAATCTTTATTTTCTTCCAACATTTTTTTATGGATCAATACAGTAGAAATAAATAGATGTGCCCCTAAAGTCATTAAATCGATCATCTATTTATTTTAGTAGTGTATCCAACATAGTGAAGTTTGTTTCAGATTTAAAACTAGTAGTAAAATATTAGTTGGATCATCAGCCCTTTCATCTCTACTTAGTTCACCTGCAATACTTTTATTTTTTGCAAATTTGAGTTTCTTTAAATTTTGTTTTTAACATCTAGTTTGGAACAATTTTCGTTAATAGATGATTAGACATCTACTTTCAGAATTTTAAAAAGCTTGATCGCTTCTCTTTTCAACAAACTTATTTCTTCCAACATCGATCAATTGTTTTGCAATTGCAATGCCAATACTCTTGCGCTACAAGTGGTTTGATAACACGAAAATATCAACAAGCTTTTGTACAAATAGCATCAGAAAAAACAAAAGAATATTTGTTATTAAAACAGATAGTCCCACAGCTTCTGCTCTGACTTCCGACACTTCCTCTATGTTATGTTGATTTCCCTGTATTTATACCTTCTAGAGTGGCTAGAATAGCAGAGAATGATTCAACAACTGCATCGACTGCATGCTTATGGCTTGACCATCTTGTATCAGAAAGTCATTTCTGAGTTTATACTGTTAATTCATATTGACATTTATGATCTTTTTAAAGTGTATGCAGACGTGGTAAACTAGACGTAAAGAATGCATACAACCTTTCAGCTGTGCCAAAAATAAAAAAAAATAACAACTGTACATTACTGTGTACAGAAATTGCTTCGGTAGTGACCAAATTCAAAACATGTGGACAACATAGGGTGAACGTTTTAAGTCCACTCTTAATTCCAGATATCACAGATGCGCCATCGTATGCCTTTCCTCCACAGATTGTGATGTAAATGTTTCGGTTTTGTAATGTATAGTTCCGTTAGAATCTTCTATGCAAATGCAGGTTTGCAGCATTTCTGTTTACCAAAGTATACAAGCCTATAAATCTTTCCTCAACATTTCTTAATTTTAAAACTGAACGTAAAGTGACATCTGATGAATTTTAGATATATTAATGGTTGAATCAATAATTAAAGAAAAGAAATGTGAAGACTTAACTTTATTATCAATTGCTTCTGATAATTCAGGTGCAAATGATTGAATTAAATGAATTTGCACACCATTACTTAAATAAATTTCATTTTTCTTTTTAAACTTTAGATGATTGTTTAAAGTGGAATCATAGTTGGCTAATAAACTTAACATTTAACGAAGATTTCCAGTATTTCTACAACTACCGTCAATAAAGCAAGATTGTTCTCTGTGTCCACTGACTTGCTAAAACAATGTCACGCCTAACATTCGTTTCAATGCTTCTCTATTCTTTTCCACTTAGCGACGCTCCTGACTGACCATACCAGATATTGCAGTTTTGAAATACGATATTTAGCAAGCCAATATTGTCGTATTGCAGTTTAGTGATTGATTAAAAGTTTCGTGTTTAACAATCTTTTTTTCTGCTCTAGTTACACCTTTTTAGTGTTCATTAAGGGCGTTCTAAGGGGGCGCCATTTTAGACCAAACAGGTGCGCGGGGGGGGGGGGGGGCGACCCGCCCGCTGCCCTATAGCTAAATCCGCCACTGGTATATAGCACATACGTGAGTCTGTAGCACATACGTGAGTCTATAGAACATACGTGAGTCTCTAGCACATACGTGAGTCTATAGAACACATTCGTGAGTCTGTAGGACATAGGCTACGTGAGTCTGTAGAACATACGTTACTCTATAGTACATACGTGAGTCTGTCTATAGCACATACGTGAGTCTGTTTATAGCACATACCTGAGTCTATAACACATACGTGAGTCTATAGAACTTAGAACATACGTGAGTCTGTAGCACATACGTGAGTGTGTAGCATACATGTTATTTATATATCTTACTAGCAATTTACCCGCGCTTTGCTGCGGAAATTAGGGTTTCAGCTAGCGTTGTGAACCCGCGTAAGACCAAATAAAAACACCATTTGAGTTTAATCTGAATGAAGATGGATATACTAAATATATTAACTTCAACCATTCAGGCTCCTACGTACACAAGAACTTGGAGATTTAAAGATGCGTCTTTCTTTATAAACCTCATATTGGGAAAAAACNGGGGGGGGGAAGGTTTTGGGCCCCCGGCAGCCCATGAGTGGAAATTTTTAAAATTTATATAATTATTTTTCCTTTTCTACCTACACGGGAAATAAAAGAATTATAGATTTTCAATTTTTATATTTCATATTAGAAAAAAAAGTTTTTGGGGCCCGGCCCCCATGAATGTGTATTTCAAAATTCTTTTACACCAACATTTGTCCTGAGAGAGTACTTAACAATAACCCAAAGTTTCATGATCCTACCTACACGGAAAATTGGAGAATTAGCGATAAGTTTTTTGTTTTTTTAATATAAGAAAAATATATTTGGGCCCCCGGTACCCAATTAGAGGGAATTCTAACATTCTTTTTGCCAATTGTCGGGAGCTTGTACTAAATAAAATTCAACTTATATGGGAAATAGGAGAATTAGTGAATTTCAATTTTTGTATAGCTCATATTAAAAAAAAATGTTTTGGGGACCCCGGCCCCCATTAGTGGGAAATTTAACATTCACTTTTGCCAATTATCATCGGAAGCATGTACTCAAAAAATGTACACATTTTCATGCTTCAAACTATACGGGAAATAGGAGAATTATTGATTTGCAATTTGTAAATAGCTCATATAAGGGGACACATTTTTATGGGGCCCCATTTTTTTTTGGGCTCCCGTACCTCTATGAGTGGGCATTTAACGTTCTCTTTCGCCAATTATCATCGGGAGATTAAACTCAAGAACTTCCTAAAGTTTCATGCTCTCCAAATACATGGTGAATGGAAGAAATAGTGATTTTTAGTTTTTTAAATTTGGGCCCCCCAGCCCCCCTGTAAGAGAAATTTTAAAAATTATTTCACATGCTAGCATCGTGAAAGTGTATTTATAAACTCCCCAACATTTGATGAGTCTACCTACTCGGAAAATATGATAATTGGTGCTTTTCAATGTTTATATAGCTCATTTAATGAAAAAATCGTTTTCGGGGCCCCAGCCCCCACGAATTGGAAATTTAATATTCTCTTTTCCCATTTATTGTTGGAAGCATGTACTCAAAACATTTCTTAAGTTTCATGCTTCTACCTACACGGCAAATAGATGAATTGTTGATTTTCAATTAGCATATAGCTTATAAGGAGAAAAACAGTTTTGGGGCCCCGGCCCCCATGAGTGTGAATTTCAAAATTCTTTTTCGCCAATTTTTGTCGTAAGAGAGTCTCCAACAACTTCTTAAAGTTTAATGATTCTACCTACACGGGAAGTTGGAGAATTAGTGATGTAGGCAAAAATAGTTTTTGGGCCCCCGGCCCCACATGAGTAAGATTTTCAAAATTCTTTTTCGCCAATTTTCGTAGTCAGAGGGTACCCAACAACTTCCCAAAGTTTCATGATTTTACCTAAACGGGAAGTTGGAGAATTAGTGATGAATCAGTCAGTCAGTCAGTCAGTCAGTCAGGGCTTTCCCTTTTATTAGTATAGATGACATGCGATCTATGCAGACGTCAATCGAACTAACTTTCGCATTGTTACTAATTAATTATATTAATAAGTTAAATTACTATTTAATAGCAGAGTTAAATTTCAATAATACATCATATAGAATAGGACTGCGATAAAGATTTTAGGTTAAATATGACGCATGGAGGAATACACGATGTTGAGAACAACATTTTCTGTACTAGTTAAATCATAAGAACTTTAGTGTTTACATTGCACAATTTGTTTGGTTATTCCATATTTTAAATTTGAATGCGTCAGCGCAACATATCAAAGATTAACTCACATTATATTCAATATCTGTATATTATTATAAAATTAAATTTTAAAAATAGATAATTCAGATTCATTATTATAATAAATAGTGTTTAAAAAAATTAAGGAAAAAATTAGTTGTCTTTCTCTTTAAATTCTATTTTTCTATTCTTTTGCAATGCATTATTTAAAAACTCTTTAATTTAATTTAAAAGGTTACCCACAATAATGGCTATTTTTTTTTTACAGATCCGATAACACCAATAGTTATTGAAACAAAATTGTTTTCATACTAAATGAAACCTTAAAATTTGTCATTGAAGAAACATTAATCAAATTATTATGATTATCATTATTTTCTTTTTTCATAAGTACGTCCTCTAGATGCCGTTCTCCTAATCGAAAGCAATTTAAACTATTTCTAGTGTGTGTGTGTGTGTGTGTGTGTGTATTGTGTGTGTGTGTGTGTGTGTGTGTGTGTATGCGTGTGTATGTGTGTGTGTGTGTGTGCGTGTGTCACCTTTACTATGTTTAGTTTATTTACGATCCCTTCATCTTTCTTATATCAGCGGGCTGTAATTTGGTGTTCTGTTATTTTTCACCCAGAGATGATGTTTTAAAAAAAACAACTTTCCCCGCCTGCAGGTGATCCTGTTCTACCTGATCGTGGTGCCGTCTGTGTTCGCCTGCCTGTTCTGCTGCTGGAAGTCGTACGAGCGCGCGTGCGAAGATTGCGATGACCGGGAGTCCAACAAGAACTCCAAGCGGGAGAAGATGGTGCCCAACTACAAGCTCAAGTACGAGTGCTGCAAGAAGAATGTCGCGCCAATTTTGGTGAGAGCCGAGACATTTTCAAGACATTTTCTTTGCTGTGTTAGACTAGAATTTTAAGAGCAGAGACATTTTCTTTGCTGTGTTTGGCTAGAGTCGGCTAGACATTTAAGAGTAGATTGATTTTAAAACATTTTTTGTAGTATTAGACATTGAGTTTTGAAATGTCAGTTCATTAGCAAATCTGAATCAGAAAAACAAACAAACAACATTTTCTCTGGGGAATATAACCCCCGTACCCCATAGAACCCCCTTACTCCATAGAACGTTTGTATCCCTTAGAACCCCCTTACCCCATAGAACCCCGTACCGCTTAGAACTAGAGTACCCCTTTCACTTTCGGGCCCTATGAGAACCACGGAGTTGATCAATCGAACAGTTCCCAAACAAAATAATAGAATCAGTACCACGAGTGGATTTTTGACATCATACCCGTGCTGTGGTGGAGCTTTAGTACCATCCGTATGGCACATGTGAGTGGGGCTCCAAGGGTGATCATTGTAAATAGCAAAGGCGATCATTGGTGTTGGGGTCCTTAACGGAGGCATCATGACTTTCAAGACTGAGATGAAACATACGTTTTGTTCTGAGTCATTGTTTGATGTGAGTCATTGTTGTGTTAATAATCATTGCTTGTTATGAGCCATTATTTGGTAATAATCATTGTTTGTTATTGCCATTGTTTGGTAATAATCATTGTTTGTTATGAATCGTTGTTTGTTAATAATCATTGCTTGTTATGAGCCATTATTTGGTAATAATCATTGTTTGTTATTGCCATTGTTTGGTAATAATCATTGTTTGTTATGAATCGTTGTTTGTTAATAATCATTGTTTGTTATGAGCCATTATTTGATAATAATCATTATTTGTTATTGCCATTGTTTGGTAATAATCATTGTTTGTTATGAATCGTTGTTTGTTAATAATCATTGTTTGTTATGAGCCATTATTTGGTAATAATCATTATTTGTTCTTGCCATTGTTTGGTAATAATCATTGTTTGTTATGAGCCATTGTTTGGTATGATCAGTTTGGAATGAACCCTTACATTTACTGTCGATGTTTTCCTATTACTTATACGCCACTTATCTCTTTTAGTTCCCCATCCCCCAAGACTTTGATTTCAAACATCACTGTGGTCAGAACTGCCTTGGTCCACACCGAGTCCAGCAACCACGATACATCTGAAGGACTGGCCGTTCGCCCATCGGACTTCTTGAAGGCTAATCACCTTAAGACTGGATGTTAAGCTTATTTTTTATATTATATATATAAACGAAAACAAAAACAAACTTTTTGCACTTGTATGCAGTACACCGATTTCAAACTATAGACCTACAATTATCAATCGGCGTGTACTGATGTTATAGCGCTTAGAGAAGACCGTATTTGGGCAAGTAGAGATTTACATAAACACTCGTAAAGTTAATATACCAGAGAAACATCAATTAGACATTACCAGCAAGAACTGTAGGAAAATAAACATTAGATTTAAGCAAGACACAATTGTATACTGTTTTTTTTAAAAATCGCTTTTTGTGTTATAAAAAAATATAATTTTGAGCATAGTATTTACATGAAATATCAGAGAGTGGCGATATGTGATTTTTTTTAAAACCAGAAATAAACCCCTATACATAATCATACTACAAAATGCTTTGTTTTTCTTTGTGATTTAGGACGAGAGTCCAGTTACGTGGCTTAATGACTTTTTATTTAATCAGACCTTCTTGGTTTTTATTTATTTATTTATTATTATTATTATTATTATTATTATTATTTAAAATTGTTGCCATTATCCAATGATATGTTTTCATCAAATGTACGCAAAGATCCGACAAACACATTCTAAACTTTTAGCAGTGAATCCCAACAATCACGAACCTTTTTGATTTCTACAACATTCATTTATATATCTATTTCAGAGCAAGTGTCAGCTAACCCTAACGTGAACAATATAAAAGGCAAAGTAAAGAAACATAATAATAATAATTACATTGATAATTAATTTCAATCGCTGCGCTAAAAGGAGTTCTGTTCTAAGATGGGTTTATAAAGTACATTATCAGTGCTGCACCGTACCGATGCTATTTATATTTAGCAGCGTTGTGGTGTGTGTGTGGTGGGGGGGGGGCCAGGGGCACACAT
>MUZC01000072.1:19938-30761 GCA_002072015.1 Radix auricularia | reverse complement strand
TATATATATATATATATATATATATAATTCTCTACGTGGTCCGACCATGCAGGACAAGAAGGTGTCTGACCTCTGACCCCACCGACCAATAAGATTGCAAGAAAATGTAGTAAACATTCAACATTTCGTTGAAGTGAAGTCAATCACTATGTTCCTTCTCAGTTATATCCGCATCCGAGGTTTATTCGCGTTGTTCTGATTTCATCGTGATATAGTTTGTGTCTGTTTCCCTCCCCCCTTCCACTTTCTTTGCACTATCTGTGAGCAAATCTGCGGCGTATGACACGCCGCGGCCTCTAGTTTGTTCTATAATCAGTAGGCATGTAGCTCATCCACCGTCAGGTCAGCCTCTGCTAAATAATTGTGGTTCAGGGAAATGGGTTGGGAACTTTTACATCTCTTCAGCCGTCCTGACGCCATGCACAACAATTAATAACTTCATGTATTGGCTGGTTGCGGTGATCGGAACTACCCCTCTCCCCTCCATTTGATAGATTTTCTTAGGAGAAAGGCGAAATTTTCCAGCTACGCTAGAAGATAATTTGTTGATAAAATGCAATAAATGAAGCTTTTCGCGATTGTCCTTTTAAATACGCCTGGCGGATGCGATATTTTACAAGTGCTTGGGAGACGGATAAAGTATATTTGACCATTTTTAACTTGACCCTCCAATGTCACAAATCTCGGACCCCTACACCCTTAAAGTACTTTACACTTTCCGATCAAACAGTTTTTTTTTAAAATTAACAAAATATTTAAAAGTTAATATAACACACCATGACGTCACACATGGCCGGACCCCACTCCCCCTGTCACAAACGGCCACACGTTCTTACACCCCCAGCCTCCGGAGCGTGACGTACTTTACGGACGACCCCGTGATGTATCGGACAAATCATTTCGTTCTTTGGTATTATTTGAACGATAAACTCTAAAGCTTCATATTATTTTCATTGGGCTGATCAAACCGGAAGTGAATATCGGCAACAAAATATTAGATGTAGTAACAACCGCACCTCTTTGCACAATGTGTTCACTTGAAAAGAAAGGAAAATGAGAAACTATTTCTTCATGACAAAGAATCAAAGAAAGCATCTGCTGAGCACGTGCAGGCGGGAGCAAATCTGTTAGCACTGAACACAGTAACGTCAAAAATAGGCTAACCTCTAAGTCGACACACAGCAATCTTTGATCGTGTTCCCTCTCACCATTATAAGACAAGCGGGAACACCGTATGTTTATTTATGTCAGTACAAGTTTTTATAGACAGAAAACAATTCGTAACAACGCATTGTCAAACTAAGTCAATTAATATTCAAACTTGATGTTAAAAAAATTTAAATTTTTTAACAGTCACTCAAAGACAGATTGTACTAGAGCAAGATGTCATTAGCACTGAGTCACTTTAAGACACGTTGTCACTAGAGCAAGATGTCAAAAGAATTGAGTCACTCAAAGACAGGTTGTCACTAGAGCAAGAAGTCTCAAAGAACTGAGTAACTCAAAGACAGGTTGTCACTAGAGCAAGAAGTCTCAAAGAACTGAGTCACTCAAAGACAGGATGTCACAAAAACTGAGTCACTCAAAGACAGGTTGTCACTAGAGCAAGAAGTCTCAAAGAACTGAGTAACTCAAAGACAGGTTGTCACTATTGCAAGATGTCAAAATAATTGAGTCACTCAAAGACAGGTTGTCACAAAAACTGAGTCACTCTAATACAGGTTGTCACTAGAGCAAGATGTCAAAATAAATGAGTCACTCAAAGACAGGTTGTCACTAAAGCAAGATGTCTCAAAGAACTGAGTTACTCAAAGACAGGTTGTCACAAAAACTAGAGCAAGATGTCAAAATAATTAATTGAGTCACTCAACGACAGGTTGCCACAAAAACTGAATCACTCTAAGACAGGTTGTCACTAGAGCTAGATGTGAGCAATTTCCTAAGTGATATACATTTTAATTGAAACAACATTTCTTTAGATTTGTCGTTACAGATTCTAATAAAAGAAAACTATCCCATAACTGTAACTCACTTTTTTGTCGTTACAGATACTAATAAAAGAAAACTATCCCATAACTGTAACTCACTTATTAGTCGTTACAGATACTAATAAAAGAAAACTATCCCATAACTGTAACTCACTTATTTGTCGTTACAGATACTAATAACAGAAAACTATCCCATAACTGTAACTCACTTATTTGTCGTTACAGATACTAATAAAAGAAAACTATCCCATAACTGTAACTCACTTATTTGTCGTTACAGATACCAATAAAAGAAAACTATCCCATAACTGTAACTCACTTATTTGTCGTTACAGATACTAATAAAAGAAAATTATCCCATGACTGTAACTCACTTCCATGACAACTTTCAGCTTAAAATATTCAAGCTTCCTGGGAAATTCTGATTGACCATAACAATAAACCAAGCCAAAGGCCAGGTCTCAAAAGCGATGGAATTGGATATAATGAATGCCTCAGTCAGAGCCATCAAGTATTAGAGACACCACACTATACAACAGTGGTTCCCATCTTTTTTTATCGCCGAAGACCGGTCAGAGTGTGATAATTTTACTGAGGCCTGCTGACCGGGTCATGGGGTCGGGCGGTTGTGTTTTAATTTTATTGTATTTATCTTATCTTATCTTATCTTATCTTATCTTATCTTACCTTTATGTTACAGACGCTCCTTCTGTACTGAAGATTATTGCGTCCTACGTATTTCTATGGTTTGTATTTAGTCCTGTATTCTTACTAGAGTTTTAAATGATGATAAAGTGTTGGCTTTCCTGGTTTCTTCAGACAACCCATTCCACGCCCGAATACCGGACGGAAAGAAAGAAAACTTGTATGTGTTTGTTCTTGCATATGGAATAAGAAAGGTGTTTTTATCTTTATGTCTATTTGAGGGTTGTATTAAGTTATCTTTGTGTTGTATTTCTAAATTAGAATCAATTGCCTTATGTAAAATTACTAATTTACTCTTGGTTCTTCTATCTCTAGTGTTTCAAGGTTTAATGATTTAACTAATGGTGTTATTCTTGTCAGTTTTGAATATGAATATTCTCCATTAAAGAATCTGGCAGCTCTTTTTTGGATTTGTTCTAACTTATTAATATTTACTTTGGTGGATGGGTCCCATACAGAAGATGCATATTCTAGTATAGGTCTCACCAGAGTGAGGTAGCATTTTAGTTTTATATCTTTGTTACATTTTTAAAAGTTTCTTTTTATAAAGCCTAAGGTTTTGTTTGATTTTTAAATAACTTCATTGACATGGGGATTCCAAGATAGTTTCTCATTTATTATTACTCCTAAGTATTTTGCATCTTTAGTTTGGGTTAGTTCTTTTCCATGAATGAAATATTTTGAATTTATTTGTTTCTTTTTCTTTGTTACTCTTAGCAGTTGACATTTTACTGGGTGGAAGGACATACTCCAGTTAGTTTCCCATTTTATTAATACATCTAAGTCTTTTTATAAAATTTTGCTAACTTGTTCTGACTAGATTGTTCTATAGATTATACAATCATCAGCAAATAACCTAACTTTAGTTCCTGTTGAGATATTGTTGGGTAAGTCATAGTAAGGGACCTAGCACAGTTCCTTGTGGAATTCATGAGTTAACCTTTATTGGTGTAGATTTAGATCCATTAATTATTACAGTTTGCTCACTACCCAATAGGAAATCTTGGATCCAGTGATGTAAGGGACCTGAGATTCCAAATTATTTAAGTTTTTTAAGTAAACTAAGGTGGTGAACTTTGTCAAATGCTTTTGAGAAGTCTAGTTATATTGTATCTATTTGATCCTTGCATCGCCTCTGGAGAGGACACTCCAGCGTCGCCGCAAGGTGTCGACAAAACACGGGAAGCAGCAGTTACCGGTTATAAGCCAAAGCTCAATTGACGTAGAGCTAGGCGCCAGGGGCTGCTTCCGACGATGGGAGAGACTACCAATGTCTCACTGGACATCTACCGCCCGCCTCAAACTGGGCAGCCCCCAGTCAAATAGGTGCTATCCCGTCATGGCCGTCACTCAACAAGTGGGCCACTAAGCCCTGCACCAAGAAATACAAAAAAGAAAAAGAAGACCCCAGCTCTTCGAATCGCTAGCTGGAACGTGAGGACTATGTGTCCCGGCATCACTGATGGTTTGCAGTCCATAAACAGCACACGGAAGACAGGAATAATCGATAGAGAATTTAAAAGACTAGAGATTGACATAGCATGCCTTCAGGAGACCAGGATCCCAGACAATGGTTCACTCAAAGAGGCCAAATACACCTTCTTCTGGCAACGCAGACCAAAAGACGAACCTAGATTGCATGGTGTGGGTTTCGCTGTTAAGAACACTCTTCTACCATCCATTGAACCCCCGTCATCAGGCACGGAGAGGATTCTCGCTCTAAGACTCAGAACAACTGCGGGCCCAGTAAACATTCTTAGTGTGTATGCCCCAACTCTCTATTCAAATCCGGAAGAGAAGAACCAGTTCTATGGAGCGTTAGACCAGGCAATAGCCAGCATCCACAAAGACGAGGCAATCTATCTCCTATGAGATTTCAATGCTAGAGTGGGGAGCGACCACGAAGCCTGGCCCACCTGCCTTGGACTCTTTGGAAGAGGAAAGTTAAATGAAAATGGACAAAGGCTTCTGGAATTGTGCTGCTCACGAGGCTTGTGTGTGACCAACACTTTCTTCAAGTGCAAGGATATACATCAAGTATCTTTGAGACACCCTCGATCCCACCAATGGCACCATCTGGACCTCATTATCACCAGGCGTGCACAACTAGCTAGCGTCCTACTCACTCGCAGCTATCACAGTGCCGACTGTGACACGGATCACTCCCTTGTCGCCAGCAAAGTATGAATAACGAGGAAAAACACGTACCACACCAAAAAAAAAAAAANTCTAAGACTCAGAACAACTGCGGGCCCAGCAAACATTCTTAGTGTGTATGCCCCAACACTCTATTCAACTCCGGAAGAGAAGGACCAGTTCTATGGAGCGTTAGACCAGGCAATAGCCGGCATCCACAAAGACGAGGCAATCTATCTCCTAGGAGATTTCAATGCTAGAGTGGGGAGCGACCACGAAGCCTGGCCCACCTGCCTTGGACTATTTGGAAGAGGAAAGTTAAATGAAAATGGACAAAGGCTTCTGGAATTGTGCTGCTCACGAGGCTTGTGTGTGACCAACACTTTCTTCAAGTGCAAGGATATACATCAAGTATCTTGGAGACACCCTCGATCCCACCAATGGCACCAGCTGGACCTCATTATCACCAGGCGTGCACAACTAGCTAGCGTCCTACTCACTCGCAGCTATCACAGTGCCGACTGTGACACGGATCATTCCCTTGTCGCCAGCAAAGTACGAATAATGAGGAAAAACTCGTACCACACAAAGAAAAAGGGAAGTCCACGCATCAATACCTCCTGCATGAAAGACCCTGCGATGACGCAGCTGTTCAAAGACAAGATGAAGGAAAGTCTCTCAAAGATGTCCCCATGCGTCACCATTGACTCCAAATGGACCCATATGAGAGACACAATCTATACAACCGCAATACAAGCTTTTGGCACAAAGTCTCACAAGAACACTGACTGGTTAGATGAACATTCGGACGAGATGAAACTTGTCACTGGAGCAAAAAGGAAAGCTCTTATGGCTTACAAGGAAAAGCCTACACCCCACAGGTTGCATGCGTTAAAACAGCCAAGTCTCTTGCTCAAAAGGTTGCACGTAAATGTGTCAATGTTGCGTTCTGGGTTCTGGATGTAATTAAGACAGAAGTCTCGACTCTTGTCAATGGTAATAGGATACTTTATTGTTGTCGTAATTCACGTAGAGCTACTGTTTCAATAAACCAATAGCTGCAGTAACATATGATACATTTGTTGTACATATGTATAAAATTATACCAAACCCTAAGGCAAACGTTAACCCTAACCCTACTATTTCCCTATATATTAATATTTCAGGGGGGTACATAGCATTGTCGGGCTACACACACGTACACATATACATGTACGGGTTTGTACATGCATATTCAGGTGTATGAATGGACATCAAATACACATATGATACATTTGTTGTACATATGTACAAAACTATACCAAACCCTAAGGCAAACGTAAACACTAACCCTACTATTTCCATATATGTTAATATTTCAAGGGGGTACATAGTATTGTCGGGCTACACACACGTACACATATACATGTACGGGTTTGTACATGCATATTCAGGTGTATGAATGGACCCCGAATACACATATGATACATTTGTTGTACATATGTACAAAAATATACCAAACCCTAAGGCAAACGTTAACCCTAACCCTACTATTTTTCTATATATTAATATTTCAGGGGGTACATAGTATAGTCGGGCTACACACACGTACACATATACATGTACGGGTTTGTACATGCATATTCAGGTGTATGAATGGACCCCGAATACACATATGATACATTTGTTGTACATATGTACAAAAATATACAAAACCCTAAGGCAAACGTTAACCCTAACCGGTAGGTTGTTGTACATATGTATCATATGGGTAGGAAATAGTCGCATCCGGTCAAAACAGCGACAGTCAAAACAGCGACGGTCATAACAGCGACTTCAAAACAGCGACTGTGTCAAAACAGCGACGGTCAAAACAGCGATGGTGAAAATAACGACTGTATCAAAACAGCGACTGTATCAAAANTATTTCAGGGGGGTACATAGTATTGTCGGGCTACACACACGTACACATTTACATGTACGCGTTTGTACATGCATATTCAGGTGTAAGAATGGACCCCGAATACACATATGATACATTTGTTGTACATATGTACAAAAATATACCAAACCCTAAGGCAAACGTTAACCCTAACGCTATTATTTCCCTATATATTAATATTTCAGGGAAGTACATAGTATTGTCGGGCTACACACACGTACACATTTACATGTACACGTTTGTGCATACATATTCAGGTGTTAGAATTGACCCCGAATACACATATGATTTATTTGTTGTACATATGTACAAAATATACCAAACCCTAAGGCAAACGTTAACCCTAACCCTACGATTTCCCTATATATTAATATTTCAGTGGGGTACATAGTATTGTCGGGCTACACACACGTACACATTTACATGTACGCGTTTGTACATGCATATTTAGGTGTAAGAATGGACCCCGAAATCACATATGATACATTTGTTGTACATATGTATAAAAATATACCAAACCCTATGGCAAATGTTAACCCTAACCCTATTATTTCCCCAACATATTAATATTTCTGGGGGGTACAAAGTATTGTCTGGCTACACACACGTACACATTTACATGTACGCGTTTGTACATGCATATTCAGGTGTAAGAATGGACCCCGAATACACATATGATACATTTGTTGTATATATGTACAAAAATATAAAAAACCTTAAGGCAAACGTTAACCCTAACCAACTATTTCCCTATATATTAATATATCAAGGGGGTACATAGTATTGTCGGGCTATACACACGTACACATATACATGTACGCGTTTGTACATGAATATTCAGGTGTAAGAATGGACCCCGAATACACATATGATACATTTGTTGTACATATGTACAAAAGTATACCAAACCCTAATGCAAACTTTAACCCTAACCCTACTACTTCCCTATATATTAATATTTCAGAGGGGTACATAGTATTGTCGGGCAACACACACGTGCACATTTACATGTACGCGTTTGTACATGCATATTCAGGTGTAAGAATGGACCCCGAATACACATATGATACATTTGTTGTACATATGTACAAAAATATACCCAACCCTAAGGCAAACGTTAACCCTAACCCTACTATTTCCCTATATATTAATATTTCATGGGGGTACATAGTATTGTCGATCTACACACACGTACACATTTACATGTATGCGTTTGTACATGCATATTCAGGTGTAAGAATGGACCACGAATACACTTATGATACATTTGTTGTACATATGTACAAAAATATATCAAACCCTAAGGCAAACTTTAACCCTAACCCTACTATTTCCATATATATTAATATTTCAAGGGGGTACATAGTATTGTCGGGCCAAACACACGTACACATTTACATGTACGCGTTTGTACATGCATATTCAGGTGTAAGAATGGACCCCGAATACACATATGATACATTTGTTGTACATATGTACAAAAATATACCAAACCCTAAGGCAAACGTTAACCCTAACCCTACTATTTCCCTATATATTANTATTTCAGGGGGGTACATAGTATTGTCGGGCTACACACGTACACATCTACATGTACGCGTTTGTACATGCATATTCAGGTGTAAGAATGGACCCCGAATACACATATGATACATTTGTTGTACAAATGTCCAAAAATATACCAAACCCTATGGCAAACGTTAACACTAACCCTACTATTTCCTTATAAATTAATATTTCAGGGGGGTACATAGTATTGTCGGGCTACACACACGTACACATTTACATGTACGCGTTTGTACATGCATATTCAGGTGTAAGAATGGACCCCGAATACACATATGATACATTTGTTGTACATATGTACACAAATATACCAAACCCTAAGGCAAACGTTAACCCTAACCCTACTATTACCCTATATATTAGTATTACACTGGGGTACATAGTATTGTCGGGATACACATACGTACATATTTACATGAATGCGTTTGTACATGCATATTCAGGTGTAAGAATGGACCCCGAATACACATATGATACATTTGTTGTACATATGATAAAAAATATACCAAACCCTAAGTCAAACGTTAACCCTAACCCTACTATTTCCCTATATATTAATATTTCAGGGGGGGTACATAGTATCGTCGCGCTATACACACGTACACATTTACATGTACGCGTTTGTACATGCATATTCAGGTGTAAGAATGGACCCCGAATACACATATGATACATTTGTTGTACATATGTACAAAAATATACCAAATCCTAAGGCAAACGTTAACCCTAACCCTACTATTTCCCTATATATTAATATTTCAAACGGGTACATAGTATTGTCGGGCTACACACACGTACACATTTACATGTACGCGTTTGTACATGCATATTCAGGTGTAAGAATGGACCCCGAATACACATATGATACATTTGTTGTACAAATATCCAAAAATATACCAAACCCTATGGCAAACGTTAACACTAACCCTACTATTTCCCTATAAATTAATATTTCAGGGGGGTACATAGTATTGTCGGGCTACACACACGTACACATTTACATGTACGCGTTTGTACATGTATATTCAGGTGTAAGAATGGACCCCTTATACACATATGATACATTTGTTGTACATATGTACAAAAATATACCAAACCCTAATGCAAACGTTTACCTTAACCCTACTATTTCCCTATATATTAATATATCAGGGGGGTACATAGTATTATCGGGCTACACACACGTACACATTTACATGTACGCGTTTGTACATACATATTCAGGTGTAAAAATGAACCCCGAATACACATATGATACATGTGTTGTACATATGTACAAAAATATACCAAACCCTAAGGCAAACGTTAACCCTAAACCTAGTATTTCTCTATATATTAATATTTCAAGGGGGTACATAGTATTGTCGGGCTACACACAAGTACACATTTACATGTACGCGTTTGTACATGCATATTCAGGTGTAAAAATGGACCCCGAATACAAATATGATATATTTGTTGTACATATGCACAAAAATATACCAAACCCTGAGGCAAACGTTAACCCTAACCCTACTATTTCCCTATATATTAATATTTCTTGGGTGTACATATTATTGTCGGGCTACACACACGTACACATTTACATGTACGCGTTTGTACATGCATATTCAGGTGTAAAAATGGACCCCGAAAACACATATGATACATTTGTTGCACATATGTACAAAAATATACAAAACCCTATGGCAAACGGTAACCCTAACCCTAGTATTTCCCTTTATATTAATATTTCAAGGGGGTACAGAGTATTGTCGGGCTACACACACGTACACATTTACATGTACGCGTTTGTACATGCATATTCAGGTGTAAGAATGGACCCCGAATACACATATGATACATTTGTTGTACATATGTACAAAAATATACCAAACCCTAAGGCAAACGTTAACCCTAACCCTGCTATTCCCTATATATTAATATTTCAGGAGGGTACATAGTATTGTCGGGCTAGACACACGTACACATTTACATGTACGCGTTTGTACATACATATTCAGGTGTAAGAATGGACTCCGAAAACACATATGATACATTTGTTGTACATATGTACAAAAATATACCAAACCCTAAGTCAAACTTTAACACTAACCCTACTATTTCCCTCTATATTAATATATCAGTGGGGTACATAGTATTGTCGGGCTACACACACGTACACATTTACATGTACGCGTTTGTACATGCATATTCAGGTGTAAGAATGGAACCCGAATACACATATGATACATTTGTTGTATGTATGTACAAAAATATACCAAACCCTAAGGCAAACGTTAACCCTAACCCTACTATTTCCCTATATATTAATATTTGAGGGGGTTACATAGTATTGTCGGGGTACACACACGTACACATTTACATGTACGCGTTTGTACATGCATATTCAGTTGTAAAAGTGGACCCCTAATACACATATGATACATTTGTTGTACATATGTACAAAAATATACCAAACCCTAAGGCAAACGTTAACCCTAACCCTACTATTTCCCTATATATTA
>MUZC01000003.1:2124274-2140845 GCA_002072015.1 Radix auricularia | reverse complement strand
CCCATCGCACCAAAGCCAATATCCCACCTAAGCCCCCGCCCCACCACAGCCCCTCCATCTCACCTAATCCCTCACCACCCTTAATTCCCACCTCACCAAATCCTTCACCCCACTAAATTCCTCACACCACCCCATCAAATCCCCCGAACCTACCAAAGCCTCTTGATTCTCCACAGATTTAAGTTAAAACCAACAAAAGGAAAAGGGCGAGACTGCATTCAAGCTTTACATTTAGGTATGTAGGGCTGGTAACGATTAATTTAAATTAAGCAAAATATCTCAAGGGAAGTAACAAAAACAGGTAATTGACATTTTTTTGTTTTATTGATTTACTTCCCCTGTCTCATAGAAATAGAATAATAATATTTTGAACTTTTGTAACTGCTATGGACTGTTGTACTTGTTCTTCCACGATACAGATCCTCTGATCTAGGCTATTATGTTGTTTATTAATTACTAGCAATTTACCCGCGCTTTGAATTAGTGATGATTTAGTGAGTTAGTGCATAAAAAACTATATTTGGGTCCTAACAACTTCAAACATTTTTATGCTTCTACCTACATGGGGAATGGGAGAATAAGTGATTTTTTTACTTTTTATATAGTTACTATTAGGAAAAAACTACATTTGGGCCCCCCGGCCCCAAGTAAAAGATATTTTAAATAATTGTTCACCTCCTATCATCGTAGAAGTGTATTTAATAAACCCCCAAAGTTTCATGTGTTTGCCTATTCGGAAAATAGGAGAATTAGTGATTTTCAATTTTTATACAGCACATGAAAGGAAAAAGCACGTTTTGGGGCCACGGCCCTCATATGTGTGCATTTAAAAATTATTTTACGCCAATTTTCGTCGTGAGAGGGTACCCAATAATTTCCAAAAGTTCGATGAATGTCGAATTTGTGATGAGTCAGTTTTTAATATAAGAAAAAATTATATTTTGGCCCCCAGCCCCCTATGAGTTGGAATTTACAATTCTTTTTCGCTAACTTTCATCGGGAGATTGTATTCAACAACTTCCCAAAGTTTCATACTTCTACCTACATGGGGAAAGGGAGAATTAGTTATGTTCAGTTTTTTATTTAGTTTATATTAGGAAAAAACTACATTTGAGCCCCCGGCCACCAGTAAAGGATATTTTAAATATTTTTCACCTGCTACCATCGTGAAAGTGTAATTATCAATTCCCCTACGTTTCATGATTCTACCTACTCGGGAAATAGGAGAATTAGTTATTTTCAATTTTTATATAGCTCATATAGGGAAAAAAAGGTTTTTGGGCACCGGCCCCCATTAGTTGGAAATTTAACATTCTCTTTTGCCATTTATCGTCGGAAGCATGTTCTCAAGAAATTTACAAAGTTTTCATGCTTCTACCTATACGGGAAATAGGAGAATTAATGATTTGCAATTTGTAAATAGCTCATAAAAGGGAAAAAAAAACTTTTTGGGGAGCCCGGCCCCCATGAGTGTAAATTTCAAAATTCTTTTTCACCAATTTTCGTCATGAGAGAGTACCCAACAACTTCCCAAAGTTTCATGCTCCTACCTACGCGGGAAATAGGAAAATTTGTGATGTTCAATTTTTATAGAGCACATATAAGAGAAAAAATGTTTTTGGCCCCACGCCCCACATGAGCGAGATTTACAAAAAAATTAGCCAATTTTTGTCGTGAGAGGGTACCCAACAACTTCCCAAAATTTCATGCTCCTACCTACACGGAAAATAGGAGAATTAGTGATGAATCGGTTTGTAACGTAAGAAAAACTATGTTTGGCCCCCGGCCCCCCATGAGGAGGGGTTTAAAACATTTGTTATCAATTTTCGTCGGGAGCGTGTACTCAAAAAATTTCCTAAGTTTCATGCTTCTACCTATACGGGAAATAAGAGAATTAGTGATTTTCTATCTTAAAATAGCTCTTATAAGGAAAAAAACGTTTTGGGGACCCTTGCCCCATGAGTGGGAAATTTAACTATTTTTTTCCAATTATTGTCGAGAGCACGTTCTCGACAAATTTCCAAAATTTCATGCTTCTACCTACACGGGAAATAGGACAATTGTTGATTTTATTTTTTTTATAAAGCCCATATAGGAAAATATGTTTTTGGGCCTCCGCCCCACATAAGCGAGATTTGTAAAATTCTTTTTCGCCAATTTTTGTCGTGAGAGGGTACCCAACAATTTCTCAAAATTTCATGCTCCTACCTACACGGGCAGTTGGAGAGTTAGTGATGAGTCGGTTTTTAATATAAGAAAAACTATATTTGGGCCCCCGGTCCCCCACGAGAGGGAATTTTAACATTCTTCTTTCTCAAATTTTGTCGGGAGCGTGTACTCAAAAAATTTCCAAAGTTTCATGCTTCTACCTACACGGGAAATAGGAAAATTGGTGATTTTCAATTTTTATAGAGCCCATATAAGGAAAAACGTTTTTGTGCCCCCGGCCCCACATGAGCGAGAATTTTAAAATTCTTTTTCGCCAATTTTCGTCGTGAGAGGGTATCCAACAACTTCCCAAAGTTTCATGCTTCTACCTACGCTGGAAAGTGGAGAATTAGTGATGAATCAGTGAGTCAGTCAGGGCTTTCCCTTTTATTAGTATGGATTTATATAATAAATTGTAAAAAAACAACAAAAAATATAATACATATTTTCTTAAATTTTTATTGGAATTTTCAGCTATAAACATTATTTTAATCAATATATAATCGATAAAAAAATAACGATTAATCGAGCAAGTAATCTTTAATTTCTGCATCTCTTATGCATATATATAAATATAAATTTCGAAGTCTCCGCCTTTGATATTAGTAGCCTACATTGAAAACTTCACTTCCTTTACCCCTCCCCTACTACAGTGAACATTGTGTTGACGCCCATGCTGTTGAACTCTTAGCATAAACTAAGTTAACCAACCATCAACCAATATCCTGAGACATGACTGTTTTTCTCCATTCTTTCCAGCAAGTTACATGGCAACACATTGTATGAGATGTAAACATGATAGCATAGTTTTGGGGTGAAACAGTTTCTCTATTGGAAATTTGAACATATAACTTCTACAGGATGTTTGAACATAGAACATCTACAGGATATTTGAACATAGAACTTCTAATTGATATTTGAACATAGAACTTTTTTTTATCATTCCTATGGATTGAGGAGTCTGTCGCTCATTTAGAGTTGTCGATGTTTGATATCAATGTCATAAACATAATCAAAATTTTAAAAATTATTTCCAAATCACTTACTAGTCTACGTATATTTTGACGCCCATACGATAAAGACCGATACCATGAGATCTTTAAAATATTTAAACAAACGTTTCGAGAAGATGTTCGATACCGTGCTGAGTATAGCTTAAAAGCGGGCTACCAGAGGGATATGTGGTGAGAAGTAAATGATTTCCTTTGAACGTGGCACGGCTCACATGTAGCATGGGGTTTTACTGCGGCGTAGATGTGTCAAGGATTAACAACATGCGGCTTTTGTCCAAAAGGCGTTTTTTTATTTTGATTTCAGTTTTATTTTTCTACTTATCCAGTTTTTTACTAGTTCTTCATAATACGATGTCGACCGTGGGCCGTCCAAAGGTAAGAAGAAATACATTAATTGTTGTTATTCTTACTTTAACGTGAACACGGGCTGTCATAGTGTATTGTAAACAGAAATACAATGCTTAAACTGATCTTTGATATATGATCTTAACTTTGAGATTAATTATAATTAGAGCTGTGGAAATCAAGGATTTATTAATCGATTAAACGTTAAAATTTTAAAATCAATTGCTATCCATTAAAATTTGATTAAAATGTAAGAAAATATTTCTTTTATTCACCTCCAATTTCTTAATAACTTTTTGCTACTTACATACTTTTCCCTCGTATTATTATTATTTATTACATACGTAAACAAAAAGATTTTCTTCTTTATTTCTTGTACAGCAGAACTAATTTGTTGTCTTTCGTCACAAAATATGGGACCCAAAGAATTACCGCGATTAAATTTTTTCCTACCTAATGGAACAATTTTTTTTTAAAAATCTGTATTATAAGGCCTATTTATACATGTAAAAATGTTTATGGAGTGTACAGTATAGTTCAAAGCCCTACTAATTTTCCCACTTTGTATTCTAATAAAATGTAATTTACAATGGTGTGTGAAATTGACATGAAAAAGAAAGGCGATAGACAATGAACAAGCTAAACTAAAACAACAGCCCTAGAAATTTAGCCTTTTATTATAGGCCATAGATTTAAGCCATATTTCATTATGTAATTCTACAATTACTTATTATATGGAATGGGGTGAGATTAAGCCATCTCAGTAGATTAGATTACATAAATTAGATTAGATAAAATATATTCTAAGAGGCCAGTGGATGCACATTACCTAAACCATATCTTATCAACAATCTTATTGAACAAACGTATCAATAAAATTATCGACAATTTTCTTTCTAATGAGAGTGTTAATAAACAATATATTCCACGCCATATCGGATGAATACTCGTTGACAGGGGTGGGCTGGGGAGTTCAAGCGGCCCGGGGAAACAAACAAAAAGCGGCCCTGTCTCAATAACTTTTATTTTCCCTGAGCATTTTCCCCATCCAAACCTGAGGGGCGTGGCCTCCTAATTCATGCGTCACTTTACAAATTACAATATAAATTTTTAATTAAAAAAAAACGATAAACCGCATTTATAATTTATATTTATAAACAAAATATCAAGAAGGCGTCAATTCGAGTTATAAATCAATTTATTCGGACTCACTGTGATGATGTTTATAGTATAAGCAACTTCATTAATTAAGCTGGGTGCCATTTCAGCTACATAATCTATGATTGTGTCATTATAACAGCATTTACACATAAATGATTACAGTTTTATTTTTTAATTAAAGATCCTAAAACTCAAAAGATATTTAAATAATTAAGTTGTTTTGTTTTGATGTGCTAATTAGGCTAAACAGTTCACACACACACACACACACATATATATATATTATATATAATTAACAATATAAACTATATACACTAGCGTTGGTTTGGTTGTATCTAAAAATAATAAAACCACATTTCTGTAATTGATTAGCGTAGCTGATGTATTGAGTATACCGTATTGTTATTTATGTAGTTAATATGCTAGGAATGTTTCTTTTTATTTATATATGTATTTTTGTTTCCATGTAAAGCGCTGTGAGCCTGGCTCCTTGCTGGGATACAGCGCTATATAAATCATCATTTTATTATTATTATTATTATTATCTTCTATACTTCCATCTTATTTTTATAACTTACAAGCAAATATTGCGAGCTTTCGCGGCTGCAAGATCTGACATACCGGTAAGTTCAATATTGTCAAGATCCTTAGCAACATCAACTTCAATATAGCTAAGTTACTGAGCTGATCTTGAATCATTGTTTATCCCATGTAGGTTTTAATAAGTTTTAGTTTCGAAAAGTTTCTTTTTTTCCGGAACCCAAAGTGACTGGAATAGTTGGAAGTGTTTAAATTGTGATGTGTGTTTTAGGGAAGTCACTTTTACGCTTTTTTTCCAGCAAAATATTAACAGGATCGTTGTAGGTGACTGCAGGAATTATGGAACTCAATGATTGCAACTCTTCAGCAAGCATGAAACCATCAAGATTCCTATTTTTTCGTGCTGTGAGCTTTTCTCGAGATTTATGCAGCAATAAAGAAGAACGTTGTTTAGTATTTGATGAAATTTTTAGAAAAATCCTAAACGAGTCATGATGCCTTTGTATTTGTTCTAATGGCATGTCCATTGACATGATTGCGTATCAGGAACCTGGTTAAAAATCTGTGCTAATATTTTATTGTGCATTTACAAATTCTTCATCTTTTCTTTGATGTGTAAATTGTTTTATTTCTTTTTCAACTGGATTCCAATGGGTTTGCAAATGCTATTGCTGTTTCAAAACCACAAATTGTAAGTATGTTCCATGCTCTCAACTTCAGTTACTCGACCGAAAGAAATATTTTGTAATTCTTTGCTGGTGTAGTTAAATTGGAAAAATATCTCGTATCAAAAAGTATTTGAAACAATGAAATTGAATTTCTTAAGTTGTTTAGACAAATACTCCGCTTCACTTCAAGCTTTTGGATCACTACTTTGCTATGGTACTTTTAAAAGTACATCCTGGATATCCCATGCTTGATATTGCACGACCTTAACGCTTTCCTCATTGTTTTCCAGTTTTGTTTCACAAAATGGTTTCATAAAAATATGTCAAACAGACTTGGAAAATAAAGCCCATCGCTTTGTTAAATCAGAAAATAAAAATATAGATTCGTTAAATTATTCGAATTAAAGCACCAGGACAAGTTTTTACTATATAGCATAGCAGCAAATTGTAGCTGTGAAGGGAAAAAAATGATTTTTTAAAAAAAAGCCCTGGATTTTAATTGTAAGAGACGTCCTTTTACGCCTCACTTTTGCCTTTCATGTTCGCGCCGCTGTCGCATCCTTGACAGCAGATATCTAAAACATATAATCCCAATCTTGTCAATTCCAATAGTAAGACCTCAAGCAGTTGTTGCCCAGTTTTTTTTCTTCCACTTCTAGAAAACGTATGAAGTGCTCATGAGTTACTTCAGAATATCCACCTCCTCGGCTTACATAGCGCATTGTCAGTGGCATCTGTTCTTGGTGACTTTGGTCCGTGTGCAACCAAGTATTACTGAAAAGTATTTAGCTGATTTTACTCTTCTTACAATAATTTTCCTTACCTTATTTGTCTTCAACAAAGTGAATTCATTTCTGAATGCGCTTTCCTAAAGTATCTTTATATCATGAATTTAATCAATTTTTATTCATCGCATATTTTCCTGACAACCGGAACAAAGTTTGCCAGCAATTTGACGAGACCCAGAAAGTTTCCATTAAGTGCATGCCATATATGTATCAACTGAACTACGACATAGCTGAGCAAGAAATTGGACAATGGCAATGAGACGTTGAAATAAATTTTTTGCCAACAAGCCTTTTCATTGCTTATTATTTGTTGGCTTGGCTTGTCAATTGTCATTGTTTTTTTAACCTGTTTTTCATCTCAAACCATTCCAAAGTGGATGTCATGTGTTCCTTTGATTTATCATAATCAGTCTAACGCATGTTTATTTCCCATAAAGCCTAAAAGTAGCGTTCTCTTTCTTAAAATGTTCTGAATACATAGATCTAAATGCTACAAAAAACGCTAGGAAAGACGCCTTTTGTATTAGGATTTAGAATGAGTATTTTATTATATTTTTACGGAAATTTCTAATTATTTCATCCTGAAAAAAGAAATATAAAGTTTCATTTATACGTTGATATTTTTAAAAAGTATTGCGTAATAGAAGTAAAATTATTATTGTAAAAAGGTCAAAGCGCCGGGCCCTGAAAAGCGCGGGGCCTATGGCGGGTGCCTCGTTCGCCTTGCCCTAAGACCGGCCCTGATATCAGTTTAGAGAAAGATCTCTCACAAGCTACTTGGGTAGACGACTGAGTCAATAAGAGTTTATGTGCACTAAAGATATGTGTGTATATTTGCCCATAGAAACTTTATTTATGTACTACAGAAAAGCAGCAAACAGGACATTCTTTTCAAGAATAATTATTATTATAATACATCACCAGTCCCGGTGGCCCATTCCACCCCTGCTCGTTGAAGACTTAAAGTTGTCCCATCTATAGAGGATCATGATTACAAAAATTCCAAACCCCACGAATGTGTGAAATGCGAAGGAATATTTTTCCCGTCTATAAATATGTTATTCGTTCGCTAACTTATATTAAATGGCTGTCATTTTTCCATCAACAGGTAGGTGTCCTTCTGCCGAATGACGTCATCTACTCCATAGTTCAAAACAACAGGACAAACCATTTGGATGCAGACGTCAACAATGTCACTGTCAGGGTCGTTACACATTTCTCCAAGCGTTCAACTACCGCGGCCACTGGTCAGAACAGTTCTCATCTGGGGCTCAACAATGTCTCCCACCCTCTGGCGCAGTTGGAGAGGATCGATTGGAACGACTACAGTTATATGGCCATGGAGGCGCTGAGAAGTGGTGAAGGGGAGCAGGGCAAGGGATACTATAAATCTGTTCCTGCTGTGGATGCAGCTCTCTCCGAATGGTTATTTAACCAATACAAATTCAACGCGTACGCCAGTGACCGAATAGCACTCGACAGATCTATAGGAGATATAAGAACAGACGTCTGTAAGAAAAAACTGTTTCTCAAAAACATACCCGATAACTCTGTCAGCATCATCTCCATTTTCAATAATGAGAAAAATTCTACATTGTTGAGGACCGTTCACGGCTTAGTTAACAGGTCACCAAAAAGGCTGTTGAGGGAGATCATTCTAGTGGACGACAACAGCACAAATGAAGAGTTAAAGGCCCCTCTAGATGACTACTTAAAGGATCATTTTACCAACGTTCGACTCATCAGAAACCAAGGAAGACAAGGCCTTATAAAGAGCAGGATTATTGGAGCAAATGCTTCCAGTGGAGAGTTCCTCGTCTTTCTTGACGCACACACAGAGGTTAACCACAACTATCTCCCTCCATTATTGGAACCTATTATTTTGGACTACAGAACAATCGTGTGTCCAATGATTGACATCATTGCTGACAGAAACTTGCAGATCAGACCTCTTGTTGATAGAGAAAGGGGAGCATTTGATTGGGGCATGTCTTACCAACGGCTCCCTGTTTTCCAAGAAGATGCCTCCGAGCCCCACCCTGTACCGACGATGGTGGGCTGTGCCATGGCGATCAGCCGTAAGTGGTGGGAGGAGATCGGTATGTACGACTCTGGCCTGGAGATCTGGGGCGGGGAGCAGTATGAGATATCGTTTAAATCCTGGCAATGCGGGGGTAAAGTGGTGGACGCGCCCTGCTCTAGGGTGGCGCACCTCTTCAGAAAACTCCCCTACGCCACTCTCTTGATGGACAACAAGATTGACGACAAGAACTTTCTCCGTGTCGCC
Source organism: Radix auricularia (assembly GCA_002072015.1). Classification (NCBI taxonomy): domain Eukaryota; kingdom Metazoa; phylum Mollusca; class Gastropoda; family Lymnaeidae; genus Radix; species Radix auricularia. Next base: position 2,131,835 of record MUZC01000003.1, on the reverse strand, counting down.
TCCGTTTGGATGGACGAATACAAGGAGTACCTGTTACAGAGGAGGCCGGCTATGAGGAATCTCGACCCCGGAGATTTGACCAATCAAATTGCCGTACGTCAGCGTCTCAAGTGCAAGTCGTTTGATTGGTACATGCACGAAGTCGCCCCCGACATCCTTCACTTCTTCCCGCCGGTAGAGCCCCCTGTCAAGGCGTGGGGTAGGCTTCGAAGTAGATTCAATAGATCCCTGTGTATTTTAACTGAAGAGCATGGATTCGCCGTGGATGGTTGCGAAAAGTCTGGAATTGGTCAGTATGAATATGATTGGCGGTTACATTTGAGGCGATACGACCAATGCTTCGCCAACCCGGGCAGCAAGTTTGTTTTCATGTACACGTGTTTGATATTCGAGCACAGACCCACTCAGATGTTCGTGTGGGACAGAGTGAGTGGTAAGATCGTCAACAGCTTCACCCACCTGTGTCTGGACTATGATGTAGCCACCTTGAAGGTGTACACCGTGGAGTGTGCTGACCACAAGGCCACACAATCGTGGACGTTCGATGGTTACAACGCAACTCTCGTAGACGATACCTGGAACATGTACAAGGAACAGCTAACTCATAATGTTACCGTTGTCGTTTAGAGTATTCCCCAGATTCTGTACTGTGTACAGACTTAAGTGAACATTTCGGAAGAGTACATATGTGCAATATAAGTATAAGTGAAAAACTAAATGTTGACTAACTGCTAACTCTCCGGTCGGAGTGAATACTGAGGTAAAAAATAATTAATAAACAATATAATAGTCCAGATCATAGGATCTGTATCGCTAAGAGGTTTGATTATAAGGAGATGCCGTGACGTCAATAGGCTGAAGCCAAACCCAACCCACAGCAGACATCTTGGCGTACTCAAAACAGTGGAAGCTGTGTAGTGTGTACGTTATATAATTGTAATAATTGAACGTTATAAAACACTGCGTAATAAATTATTATATAAATTTTGTTTGCGTTGGGCATTTTTTTTCTATTTACTTATCTGCACCCTGTTGCTGTTTCGAGTAAAGGCATATATATATATATATAATATATATATATATAATACGAATAGTTACAAGTTACTATCACTAACTAATACTATTACTATTAATTATTAGCAATATTAAAGTCAGTATACAAAGAAATACAGGTCCAGTTAACATTAGACCCTATTACTATTAGTTTTCTAATTATAATCGTATAATAGTATATGTTATTTTAATTACTTAACTTATTTATATTATTTTTAAACTATGTGGTATGCTATTAAAATTATTTAAAATTATAAGAGCATAATTAGAAGTTTTTACTGATGCTAAGTCCAAACTGATACTTACCTTAGAATTAATAATGATAATAGTGTTATAATCCTTCTATTTAATTTTTTTGTTCATTTTTTGTTATATCTTACTCACCAACTTCTTTTTTTACAAAAATGAGGATATATACATTTGACAAACTTAATATTTTTAAATATGCAATGAAAAGAAATAAACTTCAATTAAAATTAGATGATATTACTAAGTAACATAGGAATAATTACAAGAGATAAAAAAAATTTTTGGGAGAACTCTGAATATCCTCAATGTCCAATATAGCGTGTTTTGACGTGACGTCACAATTCTTACCCCCCCCCCTCGTCCCAAATGTGGGGATCCCCTCTCCCTGATACGTTTTTTGTTATTTGATTAAAAGAAAATAGTCAGCTTTTAGAATGTGATGGTAATCGTCATATTATTGAGGTGCTAATATTCGGTTTAAATATTGATCTCATTATGTTGTTTTTGTTTGCAGCTTGTTGCTATTTTATATGAAAGGCAATGTGCAATATATAAATGTTGTTATCATGGTTTTCTATGATGATTTCATCTGCTGTGTTACATTCTGTATTTTAAATAAATTTGTTGACCTGTTTGTACGTTCATTATTAATTATGTATAGTGGAACTAATAATTCAGTGCTCTGCAAATCTACTTATTTATATCGCATAATATATAGGCTTTGTAGGCATCGATCAGCTGATCGTATAAATAACTTTACATACATTACAGCGCTTTGTAATTGACCCATTGGAATATCTAGACCACCAAGTAAGTCAGTGCATGAAGTGACTTCGAGCTGGTGCTCTTCCTGTCCGACCACCAGAAATGAACTAGGGCCTTAGCTAACTTAGCAGACTTAAGAAAAAAATCATGTTAAGCCTGGTCCCTTTTGGAACTCAGGACGCGTTAGCGCATTTTCGTATTATGTATCAGTACTTATGTTAGATATCAGCATTATGTAGTTATCAGTAATTGTGTTTAGATTTTAGACATATTTTTATGAATTTTCTTGTGTCATGAATATACCTGACATTTTTTTTATTTAAAAGTCATTTCTTTACATTTTAAAAAAATTTATTTTCTCTTTAATCTAACTACAAGTCACCACAAATGATGACATAAAACTCTCTAAACTTTTACACATATTCTAATGACGTCAACAACAACAAAAAAAAACACTAATTCTTTTGCACGCCTTCGCACCACTCTTGAATGCTTGAAAAATGATGTATTCGACTTCCGGCAATGGCGGCCGTTCCCTGCGCCAGTGTTACCTCTCGATTCGCAAAATTTTTTGGTAGTTTTAACGGGGTTTTTTAACGGATCGAGTAACTGAGTGTTGATGCACAAATGGCAGGTCAGGACATACAAAAAACATATATACATCATGGGTCTAGGACTTATGGATGCTGTGATCAAAGGTGATGACAGACGGACAAAACGGGTGCAATAGCGCATTCGACTTCTCGAAAATGCGCTAAAAACGTGCTGACAAAATACGAAGCTCATTGGAGTCGTTACCAGAATGAGAAAACAGGTATCCTAATGAAAGCTGGTGGAATGGTTTGAGTACCGCAATATGGCGATTGGCTCCGCCCACTGGCTTCAGCCGCTAGCGACCATCTGATAGCAGACGGCACCTCCCTATAATCAAACCACCTTGCTGTATCGCTGAGGAACATAGCACAACAGTCCATAGCAGTTAAAATATTATTTTTCTGTTTATGAGACAGAAATAACTCAATAAAGACGTCAATTACATGTTTTTGTTACTTCCCTTGACACGTTTGGCTTTAATCAAAATTAACGATTAATTCATGAAATAAATCGTTAATTTTTGAAAAGTTAATGATTAAATTTAAATTAATCGTTACCAAGATGGTGTAACAAGCTATCAAAACGTCATGCTATGGTTTATATGTGAGCAGTGCACCACACAGCCTTAATCTCCAACCAAAAAGTATATCCTACAATACATAAAGAAGATCCAATAAACACAAAAGCTCAATCAAGATACATAAATAAAAGAACATATCTATAAGAATAGGAAGTTTACTTTCAGAGAAAAACAAAGAAATAATTTAAACTAAATTATCTGTTCCTTGTTATAAAATTTTTCAATGGTCAATTATTTTCTTTTGTTATCTTTTCTAAAAAATATTTTCCTCCTATATATTTACTCCTAGAATTCTATATGTTGTGGGGAAACTTATTCTGGAGGAGACACTTGTGAAAAGGGACATGAGAAATGAGACGAATTATTTTCTTCGGAGACATAGAAATTTACAACTGACAACAATGTTGCTTATTTTGGCCGTCCATAAATTCCGTCACGCCAATTAAAAAATAAAGGGTGAGGTCACAGTTCAGAGGCGATGTGTGACGAGGGTGAGGTCACAGTTCAGAGGCGATGTGTGACGAGGGTGAGGGGATGTTAAAAAAATATGACGTGACAACAAAATACGCTACTTTAAATAAAAGTTCCACTTGCATATGTGATTACTTTCAATTTACTTGATGACGTTTTACATGACTTCACGTGTGTTACAATATTACGGTGCAGTCTTAAATTAAATAGATCTACATGTTATACTTAATTGACAACAACAAAAAGTGATTAAAAACATGCAAATTTCAATTAGAAAATATCGCTTTTGTGGGAGGGGTCAAATTTAATCTTTGTGACATCATAGTTGAGGGGGGTCATAAATTTTTGTGACGAAATGTGACTGTGGGGAAGGGTGTAAAATCGGCTAAAATCTCGTGACGTCATAGCCTATATGGACGGCCCCGTAAGATGCACTCATTTAATGCACTTCAGGACAAAACTAAACTTATCTTCACTAATCATACCAATAATCCTATTCCTTAACATATTTTTACTGACACAATTAGTCTTTTTTTCTTCTCATTTTGTTGCTATAATTATTTTCTCATTCCCCTGCTCTTCCCCATCTCCAAATGTTAAGACGGGATTGAAGTATATTGGATATTCTATCTAGATTCTAAATCTAAACAAACTTTCAAGTTTTTTTTAACCCAAGCCATACGGTGCTCGTAGCAGCTGTAACACATAACCTAATATTTTAAAAACTCAACAGACCGACTCGTCATCGATCGCCAGCTTTCCAAACAACACAAAAGTAAAATATTACAATTCTGATACCAGATATAATGATAATTGCGGCTACAACAAACTAAGGCGCGGTGGCTATGTATGAACTTTACGTACAGTTAGTTGATAAATATCCATTCCATGCCATGCAGTGTACACTTAAGTTACTTTATAAATATCCACTCCAGGCAGTGTACAATTTAGTTAGTTGATAAATATCCATTCCATGCAGTGTTTATAAATATCCACTCCAGGCAGTGTACAATTTAGTTAGTTGATAAATATCCATTCCATGCAGTGTACACTTAAGTTAGTTTATATATATCCACTCCAGGCAGTGTACACTTAAGTTAGTTTATAAATATCCACTCCAGGCAGTGTACAATTTAGTTAGTTGATAAATATCCATTCAAGTTAAGTAAACTATGTCTCTTGCTACCTTGAAAACTATCATGTACAATAGAGAAGCAATTAGATTTGTAATTGAGAGCTGTTATAAACAATGTGATGCTTATTCATATTCCTGAGCCCAGTGATGGCGAACGTTTTTGGTGCCGAGTGCCCAATGTTCAACCAAAAGTCATGCCATTTATTAAAGCAAAGTGCCAACACTCCAATGCAACCCAAAAATGGGGGTTTGGCTTTGATTAAGGAAGTAATATTTAAGTCTGCGTGCCGACTGAGGCACGCATGGTATAGGAACGTCATCACTGCCCTAGCCCCCGACTCCCCCAACTCTATTTTCATTAATTGAAAAGTTTAATTCAATCAAGTCTAACATCGTAAACAGGGCAGTGGCGTAGAAAGGGTGGAATTGTGTAGATTGGCGTATTATCCCGAGTGTGAGTTTTTTCCCCCTCTTTTCATCAGGGGTGTCACTAGGGTTGGTGTCTCCCAGTGCGGTAGCTCATTGTGTCGCCCCCTTACGACCAACCCCATAAGACCTCCTCCGAGTCTGCCTGTTCCAAATAACAGGAACGTATAGAATTTTTTGCAGTTTGGTGTGATCCCTTATGATGGTGTCACCCGGTGCGTTTCGCAACCCCAGCCTGACCGTAGGAGGGGCCGCCACTTTTCTTGAGTGTAAACAATTTTTTGCTGGAATCAGTGGCTAAAGGGTTGACCCGTGTCGGGAGGCTATAGGCCTGGCTCGGCTGCCCCGCATCACCTTGTTACGTTGGTGAACAGCCAGGACAGCAGCGATAAATTGTATTGATGTTGTAAAAATGTCCCATTAGCTCCACAATAAATCAAGTCATCAATGGGATTAGATGTTATCATAAGTAAACCAAGCTGTTTACTTTGATATAATAAATTGATGCAGACATTTATGTTTCGTCTTACTTGTTTTCAGAGGCGTCACTACGGTTTGGTGTCTTCCAGTGCAGGTAGCTCATGGTGTCACCCCTCCCCCACCACTTAACCCATAGACTTACCTCCACTGAGTCTGCCTCTACCAAATAACGGTAGCATTCATAATTTTTGCAGTTTGGTGTCACCCTTTGTGATTGTGTCACCCCGTGTGGTCCACATCCCCCTAGTGACGCCTCTACTTGTATTACCATTTAATTTTTTACGCCCAACTAATTTAATCATCAATATATTTTGGTCAAGGTTCTGCTGTTAATTCAGAAGCTCATAACGAATGCTAGACAAACAAAAATTTGCTGTTAAAGAAAAAGTTTGACCTTTTTTTAACTCTGGGAAGATTATATTGATTTTAAAAAATCTTTACCCAAGCAAATTAAATTATTTAATCCCGTGATTTAAAAAAAAAATCAAACTTATTAGTATTCCAATGATTTTGACTTAGGTGTGTAAGAAACAAAATCATTTTACTCCATGAATTTTAATAGAAAATGCTATATAATGAAATATATTGATTGACTTAACATTAAAAATACTATATAATATAATGAAATATATTAATTGCCTGAATATTAAAAATACTATAGATCTAACTGCACACCGCGTTTCTTAAAAGTAGTGAGGCAGAAAGATGCTCCGAGCTGAAAGTCCACCATCCAGAGGACGATGCATTCTTTAAACTCCCCCGCCAATCTCAGAACATCATATTCAGTCTAAGGACGGGCCACAACAAACTTAGGCAGCACATGTTCCGCAAACTTCGAATTGGAGAAACCGAAATGTCCCCCTGTGGAACAGCTGCAGAGAACGCGTAACATGTGCTGCAAAACTGCCCTATGTACCTCCACACCCGGGCGGCAATTTGGCCCCAGGAAACTACCCTCCACGATAAACTGTATGGTGGACTGAGCCAATTGACATCCATAGCGCAATACATCACGGATATAGGGCTTGTGATCTAAATCCTCCCTCAAAAAGATTTTGAGAAGCAGAAGAAGAAGAACTGCCAGTGGCGTAGCTAGGGTCATGTGCGCCCGGGGGCAAGACACAAATTCTGCGCCCCTTGACGGACCGAAAAATTCTGGGGGCTCACTGAGCCCCCAAGAAAAATTTGAAATTTTACGGTTTATATGGTTCATTTTTTGAAGCAAATGATATTTTAATGAAATACAATACAGACTAATAATTCTCTATACGATTATAAACAATTTATTTGAAAAAAAAAATACTCTACTAATTATACATGACTCGAATAGACATAATCTAAAATAAATTGATCTTCCTTGATTTGAATGTCGTCAATCTCGCTGTTAAAATTGATATTCTCAAGTGTTCTCTTTCGATGCTAAGGAGTGCAAGATCATCCAGACGATCTTGATCCATTGAAGTACGTAATTAAGACAAAATAAGGTTTACTTTGCTGAAGGACCGCTCACAGCTTTTAGTTGAAACATCAATTTTTAGAAGTATTTGAAGTGAAATGCGCAGATTCGGAAATACGTCATCTCCATATGAAACAATAAAATCGAGAAGATCCAAAGTAGTTTCCGGTAGAACTTCAGTCCGGGTACTGAGCATCATTTTTTAGTCTTTGATTTCTGTACACAATTCGTAGAAATTAGCAAAATCTAAGCAATTATAACGAAGCGTATCGACTTTTGTTTCAGCAAGAAGTGATTTGACGTCTAGTAAAAATCCAAATTTGATGTTTAGGTTGTTTAAGACGTAAAATCC
>MUZC01000003.1:2106254-2123828 GCA_002072015.1 Radix auricularia | reverse complement strand
AATGCTTTGTGATTTCTAGCACATTTTCGCTGTTGAAGGCCGGAAACATTCCCGGTCATTACAGAAGCATTGTCATAACATCGTGACCGACCGTCGGATAGTGGTATGCTATTAGATTCCAGTTTCTCTACGATAACTATTTCAAGGCTTTTTGCGTCTTTGGAATGTATCTTTGCAAAATCTGAAAATGATTCTTTGATAGTTACTTTTTAGTTTGTAAATCCACATCCACAAATCTGATGACTTGAGAAAGCTTTTCCGGTGTCCTAGATCGATTGGAGTAAAGTAAGATACCGTAGTACTTGTGTTTTCTGATTTCACTCAACAGCTGATTCCTTACAGTCGATGTAAGTAGGTGGATACATTCATTTTGGATTTCCGGTGATAAATAAGATACTAAACCTAGATTTTCTCGGGCATTTTGTTGGTGTTTTTTCTAACAGTTGATCCTACTGAGCAACAAGTTTTATCGACGATGGACAGGAAAGAAAGGCGGTGCCTGATGTTTCATATGAAAGGAATCCAACTTGCTTTGACACTCCGATACAAGCCCGTGAGAGGAGAGACCTTCCCTCCCCTCTCCCACTTTACTCCCTCCACATGAGAATTGGGGAAGTACGATTTATCTTTTTAAAGAGTCACAACATGCAGCAAAGGGACGCGTATTAACCATTCTGTTAGCCAGTGGTTTTCAACCTTTTGAGATTCCAGGACCACTTGAAAAATATGTGCCTTAACTACGGGCCACTACTAAAAATTATTTCTGCATTTTCTGGTTTTTCGGTGATTTCGTACAATTTATCAAACATCTCAAAGTTACCTTGAAATAATTTTTTTTTTCAAAGATCAAGCTTTTTCGTAAAAGCAGACATTCTGTCACTGAGAGTCATATAATGTATCTGCTTTCCTTGCCGAGTGGAATTAAGTTTATTGAGCTTTTCAAAAATTTCAGCCAAGTAAGCCAGAACAGCAACCCATTAGCCATGGTTCAAACTATCAACAAGCTTTGAGTTATTTCTACATGAAAATCTCTTACGTCATCGCGTAATTAAAACAGTCAGATAACCAGCGAACTTCAGTATACATTAGTAACTGTTAACGTTCAAGATTCATATTCGAGCATAAGAAATCAAAGAGACGAGAATTTAATTGACGAGCTTGATAAAATTAAAAACCATTATGGCCAGATCAGAAATATATTTAAGTCTGCGTTAATTCTTTTACTTGCTAGTCTATCTCGATTAATCCTACAGTGCGTAAATTTCATGCTTCTCTCACGGACCACCTGGCAAATCTTCGCGGACCACTAGTGGTCCGTGGACCACAGGGTGAGAACCACTGCTTTAAGCCACTCCTTTTTCTTGTCTTGGTAATTTTGGTTGCTTTTAGTGTCGTCTCTGGTAGCTCTATTAAAAGAATCGTATTGGTCTCTTACTGCTCACTACCATCAACTAACAGTTGTTTAAATTAAAAAAAAACAAACACATCAGCAATCCTACATTAGGATTTGTCATTTATTTATGAGTAGAATGGCGCCACTTAACGCTCAATGGGGGCGCCTAAATCATGTTTAACAACTGTTTTGTAATAAAGATATGTTCGGAGCTCCAATATTCAATCTCGCAAACGTATTTGGGATACATTAGTTTACATTAAAATGAAATTAAATAATGAGTTTTAATACTCATTTTGGCGCCCCCCTAACGTGGCGCCCGGGGGCATTCGCCCCCCCTGCCCCCCTCGCTACGCCACTGAGAACTGCACACCAAAAATGTGGTTAACTAGCTGTCAAAAAACAAAATAATAATAATAAAGTCGCTCTCATGTAGGTGTCTAGTTTATTTGTGGTTAAATGAGAATTTGTGTGGTGGTGACATTACTACTAGTTCTAAGCACGGTGCTGAAAGAGTATTTAAATTGTATGTTGAATGCATTCTTGTTTATGATGCGGGGTTAGGTCTGTGACGTATTGATAGTTAGGTCATATAGAGTAATACATGTTCTTGCAACATAGGAGTTGGACGACAAGGGTGCACCCTTGTACATGTGCATAGTGAAATATGTTTTTAACTTGAGCTTATGATTTGCTTAAGTTGTGCTGAGTCTCTACGTTGTCTTGAGGTTGTAGACTTTCAATGCAGTACACAAACTGTAACACTGCGCAGTGAACATTATAAAAACGATATGATACAGAATTTAAAAAATAAAGGTGCATAAACAACACACACTAAACTTAACACATTATTCTGGAAGCTTGAGGCTAGTCAGTCTCTCAAAGTTTGGCTGACACCTGGGCGACCTGTTCCATCTGCTGGGCAGTGCCATGCATTGTCTGAGCGTAGGCGCGAGACTCTAAGTCAGCAGGGTCACCACTGTTTTAGAGGCTAGGCTGCAATGCCAACAGTTTGAGTCCCTGTTGTGGTCTAGCCCAGTGGTCGTCAATCATTGGAGACGGAAAAACCAACAATTACGATTTGCAAAATTTCTCAATTTTTTTTAAGAGCCACTAAAACGACACGAGGTTTGAAAATAAAATAATTATTAATATTAGCGCATTGAACAGAAGAGCCACATCTTGACACCAAGAGTCGCATGTTGCCGCCCCTGGGTCTAGCCTGATGAAGTATGCGTTGGTTAAGCATTGTTCTATTCTCAATTGAGTCAACAAACTGGTGTTTGCAGCTCAGTCATCTACTCGACGTGGCCTGGGGATGTTAGTGTACACCACTCTGACAGTCGTGTGGTCAGCCCACACCTGATACCGTGTTCCTAAAGTGCCCGGCCTGGGCATGTTAGAGTACACCCCTCTGACAGTCGTGTGGTCAGCCCACACCTGATACCACGTGTTCCTAAAGTGCCCGGCCTGGGAGTCAGAGCAGTTTTAACACTATTTTGCCCCCCCCCCGCCAAATTCCGAACGGGTGCTGCTGGGAGTCATATCATTGCCGTCGACATTCGTGTGGCTCGGGGTCCACTGCACTGTCCCCTTACCCCAGAGTCTGTCAAGTTTTCCCACGTCATCTAGGAATGCGTCATCCAAGTGGGCGTGACACAGCAACAACACACAGAAAGAATCGACTCCTAAGAGTTAAAAGAAGGCAAATATCGCAACAACTGTCTGACATCTTTATTCGTATTTTAACTATAATTTCTCTGAGCCAATCTTATTATTCTGATACGTAATTTAAGTAAATATTTCTCGAGATCTCGCCGGTCTCCGGTCATTATTTAGCAAACACTCGGGGGGGGGGGGGGGGATACATTTTTTAATATCAGCCATAAATTGCAAGCCTTTTGATGTGACGCTACACTGCTTTAACATCCCCTCCCCCTCGTTACACATTGTCAAAAATGCGAGTGACATCATTTAAGGGTGGCTTCGAAGAGTAAAACCAATATCTTTGGACTCTGGCTTACAATCATTTTTTTAAACGGGGTTGTGGGTGGGGGGGGGATTAAGCGAATTTGTACGTAGGCACAAGGGTTGAGGTCCCGGAAATGTACGGCGTGCAACAGGGGGTAAGAGATTACGACTTTTGTGCCCACGTAACATATGGATGGCCACTAAGTACAAAGGATACAAGAATGTTTGAGATCATTCTGTACCAGTTACTCTTGCTATCAATAGAAATTATTACACAACAATGTGGGCCAAAGATTTGACAAAACATTTTATTCATAGTTTATAAACATTGATTGTTGTCATCGTAATGCAAAATAAAATTCACAACTAATAAAACCACCAAAATTTGATTGAAAATAGCTACAAATATTTATATACAACTGAGTGATGTCCATTCTAGTTTGTGACAACTACAGCTTTGCAAATGGGCAGGAATGATAGCATCAGCAAGAAATGTCAAACAAGGAAATTACAAAAATAAACAATAAGTATCACTTGAAATAATACCAAGTGTCCTAGATTTGATATCACTAATTGAAGGACCTGTCCACATCAGTTTCTATTTGATTGCATATTGGAGATCAATTCTAGGACCATACTTTAGGTCATAAACACAATCAGATTCATCAGCGTATAGCAGATATATAGATTAAAACCACGGACAGGCTTGAAAAATATATATACCCCCCCCCCCCGCGAAACAAATCTAATTTCCAAAATAAAATTCAGTCTTTTATTTTAATTGCATTTCTCAACTCAAAATAATTTTTTTTCACTTCAACCATTAAATAAGTATAAGTAACCAGATTTGATATCCTGACCCAAAGTTGATGTGAAAATAGTTTTTTTTAATTTCTTATAGCTTCTAATGACCAGAATAATATTTAAACCAGGTTCTCCTAACATCTCAAATATTGATATCCATTATTGAAGTGATGTGTTGATTTATTAGCTCAAGGAGAAAGTGCCTTTTGGGAGATACTTCACCAAATATCTACAAATTAAAATTATTGTACTTAAAAATTCAAGGTTTTTACATAGGAGAATACCTGCATAGCTTTGACTAAGAGTAGTTTTGATTAATAAAACGTTTTAACTTGGTGTTAAAATCAATGTTTTACTGGACTATACTTGAAGAAGAGCTAAGATTAAGATATTCTCATGACTTTCTCAAACATGGTATTCAACAAATAAAACAGCAGATTAACAATATTAATACTCTGTCCTCTCTCAATAACAACATTGGACTGGATATGAGCACAAAGTAAAACCACGGGACTATTCACTGAATAGGGGATTTTTTTTATTAGGTCAATAGAATTTATTGAAAGAATGAAAACAACAACAGCACTTTAGAAGTCTTGGTTATGTTATGACAGATGTGACAAGCAGGCAACCCCACAGGGGGGGCAAACTTTGGGAGACTAAACAGCATAGTCAGGCTCAAGGGCACTGCTCAAAGCAATCTTTTATCATACAGTCGGACATCTCTTAGCCAAACTCAAAGGGGCCGGAAATTTTTTTCGTCTTACGGATTTTTCTAGTTAGGGAAAATAGCATAATAGGCGCAGAATTTGGCCAGTGCTAACAATTAATTAGATTTAGGGATGTTTTCGACTTAGGGAGGTCTAACTGTATAAAATTGTTTAACTCAGAGAACTAAATTTCTAAATCAATTTGATATGAATAGCTAAATATACACTGTATTAAATGTGTACTTTCTAATGTAGTGTGTGTCAATGTAATTATTCAAATGAGATTTTGAACTAAAAGGGTTGTTATAACCTTGTGCTTGCTCAGGATATTAATTAGCTGTAAAACTAAATATCTTGCTAAGATATTAACTTGCTTTATAAGATTAATCTCATTCAAACGTGGCAGTATATTCAAATTTGATTGCAACTTGATTAGGGAGGAATCAGTAACAAAATCAATTCTAATTTGAGTAGCAGTCTATTCTTCCAGACTAGGTGTATTATTTATTATAGTAGCCATTAAAAAACATTTCCAATAAATTGTTTACCTCACTGTGACAATTTTGTCCTAGAAAGTAACTAAACATAACAAATGAAACAGAATTAAAACTTTCACCAAATAACAAATCACAAGAAATGATGTATTTTTTAAAATCTATTTTAGACTAATACATTTAATTCTTTCACATCAACATGTAATTTTTAATTCTTGTAAAACAGTTCTTTTTGCATTGACCTTTCTTCTATAAGAAGTTATGAGGCATTTACATTAAATAACAATTTTAAAGAAGGTGTAACAAACCATTTGGGTTTTTTTATATTATTTTTTAAAAATTCTAAAAATACTGATCTAAAAAAAGGCGACTATGATTATTATTTGTCCACATGAACCAATCTTAAAGCAAGGAGGAAAACAAAGAGACAGAGAAAGAGATGACCAGCTGTCACATGGCAAACAACAAGCAAGCAACAAATGGATGGAATCTAACTGGAGTCATGGATCTTATCCATAATTCATCATGTCTGTAGTTGGACTGTTGCTTGGTGCCTTCAAAGAGTCATTGATGTCACGTCTAAACACAGACAAATTCTGAGTAAACCTGCAAAAAATACACCAAAAAAAACTTTTTTGATTGCCGTTCCTTTTTAAATGAAAAATTTAAAAATGTAAAGAAAATATTTAATTCTTATTTATTATGTATAACCTGATGGAAATGAGCAGATACAATGAATGAACTCATCATGAGTGCTACTTAATGGAGGCTTTGAAAGTGGTCACTTGGTCAAAATATATCTTGGCCCATCCTACAAGGGATTGATTACAAGTGGTCTCTTGGTTAAAATATATCTTGGCCCATCCTACAAGGGATTGATTACGAGTGGTCACTTGGTTAAGATATATCTTTGCCCATCCTACAAAGATTGGTTACAAGTGGTCACTTGGTCATAACATATCTTGGCCCATCCTACAAGGGATTAATTACAAGTGGTCATTTGGTTAGAATATAAGTGGCCCAATCCTACACTATTTCTCCCCCTCCCCCAAGCCCTCAGACATACCATGGTCTATTGGGTCAGAAAATACTACTATGCTGATGGTGTGGTACATTTATAATACAGCTCTATGGCAGCGGTTCTTAGCCAGTGGGTCGCAACCCCCTTCCAATGGGGTCGAGGTGGGTTTTCTTGGGTTTGCCAATCATAGACTAAAAAATATTCATTATGATGCAAATGTTCTCTATTTTGTAAAAACTTAACTGACAATATAAATTTCATGGGGGTCACGAGTCACATGGCTTTTATAAAAGGGTGTTTTCAGCCAAAAATGGTTTGGAACCATTGCTCTTTAGGACCAGTCCATACTGTAAAGACAGGAGATATACCAAAAGACTAACACAATTACATTATAACAAACATATAATAAACATTTCGGTAAACAGAAATTCTAGTCCTTACCTATCTCTATTTTTGGCCAACAGGGACCTCTCTACACCATCCATGAGGTTCTGAAAGCAGTTGGCCATACCTTCCTGTTTTTCTGCAGGTTGACTTGATATAATATTGTTCCTGAGTTTGTTGAAGTACTGTAGAGAAAAGAAACAAAGTGTACAATCAAAGCACAGTTGGCTATTATTATACACGTCACACCTATAAAAGAAATAGCATGTTATCATTATACTATACTACTAATTTTATTACTAAAATAGCTCTAACTTTGCATTTGACAAATAAACTTTCCATCTTTTAATAAAACAGATGCCTCATGTACTCTCTCTCATGTCAATGTTTGAAGATTTCATGTTGCTACAGTGCGACCCAGAGACAATTGGCACTGTGCAGGGACATACTTACCACCCCCTGTTGAGCCGCACAGATCAGCACGTATGGCTGAGCGCTTAAACACTGGCAAGTTGAGACTTCCCCAGAAATAGACAAATGACCAAACGTCGAAGGGACACAAGATGTTTCAAACATATCGACTTTTTGAAAATTTAATTCTAATTAGAGTGTAAGTGTTAGTGTTTAACTGTGTTAGATGACAATGTTATTAAAATGTATTGTTGATCACAGAAAAGTACTTTTCTATGGTACAAATTCGAGGAACTCAGTGAAACGAGTGTTCATTATTTTATGTATTATATACTATATAT
The DNA here is from genome assembly GCA_002072015.1 of Radix auricularia. Taxonomy (NCBI): domain Eukaryota; kingdom Metazoa; phylum Mollusca; class Gastropoda; family Lymnaeidae; genus Radix; species Radix auricularia. Next base: position 2,116,299 of record MUZC01000003.1, on the reverse strand, counting down.
TAATTATATTTTACTAGCGAGGGCGCTGGTTTTCAAAGGCTTTGGGCAAATGTAGTAGTCTGCATACCCACTTCGCACCGCACTATGTGCACAAAACCGAGATGCACGAGGTATAAAAGGAAGGAAGTGGCGCGGCAAGAGAGACAGAAGTGAAGTGGTGAATAATGAAAGAAAGTGTGTTCCATTTTTGTTAAATAAAAACTGTTCGAAAAAGTTAAAGATCAGCTTTAGTCGCACATTTTGTTTTGTGAACCTGTTTCAAATTAAAGCCACCACTCAGCTACACTACATCTAAACTACTAGCAGCATCTTAGAATAGACAGAATAATAAGTCATATAAGGTTGTTAAGACCGCTTGTTTGTGAGGACTGGTTAACTGTTCAAAAAAGACCGGTTAACCCTTGGTCCCAAGTTTTACTATGTTTTGTAAACCAACAACAAAAAGCATCGCCCCACGTTGTCTGATTTGACATCAAAGCGCCTATTATGTGCCGACGCTAGTGTTAACCTCTGCTGCGCTACTGTCAAAACAGCTAATTTAAATTTTTGTTTTGTTTAAATCGTTCCAACAAAGAAGGAAACCGTAATGATCAATAATTAAATTTATATATTAAAACAACATGTTATCAAATTTCGTCAATTCAGTTCGTTTGTAGGACTAAAAAAAGACAGTTTTACTGTCCGGTCCGTACTTTTCCTTAATTTTTTTAGAACCAACAAAGAGAGTGTGTATAGTATCAATTTTTCGCCTTGCGCCGTCTGAGTGACTTCACAGAACATGTGATGTCATTTACCACTTGTGTTTAACTCTGATGCGCTGTGCTCCTTTTCCAACGCACACGAAATAAATTTTTAGAAAGCATCAAATTTTAACAAGAAACAGACTATAATTACATTGTAGTCTATTTTGTGAGCACATGGACTACTATCATTGCGATCTGTCATTAAAAAAAAATGATTGGATGCTGAAAACAGACTATAAGCCGATGACTAGAGAATGCTGATAAGTCCCGGGGTCATATGGTTTTATAGCTTTCCTTGTCTTTATAATAAGACTATAAATACATTGTTCATTATTTTGTGAGCACATGGACTACTATCATTGCCATTCATTGCAATTTTGATTTTTTTTTTTAAAGTACGGTATTTTGTGTTTGTATTTGAAATTCTTAGTTTACAATCATTTTCTTTTACTTACAATAAGTTTTATCAAATTACTTTATTTTCTTGATAATGTCCTTTCATTTAACTGACTGTCATGTAATATAAATTGTAACAGTCGGCGACCTATGCTGATGTTCACATCAAACACGCGCTATGTGCTAGCTCTCTAGACAACTAAGCAAATTAAAATTTAAAAACATCATTCTTTAGTTGAAGCCCAAGTCAATTAATAGTAATGACGTGTATATTATTTATATACCGAAATATGGAGAAAGCGATTTGAAGTCACCGTCACTCACGATATTAGTCTCGTATGCTACCCTGCATCTTAATCGAAACACAACAAAAACAAAGTTGGGTAATAAGCTTATACGGGCTTGTTGAATTTGCGGTGAAACGGTTCTGATTAAATGGGACCGGTCTTGATCTCGTTAACTGTTAACAACCTTAATGTCAAATGTGAATCCTTACCTCTTCATTGAGGAGAATTAAACCCAGCAAAGGCCTTGACATTGACCATTGATTACGACAATCCTCAAACATAATGATGTTCAATACTGTTGATAACATCTGGCGAGATAAGAAAGTTACTTCTTTTCTTAGGAAAATACATGCAAAAACATGTTTGAATCTATCTATTGGAATTAAAAAAGTATTAAAAAAAATAAGAGGTATTGTGAACTATGGATGAAGTGAATGTTTGAATTACAACCAAGTAGCAAGTCATCTTCTTTATTTGAAGCTTATCTCTTCTTGTCAAGTCTGAAACTGACAAGCTTTTTGGTTGTGCTTATCTCTTTGTGAGTTATAACACTGACATAAAATAGAATAAAATAGGGAGTCCCCTTAACATGATTTTTTACAGTATAAACTCTCAATATTTTAACTAAAGTTACAGGTAGCCATTATGAACAGGAATGAATTAAACCTTTTAATACTATAAAAAAATAGTATATGATTTCAAATCAAAATTATAGCCTATATTCTTGATTAAATCAGCTTTACCTTTTGCCTTCTTCAATGTTAATTTTTTAACTAAGGACATCTAGACATTACTCTGGTTTGCAAGATTTTTTTTGTTGAAATGACATATTTTAAGGCGTATCCAATACTCTATGGCCACACCCAGATCCCCTTCACAAAATGATTTACAAGCAACAACAGAAATGAGTTGATTTTTAAAGATTTTTTTTTTTTTTTAAATAACGATTGCATAGTAATTTTTGATGGTCTGAAATGTACAATAATCATTTATTGGGGGACCCCCTATATCACATGGTTTGGTTATTATTAGCTACAGACTTGACAAACCTCTCCTAACGTTTGTGGAACGTTTTTCCAAACCATTCCTACCTGCTGCAATATCTCAGGGTGTACTTCTAATATGCAGAGGAATGCTTCACTGTCTGCTATTTGGTTAGGAGTTTGTTTTTTCTTGTTGATGAGGCGACGGAAAAGGTATGTGATGATGTTATCTAAAGTAGCACAGCAACCTGTACAGACCATTGTATCTGTAAAAGTATATGAAGCAATGGCGGTTAATAATGAAAAGCCATCATTTCTGCAGAAAATATCAACGTGACCCTCACATTGGGAAAAAAAATACCCTAATTAGAATTATATCAAAAGCCAGTACCTAAATATTAACATTTTAAAAACTCCATTTTGTTTTTTAGTTAACTGTAACATGTGGTGTCACGTAAAGAGAAAAAAACTCCATAAAACCATTGGCAAGAATGAAAAAAAAAAAATCATGCCTTTTTTTTAATGCTGTATTTTTTAACAAGTTTTATAAAGAAAACTAATTATAGTTAGCAAAATTAATTACACACATTAATCAAATGATGCTCTCCTTATTTCACAAATAAATTTATAGATTGTTTAAAAAACATTTTTTAAATTTTTAGTCAGATTGAAAAAATGAAGTGGAAGCAATAAGATACAATTTTTAAAAATATATTTATTTAGATTATAAAAAGTTAATCAAATGATAATAGATTTTTATTTAAAAGTATGAATAAATTATAAATTGTATCCTTCATATAGATAGTTTAAGTTGAGTTATAATTGAATTATTAAAGTATTCATTGTTGCAAGTAATTATTGGTAGAGAAACTTACCTAAAGCTGTGAGACCTTCACTGATGGATGATAACAAGTAAAGAAACACTTGTGGTTCTAGATTACTAATAAATGACATGTGATCCTGAGCCAGGCACTCTAATAAACCATAGTAGTTTTGACTTAACTTTGGGTAGTCCTGGGGAAAACAACAGGTTCATTTATCTCATAAGCAGCAAGTAAAAATCTTTTACAAAAATTGAAAACTTATAAATGGGAAACCGTTTGATATTTTTAACAAGTTTTCTGGCATAAATTTCTGAGCAGAAGAGAATGCACCCAAACTCACCAGCAGATCAGTCTGTGGCACAGAAAGCAGCAGCTTTACAAACATAGATAAAACATCATCCAGAGCACCATCTCCATATAACCGGAACACACCAAAATTGACATAATTACCACACAGCGCTGCTTTCAGCATTGAAAAACATATAGAGATCCCCTTTAACTTGATAGTGTTTAAGGAACATATCTAAAACATGTGAGGTTATCAAGGCAACTTATATAAAAAGTGAATTAATGATTAATTAAATTGATTCATCGATTGAAATTTTAATAGATTAAAATTAATATGATCAGTTAAAATTTAAGAAAATATTTCTATTTTTTTCAATTTATTAATAATTGTTTTTGTTGTTATTCACATACTTTTCCCTCGAATAACTATTTATTTAGACGTGCACACGTAAACAAAAATGCTTTTCTTCCTTCTTTCTTGCATAGCAGAATGAATTTGTTGTGTTACGTCACAGAATTTGGGAGTCATGGAATTACCACGACTTAACCGATTTCGTGAAATAATGAACTGCAACTTAACGGCATCTATATGTGCTTTATAAAGCTATAATTAATTAAAATTAATGTATTAAATTTTTTCTTGATTAATTGAACAAAAAATGTTTAATCAATACCATCCCTAAAATATACGTGTAGCATTTCCAAGAAGAACAGCAACATTATTCTTATACTTATTACAAGAAAAAAACGTGATTGTAGAACCTGACCTTACAGCCAGGAAAGAGTTATGTATATGGCTGTGTTTCTTACATTATAAATACATTGTGTTAACTAACAAATAAAGAGGAGTGAAAATACTTCTTATCTCATTTATTTTGGTAAAGGATATTTCATTGGGTAAATTCTATCTTTTGGAATGTCACCTATTGTAAGGATTCTTGAACCTGAAAAAAAAATATTTTATAAATAAAGTGTTGATGAATTTTTAAAATTTATTGTATAACTTATTTTAATCACAATAAGAACTATCACTTAATCACTCAGATATTAAGTTTCTTTTAGTTAACAAAAAAGGTACAGACATCTCAGCCGTTTGTCGGCAAATAGGAAGTGAATATTTTTAACATTTAGCATAGGCAAAAACAAGATATATTTATCCTTCATTTTAGCCACAATAGATAAAATATTTTTAACCATACCATAACAAACAACCATTTTGCTAATTTCCCTGAATAGTAAGATGCCATTAGGAGAAGAAACATCAAACTGAAGACGCTGTGATCTGCAAACATGATTTTTACAATGACTTATACACTTTACATGACACATTCAGGACATTCAAAATCTTTATGTAAAGGAAAAAACTTTTATACATTTTTAAAAAGAAAATACTGGTATAAATTTCTTTAAACAATTTTAACCAACACAAATAAATCTACTCCAACTATTCTGTTCAACATTTTAAGTTCTTTAAAATAACTACAAATTTAGAAGGTGATTTCCAAAATGACCTGTTTTGAGCTAGTTCAGTAAATAACTTTAATATAGGTGTTGTAACCATTGGATCATGATACCACAACTCAACAGCTCTCTGTAACACAGGTGTGAAGGCTGGGTAGCTAAGATGGAGGTTAAGGTAAAAGTGCTCTCAAACATTCTAACAAAATAAATACAACTTGAAATAATGCAAAGTTTCATAACAAACAAGTTAGTCATAGCTTTTTTAAAGTCTCATATCAATTAAATTTATATGAAATTATTTTGAAGAGTACAAGGGAAGAAACGGCCAAGTCACATTTTTGTAGTTTTGAGATATTCAAGTATTAAAGTTCAAAATTATACAGATTTCTTATAAATTAACGAAACTGATTTGAATGTCATTTAAAAAATGTCACATAGCCGTTTCTTCTTTTATACTCTTGAAATGTGTTTCCACTTGTTTTTTGGAACGTCAATCAAACCAAAAGCCAGATAAAAATGATCATATGCTCCTTTTTAAATACTGGCCAAGAATCACACTTTTAGCTATTCTTATGGGGAAAAGGGAATAGTTGAGATAATGAACCCTTTGGTAATCGAGGGAACATTCTCATATTTCTGATAAATAATAAAACATTTAGAGCTTGAGTTAAGACTGGGCAGCAGTGGAATAGCCAAGATTGTTAGCAATGGGAGTAAATATGGAATGGTATTCAGTGGAATAGACAAGATTGTTAGCAATGTGAGTATAGATGGAATGGTATTCAGTGGAATAGACAAGATTGTTAGCAATGTGAGTATAGATGGAATGGTATTCAGTGGAATAGCCATAATTGTTAGCAATGTCAGTATAGATGGAATGGTATTCAGTGGAATAGCCATGATTGTTAGCAATGTGAGTATAGATGGAATGGTATTCAGTGGTATAGACAAGATTGTTAACATTGAGAGTATAGATGGAATGGTATTCAGCCATTATCACAAGCCAGGTTGGAAAGATGCTTCTAGTTGCCTCTCATAGCTCCCTGCCCACAATCTGCACGTAAGTCTAGGGGCTTGCTAATAAATATGACTTAAGGGAGTGGGGGTCATTGGTTATTAATACAATGCTTTCAATCATGCTAGAAATATTCGTTTTTTACTTCTCATTTAAAACAAATTGATTCCTTAGTTCACATTTGAAAAACAATCAACACATTTCTATGACCTGAGAGCTTGCTCTCAGCAAGTTTTTTTTAGTTTCATTATTCAGGTTCAAAATTAATAAAAGGATACATCCAATCAAAAAGCATCATGTAACTTGTCTTGTTGCTGAAGGCAAAGGTGATTCCACGTAAATCCCGAGCTAAACCAATCAAAGATCTCTAACAACAAAACAGTTGATGAGATGCAATGTATGAAGATATGCATGGCAGGTAATGTAAATAGGAAGATATGCATGACAGGTAATGTAAATTAAAAAATTTACAAACTGTAATTGAAAGCTCGACACATTAATATTTATCTCACTTTAAATAATTTAATTACTATCAGATTACAATAGGAAAGTTAAAAATTAAAGTGACAATTCTCTTTTTTCAGAGCAAATTATCCTTTGAGATTTTGTAATAAAAAGTTTAATATAATAAGCATAAATTTTTAAATAATGTTTTCTTACCATTGCTTCTTCCATATTAATTGAGAGATTAGCATTTGCCAAGAGGCCTCCCACAGTTTCAAAATGTGCTAATGGAATAACAAATAGTAATTAGTAAAAATTAAATGATTAAAATAAAATATAGTAGTTAGTATGTTTATTCAGACTAAAAACATTTTCGTGTATAATTATGTTAAATTATAATTCTTGAAATACGAAGCATCTAACTTCTCCATAGGAAAATGTTTTATCTAAAATTTATAAGTTGATTTGCAAAGTTGCACAAGCGCTCTCTTATTTTTGGTCTGGAACAAAATTAAAAACAATATCTTTTAATTGCAATGTTATTTCTCTTACATGTGAGTATTAATTGCAATGTTATTTCTCTTACATGTGAGTGGTAGCATGAACCGATAAAATCTCTCTTCATCTTCTCCTAGATCTACCAATAGCAGCCTCCCTAATGCAGTGTAAAATGTTGTTCTGCATCTCATGTCACTAGGAGCTCCATTTCCAGTGTTGATTCCAAGAAAAGGAAAATGTTCACTCTTGAGAAAAAAAAAGGGGAAAATAAAGACCACAAATTAATATTTTCATTTTTCTATTTTATCCAATATTTTTTAACTACCAAAAATAAAATATAAACTATGATATAAATTTTCTGGGGCATTTCTTTATACTAACCGTGTGGTTATTCAGCAAAAACTGTACAGCTTCTAATTTGACCAGTTTTCTGACACTGCTGTAGCCTACAGACAGGTCACTAAGTAGCTGGAGAGTCTTGGAAATGATTTGCTCACTTGGACCCCAGTACTTCAAGTTAGTGATACTGAAAAATGTTTGTGAAACAAAGGTATTGCATAAAAAATAAACATAAATGTATATATGAGAAATTGTTTTTTCAATCATTTGGCAAAATATTTTTTTTCGGGGAAAGGGGGGGGGGGTAAAAAGATGAATAAGTAAAAAAGTTTTTATAATATAAAGGATAAACTAGGAAAAGGTTAATGAAGCAGCTGGTGACATTTTTAAAGGCTGTCGAGTTTAAAAAAAGTTGTACACAGCAAAAACACTCAGAAATGTTGCTTACATTTTTCCAATGAAAACACTTAAAACCATTGATTCATCACTGAGTCCCAAGACTTCAGACAAGCGTCGATACACCTAGAAATAAAATCATGGTATGTTAAAGATTCATAACACATTATTGACAAGATTATGAAAAAAAAAAAAAAAAAATTAAAATTATGTTTCTGAAAGTTATTTCAATTCAAAAATTGATTTTTAAATAAAAATTAAGGAAAACCATTGTGCCATGAGTAGTTACAAGAAAAAGATTTTAAAATACAGATTTAAATCAAGTCTTTATGAAATTAAGAATGAATTTAGTCAGTAATAGATAAGCAAAAGCAGGTTAAGTTGGTTAGATAAAATACTGTTAAAAAATATTGATATTTAGCACACAAAAAACAACATCATTTTATTTAAAAAAAGGATACCCAGTGAGACATAATTTGGCACCAAAAATGTAGAATATTTTACAATTGAAATGAATTTCAATAATTATGCACAATGATTGTCTCTACTGGATTGTCAGTTTGAAACATAATTTTATCTTTATATGCGTGAAGTAAAATTCAGGGCAAATTTTTGTTGCTATTTTCTTGAAAATTGGAATCTTAAATGTGTCTAAATTTTTTTTTGTTTAGTCAAGAAACTGGTAGCATTGATTAGGGAGTTGATTAAAATAACAGGAAATTCTTTGAAATATATATTTACATAAAGCGATCTTTCATTGTGTAAACTTGTGCAAAATCTAACTGCTGGACACTAATGAGCCAAATAATATACAGAGACTGTGAGATCAGAAATACATAAAGTGGTTTTGTGGATCTTTTTCACATCTTAATAATAATTACTTAATGAGATCAGTGTTACGATTGTGTATCAAAGACAGAGAGTATTTTAAATAAGTTCTTCACTGTTATAAATAAAGCTTGAGGCATTACAAACTCATTTACTAGCTTTACTTTATTTTTCATCAAGTAACATAGAAATAGATGTCAAGGCATAGTAATAAAATACACAAAATCTTATTTCCTTTCCTTTCCTTTCCAAGTTTTCATCATGACTTCCCCATAGTCAATTTCTCACTCATTTATGTTCTCATATTTTGGTGATACAAGGAATGTATTTTACACACACACACACACACACACACACATATATATCAGTTAGGGCTGCTGATATTAATTAATTTCTTGATTAATCATCAAAAATTTTAACGATTAAATTATTTTGAAACCATTAATTGATCCATTACTTACAAATTATTGGAACTAAAAAGTGTTACATAATTTATTGAAATTCAAGACTCACTTTTGAAGTTTTTTGTACTTGATCCCCTACATAAATCTTCCTGAACTGCTCAAAGAAACTTAGAATGGCAAGATCCAATTTTTCACAACCACCTTGGGCGAGTCTGGAGTCTGTTAGGTTCATTAACTGAAGTACCCTGGTTAGAAATATTTTTTATAAAGATTTTTCTATGAAGCAATTTGACTTAATGGATAAGTAATTCTCAATGAATTGAAATTACAAGATATGTATAAAATAAGGGTATTTAAACAGTAACATCACTCAAAAATTATCTGTTTAAGAAATTTCATAGTAGGAGTGAACATTTGGAGTAAGGTTGTTAAGACCGCTCGTTTTTGAGGACCGACTAACCGTTCAAAAAAGACCGGTTAACCGGTTAACCGCTCGTCCTTATATCCCTAATGTTTTGAGACCCATTTGAGAACTAACAAGAGAATGTTGTCGCCTGGCATCGTCTGATGGCATCAAAGCCCGCTTTCCCCTGCTTGCGTTCAGCTCTTTCCGCATGCCCCTCACTTCAAAGCATTTTTGTTAATCCAAAAAATTAACTAAACAGTGATGGTTAATTGTCTTTTTAATATTTTATTTTGGGTACTCGTAGTTCACCGGTCTAAATAAGAGGACAGGTTCAATAGTGCGTTAAAGTTAGCTAGGTTTTTTCATTACTTTCAAAAAACCAACGCCTCGCCCCGTCCTTTGTGACGTCATGTTTACCTCTCTTGTGTGTGATGCCGATCAACTCGCATATTGAAATTAATAATATAATAAAATTATAAAGCTACGATAGAGTGGAATTTATTTTAAAAAAAACATTATTTTTTCGATCGTCAACTCGCCAGAATAATTGAATTTTGCGACGCACATGTTCCCCCTCCCCGTTTTTTTCTGTTCAAATAGGGTTTGAGCTACACTCGGCGTACTATTACTAGTATTAATGTGGTAATCAAATGCCTTTGACTAGCAGGAAAACTGTCACTAAAAGACCGAACTCGAATTTGTGGGCCGATTAATCGCCCGGTATCTTTGCTAC
>MUZC01000003.1:2091786-2104860 GCA_002072015.1 Radix auricularia | reverse complement strand
TATATATATATATATATAATTAAAAACAAAGAAAACAATTTTTTTTAAAAAGGATCCAATGAATATATTTATATCAATATGTGTAAGTAAAAACATATTTATATCACCTGTTCGAGCTGCTGTGCTATCATTCCATGATCATCTAGTGGATCTTCTATCTGATCTCTGTGTATAGGCAAATGAAAATTAAGAAAATTATCTTTCAATTCATTGTGAAATTATCCATTTATTTTATATAAAGTCTATCAACTAGAATAATTTTTATTTGAATGTCCTTAACATAGATGTTTAATTGTAAAAAAAACAAACATTTATTTAAAAACTGAGTAGACAGAATATGCTGCATGATTTTACTGAAATGCTATGGATTACCTTACAATGACATGAACTGACTCCAAACGAGAAGTAATGTAGGCTTTGGTAACTTCTGGAGTATAGGTTTCAAGCATGTGGGGCTCTGTAGCCTTCACATATGGTACAGATGCAACCATACGTTGCCATAGGCTTAGTAAATAATGAACACTATTTGGTGCAAACTGCCACATCTATGAGGGATAGACATAATTATGAGTTATCTGACTAAATACTCATTACAGTTTACAATTAACAATTGCTTTTCTAAAAATAAAACAGAAAAATATGTTTGAGGGTAAGAACATCAATTTAAAAAAGAAAATATGTTTTTCTTAACTTTTAAAAATGTGATTAAAAAATAGAATTCATATAAATGATACATCTCTTTAAATGATATAAATTTTTGAAAATTTGACTTATACCCTTAAACTTGTTATTGTAAATTCAGCGATCAGCTTGATGACTTCAGGGTAATTGTCAACTTTCACCAATTCTCCAAGCTGGTAATTACTTTTTAAACGAGCCAAAAGGCGACAAAACTCATGATAATTTCCAGGGTCAGCCAAACTCTGTGAAGAAACAAGATATCTATGCTAGGGCTATGCAAATTTAGTTTCACTACATTAAAATCATCACAGCCTATCATTCTGTATTAAAATAAGTATTAAACAGTTAAAAATATTTTACTCAAACACTTATAAATACATTTTCTAAACAATGCACATATTTTTAAGATATTACCATTGCTCATAAGTAAATTTACCTGAGGATTATCCAAAATACTCCTCACACCCATAACAAGATGATTAATGAACTTGGCTCTCTCTGTGTTGTTGAAAAGTGAACGCCGTACAGAGGCTATTTGCACCAAACATGAAATAGCCTCAAAAAGGAAAAAGAAACAAAGAGAATATATAATAAATCCAGTTTTAACAGACGTCTAATAAAATTGATCATGGCTCAACTTCTAAACAAATATACAACAGTTTGAAAATGTCTTGTGTGAGTCAGAAAGAACAACTGTTAACCATAAATGGAAATTTCTTGCCCGTGCTTGGGTTTAATCATTTCTACAGTTTAAACAAAATTAAGTGAATATCAACTTAACAAAATACTTACCAAAGAAGACAATGATGAGGGCAGGCCACTATATAAATCAAAGAATAATTCCAAGGTGCTGACATCCAAAAATGCTGAACAAAAAAAGTTGACTAATTGTGATTTCAGTTACCTTAATTAACAAATAGGATATCAATGCCATAATCTCTTAACAACTTTGTTGGATATCTTTTTTTCATTAAAATACAATTAAAGTAAAAAGTAATCAAGTATTAAAATAATTACAAACCTGTTCTCCAACTTGTAGGAATTTGAACAGTACATAAATCATCTGAAGACTCATCAGTTGATGTGCCAATGAAATCAAATGTCAGGCAGTTATGAGCAAGCCTCAATGAATGAGACAACAAACTATGCTGTTGGAGGAGAATGAGATGTTAATTTGAAGATCAAAACAAAACACAGAATGTTTCTTTGCATATGATTGTTTAAGTAAAAAAAAGTCTTAAAGAAATTTGATTGTTTTAAAAATTTTTGTTTATGTTACAGGTACTCTCATTAGATTGCCTTTTAAAAAGTTAAATAGAATATAAATAGAACATGAAGCATTTACTTTTGAATCTACCTGATTGCTGTCACTGAAATCAAGGGATTTGAGATTCCCAGCAGCTGATCGTAACAAAGAACAAGATAACTGAAAAATTTCAAACAGTTGAGTGTCCCTAAATGATGAAGCGATCTTTCTGTGTTTGGTAAGTGATCGGCTGGCTTCTGACTGCAAATATAAAATTAAGCACATTTAACAACATAAGGAAGTGTATTTTACTGACAAAAATATTATTTAAAAGCACTAGATCCAATCATTTTTGTAGACATATTTTCATTGACCAGATTCAGTGATTCTTTCAATAATATGATAGGTCTACTTTTGCATGTACAAGTTACTGTAAAAGATAATTATCTCACCTCACTGACTTGATTCATTTCACAAACCAACTGAGACAGTAACTGTACGCCAATCATTACATGATGTGTAGAACCACTCTGTAAGCAAATATTAAAGTAGGGCAAAGAATAGACTATAAAAATTATTGCAAACAGACAATAAGTTTAACTCTTAAAGCCCCAGAAGGTTTTCAATAAACTTCCGCCTCAGTCCCGTAAGGATTTCCCGTATTACGATCAACCGGTTATGAAATTAAAAAATTTGCATAAAATCCATTGACAATATTATTGTCATACTGACTTCATTTTTAAGGCTAAGAATGGCTTTTTTACGCATCCAAAAGACCGTACTGAGTTTGAAACAATATTTACCTGTAGTTTAGTACTATTATTTTAGTAATAAAGTATAACAAAAATGTATCTTCGAAAAAAAAAACTACCAAAAAACATCGCGAATCGAGCGATAACACTCGTGCCGACAACGGCCGCCATTTCCGGAAGTCAAATACATCGTTTTTCAAGCATTGAAGAGTTTTTACTTTCCGAGATCTCATTTCTAACGAGATTTGTATCTAGGGACGCATTACGCCGCTTTAGGGATAGCGGGAAGAGACGCATTATGACGCTTTGCGACTTTAAGAGTTAACGTTTAATGCCACAAAGCGTTGTAATGCGCACCTGTACGCTACTGCCGCTGCCAAAGCGCTGTAAAGTGCACCCCGATAGTGCTCTCTTTAGAAATGAAATCACAGAAAGTAAATACTCTTCAGTGCGTGAAAGATGACGTATTTGACTTCCGGCAATGGCGGCAGTTTCCCTCCGTAGTGTTATTTGCGAAGTTTTTTTAAATTTTTACGTTTTTTTAAAAAAAAGATGCAATTTTGCTATACTTTATTATAAAAATAATAGTTTTAAACTACAGGTAAAAAATAGTTTTAAAGTCAAGACGGACTTTTGGTTATGTAAAATAACTATTCTTATTTTAAAAAATGAAATCAGCATGACTATAAATACATTTCACACAATTGTTTAAATTCCATAACCAGTTGAATGCAATACAGGAATTCCTTATGGGACTGAGGCCTAAGTTTTGCAAAAACCTTCAGGGGCATTAAACTTTAAAGTATGAAATGTCATTTAATTTTATCAATCCTACAAAATTATTTTATTTATTAAGCTATGCTTTGCTATGAAAACCCCACTGTACCTGAATGAATTTTCCAACATCTGTGACAACATTGCGGAAAACAAATTCTTCTTTATTTACATCAAACCATCCGTACTTTGTAATTCTTGCAAAAAGCTGTATGGAAATATAATTCAAAATTTTAAGATTAGCAACTTAGAAAAAGGAATTGAAAGTAAAATACTATTATTGACTTTAAAAATAAGATTAGGAACTTAGTAGAAGGAAGTTAAAGTACACTACTACTATAGACTAACAATTTTAAGGTAACTGACCCCTCACCAATATTCACATTATGAGGCACGTGTGGCTGTGCAGCTATCTGATTGACGCTGCACAGCAGTTTAGAATTACTGCACAGCAAATTATGATAAGAATAAAATAATATATAGCTAAGTTTTTTTGGATGAAAAATTGTGCCTAAAAAATGGATGTTGTGAGACTTTGCATACAAGTTTATTATTATGTATGCAGAAGAACAAACCTGGGTGGGAGGGACAACACATTACCTACAACCCTCATCCAAATGTTTGAAAAATTAGGATTTCCTTTACTACTTAAATATATATTGTAATTTTATCAATTGCCAAAGCCAATAGTGTATCTTACCTGAACAAGTGCTTGAGAGACATAGTGTGTAAGCTTTGTTCTAGTGGCAAGATAGTTCAAAACATAATTTCCTGAAATACAGTTTATTTCAGTAATAAAGGCAATAAAAATTATAATAAGTAGAAAAATGTTATACTCCTGTAATAACCTTATAATTCTAACCCAAAAATATTATTTAATAATAAAAACTAAAAACCCAACATGCAATGATACACTTACGGATATCGATTCGTTGTTCAAGAGGCAGAGTTACATTAGGCCTATAAACCATTTTTGTGAGAGTAGTTGCAGCAAGGAGTTGAGCATATGCAGACTGGTAGACAAAATATGGAGTGAAAATTTGACTTAAAGTCAGTAATTAAACAAAAAAAGCGTACATTCAGTGTTAATTTTGGTTGTGTCTATTTAAAATGTCACTGACTAAAAGAGACATTATGAAAGGCCCAATTGTAAAATTATACCTTTGTGTATTCACATGGTTATTTTTTTTTAACTTTACATATATACATATTGTGATGAGAATTTATGAGACTAATTGGTAAGCTCATCTGAATAAAATAATTGCAATATTTAATGAGTATAATAGGAGAGAGCTTTCATTTTCAAATGTTTACTTGTTTAAATTAAGGAATGACGCTAACTTATTTGAGATAATTATTCATAGGGGTCTACTGATATCAGGATATTGACAATATCAGTAACATGTATAGGTCCCAATATTGTCATCAGTGACATTTTGACCACAAAAAAAATTATCATTTCGATCATGGTTGTTAAGACCGTTTCTTTTTTAAGGAATTGTTAACTGTTGGTCTGTATTTAAAGTATCAAGAGAAGGGATCAAATTTTGCTGCGTGTTGTCAGATTTGACATCAAAGCGCCTGTGATGTACCGGGCTATGCAATTAAAACAGCGAATTAAAAAAAAAAAGAATTGTTCAAACTTCAAACAAAGGAGGAAACCATAATGAATGATATTCAATTTTTAATTTGTATGTATAAAAGTATTAAAACGGCATATTCTCAAATGTCATCATGTAAGTTTGTTTTGAAGGACCAATAAACTGTTTAAAAAAAAAGAGACTGTTTACTGCCGGGTCCATATTTTGCCTTACTTTTTTGAGAACCAACAAGAGAATGCATGAAATTTTCCCATCTGAAGTCTGATGGTGACATCACAGCACACGTGACATCACCACTGTTAGTGTATAGTTCTTATGCGTTGTGCTCCAAAGCACACGAAATAAATGTTTTGAATGCCAAATTTTTTATCAATGAACCAATGTGGTAATTTTAAGTCAAATACCTTTAATGTCCACATTACTGAGCAGGAGAACTTAAGTTAAAGACCAAAATTGAATTTGAGGACCGATAAAACGACTTGTATCTTTCCTCTTGTGATATAAATAAATATAGTAACATTCGCAGCCTTTACCATTATTCCCATTTTGACTAACATTATTGCTGTGTATTGCTCTTTGTACAATGCTTTGGCAACTAAGTCAAAGCAAGTTTTCTTTTAAAATCGTTCATTAGCCAAAATCCACTAACAGTGATTTTGTGTATTATTTATATACTTGAATATTAAGAAAATGCTTTGATTACGATCGCTCGCATATATGGGGTCTGGTATTCTGCAGTAACAGACCAAAAAATTAACTCGAGGTAATAAGCTCATACAGACCATTTGAAGTTACAGTTAACCGGTCCTGTGTAATCAACACACACTTATAATTCAAATGAAGTTGTACTGTTTGTTTCTTATTAAAGAAGTTGTATGACATAAATTTATGAATTCTAATTATTTATATTGTAAAAAGGATAAGAAGGATGTCATTAAATACGACCACTGGTTTTTCTCCTAAAGAATACTCAAATCTGCAACAAAAATATCGGTAGACCCCTAATTATTCAAATTTTTATCTGTGGTTTAGTATAGTTTAATCATGATACTGAAATGTGTTAAACAAACAAAATTTTTTTACATACATTTCCCCGCTCAAGAAGAAGTTGGCACTTATTAAGACAATCTGGAGAATTCGCAAATGAAACAAGAGCCTTCTCAGCCTCAGCACGGATATTTCCATCTGCTGTCTCGTAAAGTTGCTTACAAAGGTTTTCCAGTTGCAACAATTCCTAAAGATCAATGAAAAATTGATATACAATTATAAATAGTCGGTATTAAAAAACATACCTTTTACTCTTATTTTTTATTATCTAATTTATAGTTTTATCATCAATGTTTGACTCAAGTAAAATTATTTAATTTTCTAACAATGTAGGGTTATCTTGGTTCATGCACAATCATTTGACCTGAACAATTTTTTAAATTAAAAAGATACTTTGCCTTTACCACAACATCCTTCATCAAATTTTACACTGTATATGAGATTGGTGTTTGAATCATGAAGCATGCGGGAAAATTAATTGAAAACAAAGCTTTGTCACTTGAAAATAAACATGAATATCCAAGGTAAGTGGGTTTATGATTAACCACTTGTCTGGTTAATATGACATGTCTTTGTACTTTTGGATTTTATATCTATAAATATAAATAACAAATATTTGCTGTGTGATAATTCATAGATGCTGCACAGCAATCCTAACTTGCTGTGCAGCATCTGGAGGAACATTGACCAGTGTTAACAATACACCTCCCACTTTTTCAATTGTATCTGGGCCTGATAGGCTAACTAAAGGCATTCTTACTTCAATAATATGACATGAAAATAAATTTTGTATCAAGTGAATGTTTGATTTTACATTAGCCTAGCAACATTCGGTTGCTTGTTCTGGATTGTGGCATCAGAAATAATGTCCTGAAGTGCCCGGATATTACATCAACTTGACCTACAATGGTTAAAATTGATGATATCCATTAAGAGTCAGTGTGTAAATTGTAAATGAACAATATTCTTTTTTTTAAAATCCAAGCTATCCTTTAAATGACAAAGAAAATTAATTGTTAAATTAAGCTGGAAGGTGAATGTTTTACTGATATTGGTGGTAAACTTGTGTGTCTAATGTGCCTTGACCAAGGAATATTATATTAAATGCCTGAATGCAGAGCAGAAGCTACAGAAGGTAAAAAAAAACTAAAGAGACAATTTAACATCACTGTGACTATGAATCACAGCTGATGTTTTCAAAACAGCAAAATACAAAATGAGGAATCTACTTCTGTGAAAGCAAATCTTAAAATTATTAATATTAATGTGGCCAAGGATATTGCAAACGAAGTGGTTATCCGCAGAATTCTGGGGATAACGCTATACGGAGATTTTCTGAGGCACAGCGTAATGAAAGTATGTGATGTCTTACATTTAGACAAAAATAGCTGTAGATATAAGATAAGTAAATATAATTCTAAACTTTAAACTAAGCAAAATTTTTGTCGCTGAATGAGTTAAGTCAGTTTGTGAGATGACATCTAATGTCAAAGTCAATGTGCAAACATAGGCATCGGCAAATCTTTGTTGAATTTTTCTTTGAACTAGCTACAAAACTTAACAGTCAATGAGTCAACAGCATCTCTTGCACATGTTGCCGAGATATTATTTTAATATTATTATTAGTGTTAGCAAGATTGTCAACTTTCAAACTCAGTCAAACTGTGTGACTGTCGCTGAACACCTACCTTGAGAGTCAAGGCCTAGGGTACAAAAAGTACAAATGTGGTATCTCTTGACACATAAAATTTAAAAAAGAGATGACAACTTCATTCAACACATGGATGTGAATGACCTATCAGACTACCAGTGAGTGACTGGCTATCACATTATAACTAACAATTAATTTTATTAGCACGTAAAAATGAGGAAACAGGGAATATAATAATCTATATATATAATTTTCTACATGGTCCAATCATGCCGGACAAGAAATAGCAAGCTGTCTGACCTCTGACCCCACCGACCATTCAGATTGCAAGAAAAGGTAGTAAACATTCAACATTTCGTTGAATTGAAGTCAATTACTGTTTTCTTTCAGAACAACAAAATAACATGTATTTCGTAGTGTAATGGTTATAACATTCGCCTAACAAACGGAGGTTGCAGGTTCAATCCCCAGCTAAGACATTGCTTTTTAAATTTTTTAACAAATGTTTGTAGTTTGTGTTTATGCCCTTTCATTTCCAACTATCTTTTCGATCACCATAACAAGCACAAGACGAGTGGGAATAGCTTGACGAATGACCTTTGTCAGGTTATGCCAATTAGTTCATGGTTGGCAAGCTAGGGTGGTGCAGGGTGAGGTGGCTAACCACAGTGCACATTTTCCAGATCAACAATGCGTCACAGTTATCCCCGCATCCAAGGTTCATTCCCGTTTTTCTGATTTCATCGAGATGTAGTTTGCTTGTGTCTGTTCACCCTCTCCACTGCCTTTGCACTATCACTATTTAAACTATTTATGAGCAAATCTGCGGCGGTGTACGCTACGCAGCGGGTATCTAGTTCACCATAATTAAAACAAGTTCAAGCAGTCTTGGTCTTAACTGAATCAGAGAATCTCTGATTGTTTTAATTTTAATTCTCATGACTGTCCACTGTCATGAGAATGAGACTGACTCTGGTTTGTGAATTACTTGAATTAGTGTTAGTGTGTAATCACAGTGACAGTGTCTCAGTGTGACTGAGTGTGAGTGTGTTCAAGTCAAATCACATGTCACAAGTGATGTAAAGACTATTTTAATAAAATTTACTTATAATACTAAAACTTCTGTCTTACAACTTACTAGTATTATTAGTTAATAGTGTTATAACTTGCTGTAACTTAAAACAAGACTGACTAAACTAATGACAATGAGTATGAGTCTTAAACTTTATTTATTATTTTTATTTGATTTTTGGAGCTCTCTCTTTTTTCACTTCACTTACTTAGTGATAGATAGATAGTGCTTCTAATATTAGTATTATTTTTTATTTATATTGCAATTAAAATGAAGAAAAAAACAGTCATGATAAACAAGTCCTGGACCCAAGTTCTTCGCTTTAAATGCTCTTTTATATTATACCAAAAAAAAAATTAAAAGGCTGGTGAAAAAGTTATTGTTTTCAAATTTTAATCACCTGTTCGTCCGCCATTTCTGTTTTCTCCTATTCCAATCTACCGCGAGATGGCGCGAGTTCTCCGATTAACCATTCATTTAATAGGGGAAAATCCTAAAAATTCATTTATAATATTTTGGGACGTCACGTGACAAAAGGGAAATCTTCAAATTAAGATACCACTATAACTATCACTAGTATCGCTTAGACTTGGGTTTTTATGATAATTTAAATGTACCCAGATGTACAGTGAAAAATGTTTTAGCACAAAATTGAGGGGTCTAATATATTTTTTCAAATTGAAAGAATATCAAGTTAAAACTTAATTAAAGGATGTTACAAAAAAAGTGTAAATGTAGTCTACATATATCTTGTTGTTTTTTTTAGTTTTAAGCACATTTTTTAAATTTATTTGTGTCCTAGAGTCACTAGAGTACATTTAGTTACACAGTAGCCTAGCCTAGAGCCTAGCAGGGCCGCCGCTAGAAATGTTTGGAGTCCTGAAAACTCTGGGCTCCGTCTCGTGCCTGAATCCTTTTCCCAGGTCCCCATTGGCAAAAAACCTTGAAATATGTATACCATTTGTATACAAAATGAACGAAATGTGCTTTTAAAAAAAATAAATAACGCAAACCCATTTCATGGAACAAAGGGATGTGCTATTACAAAACACTGTTTTAGAAGTCTATGTCAACCAAAACAATTAGTGAAGCAATATGAATCTTGAAAATTCTTTAGACCAAGAAGTGCAACGAGAATTATTTTTATCAATGGATAGAATTTAAATGAAAAATTAAATATTAAAGGGCCGCTTTGATCAGTTGCTTATTCTTGCAACAAAATATTCGATTATGTAATACCATATAAATGCCATGTAATCTACTAAATGAAGAATTTGCACATCAAATAAATTACTGTTTTGACTATTATAAATAAAATGTCAATATTGAAAGAAAAGGGATCTTCATAGCTATACCTTCACTACAAGAAGAGGCATTACATTAGAAACAGGGGGAGATACCCATTTATCCGTTAAAATTTATTCAGCAGTAGATTTTATAGATGGGTAAATTATGTAACCAACATAAAAATTGTATTTTAGCGAAGAATTTTTACCCCAATTGCTATCAGTGTTGCTAGTTGTGAAAGGAGCTTCTCCAAACTTAAGTTGATAAAAAAATATCTTTGTTCCACAACGAGGGATTTAGACTACAAAATCTTGCAATATTGTTCATAGAGCGAGATATTACAAAAAATTTGAAACTTTGATAGGATGATACATAATTTTTCTACTATGAAAGTTAGTAAATTAAATGTTTAAGTTTAAATATTTAATCATACTAATGTATACAATTTCTTTGTAAAAATATCACTTATTTATATATATATATAAAATAAAAGTATATTAATTGCATGGTAATGTTTTAGGGATGTGTGTTGCCCATGGGTAAGGGGTGGACCTACCACCGCAGTAACTTTCTTGTGTTTTTTTAAATCGTGTAATTTTATGTGTGTATTTGTATGTAAATGTATATCATTTTATGTGGCCTCTTTTACTATTGCTTACATAAATAAGGCATGTAATGGTAAAAAATTTCCTACCTTTACTTCGCTTCAATTAACATTATTTATTCGTGTTTATTAATTTATACCAATCCATTATTTGATTAACTTAAGGGGCTGATCTTTCACCCTTTCCCCCCTCGTCATAAAAACTTAGACCCCCTTTTCAACACGACACCACAAACAGTGGCGTAGCGGTGGGGGGCAATGGGGCAAATGCCCCGGGCAGCACTTTGCCAGGGACGGCAAATTCCTGGCGGTTAATTAGTTGCTAAGAAAAAAAAATATAAGAAAGTCGAACTTTTTATCAAAATAAAAGAAAAAAAAAAGAAATTATCACCAGATATAAAGGAACTATCCTAAGGCACGTGAACTTTTCAACTGCCAAAACATTAATCGTTTCGATTTTCAGTAAAAATGTTTGGCGGCCGAAGCCTTAATTTTTTTTTATGCAGCCGTCAATGACCGAAAGGTTGAGCACCCCTGGGCTAGACCATAACAGGGACTCGAACTGCTGTCATTGCAGCCTAGCCTCTGAAGCAGTACTGCACCTGTCAACTTCGTGTCCCGCTAGACATAGCCCGGGAGGTTAGAGACGCAAAAAGATTCCCACATGAAGACAGTGCTGTGTGGCACTGCTCAGCAGATGAAGCAGGTTGCCCAGGTTCTAGGCAAGGCCTTAGGGGCCGTCCATTAGTACGTCGAGCTATTTTTGACAATTTTAACCCCCATACCCCTGTCACAAGCCTCGGAACCCCCTAAAGTACGTCACACTTTTAAACAAAAATAATATTTTAATTTTATTAACTAAATTATTAAAATTTAATATAAAACACCATGACGGCACATATGGCCGGACATCCCTCCCCTGTCACAAACTGTTACACTTTCTTACACCCCACCCCCTTCTGGAGCATGACGTACTTTATTGACTGCCCCTTAAGAGACTATGTCAGTCTCAGGCCAAAAGAATATGTAGAAGAAGAAGAAGTCGTTGACAGAAAATATTTTGTGAGCAAATTTTGGTTAGAGCGTAAACGCCCACCTTCAAAGTAGTTAAAAAACATTAATAGTTGGGCTCAAAATGCAATATAAATATATTTGGAAAATTTGTTTCCTACCAATTTCAATTATCATTTTTCCCTAATCCAACGGTGGCCAAGCCCAAACCGGCGCTTGCAAGCCGCATGCGGCTCTTCTGTGTTCACATTTCGGCTCCCGAACACTTTATGGCATTAGAAATTTTCGAATGAAATATATAAGTGACATCACGCGATTTTGGACGATTTTTTTTACCCCCCCCCCCTTTTTTTTTCGTCACGCTTTGAAGTCACAAATCTTTGCCCCCGCCATCCCACCCTCAAAAAAAAAAAAAGACGTATTTTCTACTTAAAAATGAGCATGTTTCAAATCACTTCACTGTCATTTTCGTGTGTATTTAGTGTAAGGCTGCACTCTAATATCGTAACATGCGTGAAACCATGTAAAACGTCTGAAAATAAATTGTAAGAAATCGAATATTTAAGTCCCAATTCTTAAACTCCCTCACCCCCTCGTCACACATCGTCAAAAAATGCGTGGACCCCAACACCCCCTAGGTGCGTGACGTCAATAATGAACCCCCCCCCTAATATAATAATACATAAACGTTACAATTTTTTTGTGGACAAAGTGATGAAAATAGCGTGGGCTTGATCTGAACTGAGGAGAAGCAAACTTTCTGTGTTGAAGTCTGAAATGTGTCAGCAGCTGATATTATTTTCTGCTTTCAACAAATAGAAGGTATCACTTCAACTGAGGCAAGTTATGCCATCGCTTGGAATATTGCTTGTACTAAATGACCTTTTTTTCTGACCGAACTTCGAATCACAAAACTAGCAACAAACAAGATTCAAAGAAAATAGCTAGTTCAAATTATCCTCCGCTACAATGCCAGCTATTGAATCATGTGCCGTTAGTTACATTCGAAACTGTTTCACCGATTGACAGAGATCTATGCAGAAGAATGTTAGTAGAAGCAATATTTCTGCTGGGGCAAACCAATGTCCACTTTAAGCTGTGCGCCCACGCAGATATCTGACCAACGCCACGCAACAATTTAGAATAGCCGCAAAGCAAATTTTGTATAATATTGCACAAAAATGGCTGCTGTGCAACTTTGCACTCAATTTTTGTTGTTGTTATTGTTTCTTTTTGATTTTGCGCACTGAATAACGAACATTAAAGGGAACATTGGTGTTAACCAAAATGAAACTATCATTAAATTAGAAATTTGATTACTGATGTTGTGTTTCTTTTTTTTTTTTTT
>MUZC01000003.1:2021275-2086481 GCA_002072015.1 Radix auricularia | reverse complement strand
GCTCATCAAAACACGATTTTTCAACTAAACTAACTGCTGTAGACTGTGGTACATCTCTTGCGTTACGCGTTACGTTACAAACATACCCACACCACTGGGCTATTATATATATAATTAATATATGTTTTTATGTGGTATTGATTAGTCGATTAAACTAATTAAAGCATCTTTAAAAAAAAGTCTTGATCCTGCCATGAACTCATGAACTTGAGCTGTCATGTCATGTGAAACTAGTTCTAATTGGCGCAATTTAAATAAACATTACTTAAATTAAGCATTAATATTTTATTATTTATATTGTTTTTATTTGCAAGCTGGAAACGTTTTTTTTTTTTTATGTCTCATTAATTTAAGGCAAGCGTTATTCGCACGGTTTTGACGTCATAACCGTGCCGATAATTTTGAAAATTATTAGCACGGTTCGACTGTGCCGATAATTATTCGCACTTTATTGAAATGCTAATCTACACTTACTAACTACAAAGTGTAATAATTAAGATGATGTAAAGTATTAGTATAGTTGATATTTAAATTTTAGGACATTGTCTACTGTAATTGATTTAATTGTTGTTTAATTGAGTCAAATAAATATTATTAGACCTAATACTAATAGCCTGCGCAAATAAAACAAATATAAATTACGACAATATTTAGTTACTGACAGTGTCACTGTGACTGTTACTCAACGAGTCAATGACCAATGGCTATAAATTATGAAGATGACAATCATTATGAGATTTTGAACAAAAAATATCAAACATTATAATTATTTGCACGGCACGGTAAACTAATTTTGCTGTCACTGATATTGATAGTAATAGTATTTGAGCAAGAATCTGAGTCTGAGCGGACCTGCATATTGCCGTTCGCTAGTTGATCATTAATGATTTATAATTAATCATTTATTAATTAAAGTGAAAGACTTTATGATGGTAAAGCATCATTTAAAAAAAAATTAAAAAGTGAGAGTTCGTACTCTGTTCTGTACTGTAAGTGTAAGTAAGTAAGACTGAACTGAGTACGAGTATAAGCATAACAATAACAGTGAACAGTAACTAGTAACTTCAGTTCAGTAGTAACACTTGTAGTAACAGTGACTCACTCATGGGATATAAAAAAATTGTCCCTGGAAAAAAAGCCTGTTTGAGTGTTTGCAAGCATCATCACTGTGGTTGTAAAACAAAAACCAAGAAAATAAAAAAACAACAGAATATATTTTTTCAAAAAGGCTTTATCATCAGGATTCGATCCGCTAACCAGTAAAAAACACTCTCAAATTCTACAGCTGACTATCCATTAGATTAGAGAAACTTGATAGTTATTGCGATTATTCAAAATTATATCCAATTATCATTTATTAGACATCAATCATTAAATTGTAACTAGTATTAGTACTATAAACATATAAATATTAGTACTATTAACATATAACCGCACAATTTAGCCTAAATCGAGTGAAATTGGCTATTATTTTGTTATCAACCGCTGGGAGTACGCATGCGCGACGACCAGACCCGACCCGTGCTAATAATTTTAAAAATTATATGCACGGGAAAACCGTGCGAATAATCACTTCGTTAATTTAATGAATGCAGCTATAAAAACATACCCTGCTATTAACTATTAAAGCTCACTTCAAATGTCAAATGACATAAGTATGAGCCTGAGCGCAGTCACCAATAATTAACTATCAAAATTGTTTGAAAATTTATTTTTAATATTAACAGAAAAGAAGGGAGAAAATGGGACGATACACAAACTGCTAGGGCTAGACGGGATTGAATGAATTTTATCTGCCGCGTCATCGTCAAATTTTTAATTTTTTTAAAATTCGCTTTCATTTATTCTTTCACTGATGCATCTTTTTAAAGTATGGGGATAAGTAGATTAATTAAAAATGACTACAGGCTATAGTTACAGTGGCAGTGTTCAGTTTTGTAGCAGATATATACAAATAATAACTGATCACTGATCAGCGATAATTGTTACAAGTTACAAGTCTTAACTTATACTTTCACCTCTTTTTAGTGTTGAATTACGGTGGCAGTGTGGATGAGAAAAACTTATAAATTTTAACTGGTAAGCCATAGCCATAGGCTTTATAGTGCCGTTATACTCTATACTCTATACTAACTATATCGTGATATATGATATAGTCATATAGTCTATAAGTATAAGTCTAAGCCTATAGCCTATAGGCCTAGTCTTTGGACTATACTATGTATGAGTAGTATAGGCAGGCATAGGCCATGCATGAATTATGAATGCATGGATGGCCATAGACTTAGACTTATAGAAAATAGATAGTTTTGTTAGATAAATATAAGTTATAAGTAAGTTAATAGTTACAGTAGAAAATAGATAGTTAAGTTTAGATAGTTATATTATATTAAGTTATATTTAGTTATAAGTTATAGTTACAGTTACAGCCTTCTAATTAAGTATTATTAAGCAAATGGCTAATGGCTAATGATAATGAATAATGAGTCATTGTCATTACTAATCTAAAAAATGACACTTCTAATGTTTACTCAATCTCAATATTTTAAGGCAGGGTCCATCATTATGATTATGATTATGCAGGCCATTATATAATCATGATCATGCCATCACTTACTTAATACTTAGACTTAGCCATGGCCATAGGCCATAGGGCCATAGTCATAGCCATAGTAATAGTATGTTAATTATGTCATGAAGACACAATGTAGTAAAAAGTACTTAACTTTGGCTTAACTAAGTATGTTAAGTATATAGTTATACTATACTGTACTTATAAGCGCACTTATAGCCCATAGACTATGCCGATGCCTATAGTGGCTATATATAGACTATAGAATAGGCCACAGTACACAGTTACACAGTCATTGAGTATTGAGACTCATTGAATTGCTCATACTCATAGTTCATAGTCATACTCATACTTTACTCATACTCATAGTATTATTAGTATGACGCACAGGACATAGGCATAGGCCATGATAGGCATAGGTGAATTAAAATATCTCTGGTTTCCCAAACTCAAACACAAGGCATATCATGGCCCATGGCATATTCAAATCCATTTTTAAAATATTAAAATTAAGTAAATGAGTGAATGTAACAAAAGTTCATATAATTTCAGTAAACAACTGTGATTGCAACAAAAGTTCATATGATTTCAGTAAACAACTGTGATTGTGATTGCGATTCTATCATATATATAAAATATATATTATATAGTATAATATAGTATAGATAATCCTCCGAATCCCAGTCCCAAATTATTTTACACTAATAAAATAAGTATAATCGGAAGTATATTACTACTAGTACATCAATGCATGTTATTTTTTTATTAGAATACAGTTCGCACAGCTCAAGTAATATTTATATTACATTAAGTTAACTAGTCATCAAATACTAAATATTCTCATTGTCACATATTTGCAAATAGCTGCCGAAAACATTCTGTTTGGGACTGTTGCACCTCTGAAAGGCTGACAAGTAGCATGGGAGATATGTTTATTGGACTGGCTGTTCTACCTGGCATAATTTTTTAAAAAATATTTTAAAATTATGAAAATAGGCTGAAATATGTACTGATAAACAAAATGATGTCATTAATGATGCCATAAGTAACTAAGCATATCTGTGTGATAACATGTGCAAAATAATTTGGAACTGGGATTTGGAGGATTAATAGTTCACTAATTCATTAGATAAAGTTTATTTAATTTCTTTCAGCTTCATATACAGTATACTGATAGGTTTTAATATTATGTAGGCCTACAGTATATCTACACTCTACACAACCACTGCTACAGGCTGCATTAATATTATAAAGTATAAATGCTGTATAATAATATTTATTAGACTAAACAGTTATGTCTACAGTCTACATGTAACAGTGATGTTCATCAATCCATCCCTGTGGAGCTACAGCCCATGTAGGTCTTGGGCCTGCCTCACGACCTCCTTCCACTCAGTCCTTATCAATGCATTTCCTCTCCAACATTGGATGTAATGTAGATCTTTCTCTACATTATCCATCTATCTAAGACTAGGTCTTCTTTTGAGCCATTTTCCTCTGGGGTTTTGGTGTTACAGTGTTAAATTATTACTAATGATTTAAACACTAACAGTAGCTTCTGTTAAACCAGTTAACTAGTAATAGTTTGTAAAGTACCATTAATTAATGATAAACTGAATCTCACAGTCAAAGGCAAATGCTGGATTGAATGCAGCTTTTGCCTATGTAGTGTAGGGCTAATATTAATTAATAGTTATAAGTAATAGTGTAATGCAAACTAATATTAATAGTTTATAAGTGTCAGTCTAACTCCAAGTCTAAATTTATTAAATGAATGAAATGCAGATCTTAAATTATTTCATTATATTGTTCAAGTATTGTTTGTAAAACCTCAGTATTAAGGACATATCTCTTATTTTGAACACTATCTCCAACTAATGTTGAATGGCACTGCCGAGCAGATGAAGCAGGTTGCCCAGGTATTAGCCAAGGCCTTAAGAGGCTAAGTTTCAGGCCAAAAGAATATGTAGAAGAAGAAGTAAATGGTAACCATTTACTTAAACCCTATCTGTAAGTTGCGATTTATCATAAAAAAGGGGGAAAGCATTTCCACTTTATTATTTTTGTTCATATTCATGTTTTAATAAAATTGACATAATATTCTATTTTCACAGTAAACAGCTTATGATTCAAAAATGGACCATGGGGAGGATCCCGTAGGACATTATCCTCGACTTGTTGAGTTTGAAAAGACATATAGAAATCAGAATGAACAGTTACCTGTTATTAAACGTCTACATTTAGCATTAAATAAGCGCATACAAAAATGTAACATAAAGAATACCCTACTGGGATATTTCCCAATTATTGAAACCATCAAGACCTACAAGCTTAAAGAAGATTTACCCAGTGATCTAATATCAGGGATAACTTCAGGTGTTATGATGATTCCACAAGGGATGGCATTTGCAGCACTTTCAACGCTCCCAACTATTGTTGGACTTTACATATCATTCTTTTCATCAATCACTTATTTCCTTTTTGGAACTGGCAGACAACTGTCGTGGGGTTGCATTGCAATCCTGAGTCTCATGATTGCTACAGTCTTAGAGAAATATGACAAAAGTGTTAGTGCAGCTCATGAACCAAACTGTAACAATCTCACAGATTCAGTGCTTAATGAAACATCCTATAGTGGAAATATTTTGAATGCTACCATTGCTCCAGAATCAAATACAACTTACACTGTGTCATCAGATGATTATGAGAACAATCTCAAGCGAATAGAGGTTGCAAGTGGAATCTCCATTATTGCTGGTATTCTTCTTATATTGGCATCCAGACTTGGATTGAGTCGTGTGACAAGTCTCATGTCAAACTCCCTGATTACTGGATTCACTGTAGGGATTTCTTTTCATGTTGCTACTAGTCAGTTTAAAAGCATTCTAGGAGTATCCGTACCCAGGTATAGTGGTATAGGATCCATTGTTCAGACTTGGATAGCTGTACTGAAAAATGTAGGTAATACCAATATTGCCACACTGTTGACTTCTATCATCAGCTTAATGGTTCTCTACTTAGTTAAAAAGTTTATAAATGAAAGATATAAGGAACGCTTGAGGATACCTGTTCCTATTGAATTACTGGTAGTGATTATTGCTACCTTGATATCCCAGTTTGCGTTTTTCAATGAGAACTTTAAGGTTGACGTGGTAAAGAAAATTCCAGTCGGAATTCCCGCTCCAAAGATACCAGACTTAAGCCTTGTCACTGACTATATAGGAGATGGTATAGTCATTATAGTTATTGCCTACGCTCAGACATTAGCTATGGCAAAAACTATGGGCCTAAAGCACAATTATGTTGTAGACTCCAACCAAGAAATGTTGGCATGTGGAGCTTGTTCCCTTGTATGTGGTATATTTTCTGGCTATATATGTGCATCTTCTGTTTCACGTACTGTAGTGCAAGATGGAGCAGGAGGGAAAACTCAGATTGCATCTTTATTTGCAGCATGTATGGTTTTGCTTGTCATTATGTTGATAGGACCTTACTTCTATCATTTACCGATGTGTGTGCTTTCTGTCATTATCTTGGTTAATCTTCGTTCAATGTTTCTTAAACTGTTAACGATTGGTGAAGAGTGGAGAAAATCTCGATATGACTGTGCAGTTTGGGTTTTTGCTTGCGTAGCAACAATTGTTTTGAATGCTGATCTTGGTTTACTGGCTGGTGTGCTCTTCTCCATATTTTTAATAATATTTAGAACCATGCTGACCCCTGTAATAGAAGCTGGGCAAATTCAGACCAGTCCACTAACAGTGGAACTTAGGTCCATTAATAATTATTCAGCTGCCAAAGCTCTGAGAGATATAAAAATCATTAAAATTAAAGCACCTTTGTATTTTGTTAATGCTGATATATTTACTTCCAAAGTCTTTAGCAAACTGAAAATAAATCCCATTAAGCTAAAGAAGCGTATGAAAGAGTTTAAAATTGATAAGGAGGTAACACATGAAATGAATGATGTTGCTAATGGTAATTTATTAAAAGATTCAGAAAGTGATAGGATTCCAGGTGTTAAGGTTCTCATATTAGATGCTGCTGAGGTTTCTTTTATTGATTTAATGGGAGTCCAGGCGCTCCAGTTTCTAATCGCTGAGCTAACTTCTGTTGGTGTGGAGGTACTGATCACTTCAGCAACAGAGAGTATCATTCCTATGCTGATATCAACTGGATTCTGGAAAAAACATGGTGATCGTCTCTACCTTTCTGTTGAAGCAGCATTGGCTTCAATTGCAACAGTTGTTTCAACAGAAGTAGAAAATGGTGGGGGAGAAAAGTCTTTGGTTGAAGGAGAAGTGGTATAGATGAGAATATATACAATTTAAAGGTTATGTGGCATTCTGAGATTTTACTATGTTTTGATGAGTTAATTTCCCGAAAAATGTATTTCTTTTTTACTATTCGTTATGTATAGTATTTCTTTACAATATTCTTATTTATAACCAATTTTTTTGTTGAAAGAAAATGGGGTATAGATGAGATTATATACAATTTAAAAGTTATGTGACCTGCTGAGATTTTACTGTTTTCAGGAATTTATTTTTCCAAAGTTTTACTCCTTTTTGACCATACAGTGCATTTATGTATGGTGTTTCTTTACAATTTATTTATTTATAAAACCCATACCTGTTTCAGATAAGACCTTTACATGGTGATTGATACTAAGTAATGGTGTATAGAGTCTAGAATTTTATATTTACATTGCAAAAGGAAATTTTCTATATAATATATAAAAATATGTATGTATGCATGCATGTGTTTTATAGCTGACTAAACCATTCATCCGATCACCATGAAACTTTAGGAGATTGTTGAGTACACTTCCGGGATGGTATCTGGCAAATTTTTTTTTGAATAGTGACACTCATGGGGTGCCGGGTGCCCAAAATGTCTTTTTTTCTTAAATGAGCTATATAAAAATTAGTTTAAGCGTTAGTTACTTAGAAAATGAACAGATCTTGGCCAAACTTATTTCATAGAAACTTGATAGCCTTTAAGACTTTATTTCCATTATGATTTTACACAACTTTGATAAATATTGACAAATGTATGTATTTTGATCCAGAATGAAATATACAGATATATCTAAATTCAAATCTTGCACAATTGGGCAATAACAATTATTTTGAATTTTACATATTGCACAGAATAAGTCATGGTCCGATTTATTTTGTGTACCCAAACATTTTCGAACGATGAAAGATGTGTTAAGGCTAACAGGACTATCAGACACATTCATTTTTAACAATATGTTTATACAGATGACATGATATAAATTAACGGTTATCTTAATGGGTTTCCTTTAATTGCCTTTCTTTGGAAATCGTTGCAACGGGTAAGCTAGTACTTAGATAAAAACAATGTAAAACTTGTATGTCACAAGGAATATGTAAGTATTTGTTTGGTAGTTTAATGACAAAACAAGACATTACAGGTGAAGAAATACTATCATCTTCTGAACTAAAGGAATGCTGTTAGCTATTACAAGCTTGAATGGGGCCGTGCATAAAGTACGTCAGCTCCAGAGGGGGGAGGGGGTGTAAGAAAGTGTGACAGGGCGAGGGGCGTGTCCGGGCATGTGTGACATCACCGTTTTTTATGTTAAATTTAAATTATTTTGTTAATAAAAATATTTTTGTGTACGAAAGTGTGACATATGTTAGGGGGGGGGGGTGTTCCGAAATTTGTGACAGGGGGAGTAAAAAATTGTCAAAAATAGCGTAACGTACTTTATGGACGGCCTCAATGATGCTCTATAACACTTGTCACATACATTTTTACTTAGCTTTCGTAAATTATTCAATGTCTGGTTATATGTAAAAAAAAAAATTAGAAAAGTCCTGTTAACAATTTGAAATACCTGGTGTCTTAAAAAACATTAAAATTTGAAAAAGATTAATTGGTTAGTAATAGGGTTGTAAATAGATCTAATGCCTATTATCACAATATAGATAGATGTACATGAAATTTTATCAAAATTTTAGACAACTACATAAGGTTAGATTGACCCTGTAGAAAAGATGTTACATTTCTTCTTATTTTTTTTATTTGTCCTGAGTTACTGAGCTTGTGATATGTTTTTTTTCCTTGCTTTTTATCTATGAAAGATAATGTATTTTCCTATTACATATTTTTCTAATTGCTGCAAAATTACTTTTGAATGTTTTATTGTAAGTAATAAGTTTTACTAATGACATCAGTTCTTTAACCTCTCTGTTAGATAACCTGTTTTGTTGCTTATCTTCTTCCAATCCTATTTGATTAATGTGTTTGTCTATGTAAATATCCTACTTAATATAATGATTGATAAGATTTTTGAAAACTGTTATTTGTCAGCTCTATGCTCCTAAATTAGATCTTGGTCATTTAGCTTTCATAGGAAATACACCAGCTGGAAAAACCATGAATAAAAACCATGAATCCCTAAATTATTCTCTCACACAGCAATTAAATTTACATTTTTATGATGATTTTTATTTAACATTTATTTGTCATATTTAACTTAAGGGGTGGGGATCTGATTATAAATAGGAATTAAAAAGGATCACTATTTTGTTAATTTATCTTTGTGTTTTAACCTGGATTGTAATAAAATTAATTTGTAACCTGTATTCCTCATTTATCATTTTAGATTATAATCTTGTAAAAAAAATAAAATTGAGGACAACACCTTGTTATTAATATACAATAATTTAGCTATCATTACTAAGAATAGGACCCACTTTTTTAAAATCCTGTATTTTTTGCTGATAGTTTGTATGGTCATCCAGTCTTTCTAATTTCAATACTTGTTAGCATGTATAAATTAGTGGTGACACCTTATGTACAAACCCACTTCATTGTCTGGCTGTCACAAAAACTAAGTATAGTTTGCGTCAGTGCTATCACACATTTATTCATTTCTATGCCCTTAATCCAATTTAATTAAATATTATTTGTAGGAGCTTAAAATTATAATTTACCTTGTGTTTCACATAAAAATTTAGAGAAAATAATCTATATTTACATAATTTGTTGCAAAGGTTTATTTTTCTTGTATTTGTAAAATCCTATTTGGCAGGCCCAAAATAAACGTTAAATAAAAATATTTATTTAAAGTTATTTCAGTAAAAACATTTAGAACCCAATCTTGCTTAAAATTTTTTTCCTTATGAAATATAAGGTTTACTCGGATGTTCTGTGATATTTCTCCTACTATGTAGGCACAGAAAAACTCTATGTCTTTTAGTAACTTTTACAGAACATACTCTATTTTTTATCAGTATTTATTTTCATGGCTTAAAGTTTCTATTGAATATGATATAATATAAAAGTTATTATCTTCAATAATTGTTTAAACTTAAAGATTTGTCAATAATGGTTTTGTTCATATAGATGAAAAGTGGGAGATTCAAAATATATTTTTCTTTCTCTCCTACCAGATGATTAGCTCTTTATTTATATTTATCATGTTGTGATCATTGTGGTAGACATCTGTTTTAAGATGAATGTTAATCTTCATATTATGGCCAGTATAAAGCTCCATGGCGGCTGGGTAGCGAAGTCAATAGTGACTCGCCTCACAAGCTGAGGGGCGTGGGATCAAGCCCATGAAAAGCCACTATAAAATGTTAAGAAATGACTAACGCTAAGAAAGTCCTCCGCTGATCTGGAGAGGGGTGGGCGCCGCCATTGTCTCTTAAGCCCGAGAATGTTCTAAAGGAAACATTAGAATCCCCTATGACTTCGAAAAAAAGAGGTTATGGGACTAAACAAAAAAATTAAAATAAAAAAATAAAGCTCCATATTGTCTGGAATATATGAGCTCTGATATTCAAGGAGTTTAAGTTTAAGATTAAACTACTCTATTATTTTCAAAGAGTACATATTTCAAAATATTAAATTATTTTTTTTCCCTTCTAATTTGAAGTATTTTACTATGCAGTTACAGAAAATAGCATTGCTTTTTTTTTTTATTAAAAAAAACCACACAATAAGCAGCCACATCCACATAAGTTATTATGTTTATAATTATAGGGATCCTTTTATTACCACACCTTTATTCAACTCACTGATCCGCCTGATTACAAGCCAGGAATCTAGTGATCTAAATTAAACACACCTTCTGCTTAACTAGAAAGGAGAAACTTGGTACAGAAGCTTATGAAAATAGATTTATAAATAAGGAAAAAATTAACAGTTATCAGTTGTTCTTTCTAAACAATATTTTTTATAGTTTTCTTTGGTCTTGAACATCTGTCCTTTTGATTGAAGTTCTCAGTCAAAGCTTAGTCTACCAGGGAAAATCAGGGGTTTTAATAGTGTAAAGCTGCCTTGCACCACTCCCATCTTAATCCAGTCCGTACGTTTTTCTAACAATCCTATCTTGTGATTGGTCTAATAGTCTAGGAATGGTTCAAGTAAAGGAGAGAGTTACAAAATGCAAATATCAGACTGCAATGAATTAGTAAATAAATTAATATGTAACTTTATAATGAACATGAAGATTGAGATTTTGTTCATTGTCAGAAATTTTTATATCAAAATTAATTTTGATAGATTCGAAATTTAATTATCCATTGATTCAATTTCAGGACTATTGTTTTAGTTTGTATAATTAAGCTGTTTAAATTGTTAAATTTTTAATAAACAAATTTTGTGCATAGAATTTGAAAATCCATTAGTTTTATGGTTATATTTGTATCCATGTTTGGTTACTTTTGCTACCACTTTCCACTTGTAAGTTAATGACCAGATATATGAGTATGTACAAGAATTTGAAACATTATGAGTTTAGTAAACTATATATGTGTGTGTATGAGTCTGTGTGTGAGTCTGATATTCAGAAATGTGATACCATTAGGTTTCCTTGTGCAGTACTAGCCAGTCTCCTGATTCTAGCTGGGTTACACCCCTCTGTAAGAGACGGCCATTTGGTGTAGCCCACCCATAGGCCACCACATAAAAGACTAACTTATTAGCAATTAAATAGGTCTCATGAGAGAGAGTCTTGTTGTACTGTTTTGGATTTGTTTTATTTCATCATACCCAGAAATATTCAGTATCATCAACTAAATGACTTTATGTGTTTCTTCATAACATTGATTAACATGTCTTTTTATAACAAGAGGGCTAAATTAAGGCAAGTAGATGTTAGTTTGTAGAAGGGTTTTCATTGTCACACTATAAGTCTAAAATATTAAATGCTACAGCATTGAAGTTAACAACTATATTGCATAATATTGATTTATGCAAACTGCAGTTTAGTATGGTTTGTATGGTCAGTCTCATAGTAATGTAAAAATGAGATATCTTCAGTTATTAAATGAGAGATATAAATTACAAAACCTTTTAAGTTTAATTAATTGATCGGTTGCCTTAAAGTTAAAACCAAAAGAATTATTTATTTCCTCAGATTTAAAAGGAAATTATATTATCTTTCCCACCCAATCAGTCCACAAATAGACCTATTTGACTAAATGTACAGTTGTGTATTTTATGTAAAAATAAAATTCTTTATGAATAATACACTTATATACATATAAATCTTTTAACATTTTTAATAAAGATAATATTAAACTAACTTTTAACTTTTGTTATTTATTAGAGCTTGGATTTATTTGAAATAATTTGTAGTTGTTTCATACAATGTATGATATATCTTTGTTCATGTACTTGTCATTTAAAAACTAGTTGATAATTTATTTAAAAAATATTTTTTTTCTCAGAGAGAGAAAATATTTATAATATTTATTTTAATTAATATACTTAATTATTACTTTTATCTCATGAATTGTTTTCCTGTTATTTTCTTGTTGAGACAAGTTGTGTAATATGAGCTTTCAATCTCATAAACTGTCTATCGGGACAACACAAACAAAACTGGTATACATCAAAACAATGCATTGTATCAAAATTTCAGATCGATCGAAGTACCGTAATTAAATTAATGCACTTTTACTTTATTTCTACATAAATATATAATTGCCGTCTGTTGTTGTTTACATCCACGAGTTTGTTGAGCTCACTCAGACGATCGGTGACCACACCCCCACCCGTCCCCATTTTAGGGCATTTGGGAGTAAAGTCACTTTCAGCCTGTAAATGTTTGTTTTGAATGTAATCAATACTTTTAGTTCTGTCTCATGTATGAAGGATTTATAGACAAAAACTTTGTTTTTAAGGGTTGTTCTTTTTTACTTGTTTTTTTTCACGGGTCCAAGAGATCATGACAGACAGGAAGTTAATATTAAGGGATTCAAAAACAAACCTCTCAACACCTAATATTCAAGAAGGATAATACAGTGCAACAAATTTTAGAGAAGTTTTATTATTGCTTATCTCCCTTATTAAGCCATAGAAAATGAAAACATGACATCCGTAAATTAAGAGCGAGAACCTACTTATTTACAATTAAAATTTTAAAAAATTTCACCATGTAAAAGTAAGTTCGGAATTGGTTTTAGAGATCAGAGATAGTTGGTTTGTAATAAGTCCAAATAAGTTGAAACAGAAAAAAATCCAATTATACTTAAATTGACTCAATGAGTTGAACTGCAAAATAAAATTATCTGAGAGGATTTTAGGGGAAATCATTATTTTCTATAATAAACTGGCATAGTCTATTAATTCCTCCAAATGCCCCCCCCCTTTACCACACGTGATGACACTCAATCAAGAAAAGTAACCTTATACAGTTGCCTCCCTATGATAACAAGCCACTTTTCTTCAGACGATGAAATGTCACTTTGGGGCCGTTCAGAAATGACGTCATGAGATTTTGGTCCATTTTTAACCCCACCCCTTCGTCATACTTCGTCACAAAAACTTTGACCCCCCTCTAATATTACGTGACAAAGCTGTTACCCCCCTCCCCCTTTAAAAGCGATATTTTCTATTTGAACATTTCCATGTTTCAAATCACTTTATTGTCATTTTAGTATGTATTTAGTTCAAGTCTGCAATCTAATACCGTAAGACGTGTGAACCCATGTAAAACGTCATAAAATAAAGTGGAACTATGATTTTAAGTAGCGTTTTTTGACGTCACAATGCTTAAGCTCCCCCTCCCCCTTCGTAGCACGTCGTCACAAATGTGGGGACCCCCGTCCACCCCTAGGGAGCCGTTCAAACTCTGCTTTCTCTTCCCAGAGTCTACTGTTTAATGAGGTAACAATTAGCCATGAGTCATTGTCCTATTGTTATTATGGAATCAACTGAATGAAGCTTTGAAACAAGAGCTTATGCACTGTAACAAATTTATTATTATGACGATTCAAAAGTTTAAGAAGTGTATAAGGGGGCCATTCATACATAACGTCACGTGATTTTGGACAATTTTTACCTTACTCTCCCCTCTTCATACGTCATCAAAAAACTTAGACCCCCTCAATCATGACCTCACAAAGTTTTGCGCCCCTGGCCCCCCTTCCCCCTAAAAACTTTTTTTCTATTTGAAAAAGAGCATGTTTCAAATTACTTTTATGTCATTCAAGGGTGTATTTAGTGTTAAGTTGCATTCCAAGCCTTGTAAAACGTTATAAAATAAATTGTAAGAAATCAAATATTTAAGTGGAACTTTTATTTAAAGTTGCGAGTTTTGATGTGACGTCACATTTCTCAAACATTCTTTTCCCCTTTCTACACATCATCATAACATTGTCTTATCCACAATCATCATAACATTGTCTTATCCACAATCATCATAACATTGTCTTATCCACAATCATCATAACATGGCCTTATCCACAATCATCATAACATTGCCTTATCCCCAATCATCATAACATTGCCTTATCCCCAATCATCATAACATGGCCTTATCCACAATCATCATAACATTGCCTTATCCCCAATCATCATAACATTGTCTTATCCACAATCATCATAACATTGTCTTATCCACAAACATCATAACATGGCCTTATCCACAATCATCATAACATTGCCTTATCCCCAATCATCATAACATTGCCTTATCCCCAATCATCATAACATTGTCTTATCCACAATCATAACATTGTCTTATCCACAATTGTCATAACATGGCCTTATCCACAATCATCATAACATTTCCTTATCCACATCATCTTAACTTTTCCCCTTTCTACACATCATCATAACATTGTCTTATCCACAATCATCATAACATTGTCTTATCCACAATCATCATAACATTGCCTTATCCACATCATCTTAACATTGCCTTATCCACAATAATCATAACATTGCCTTATCCACAATCATCATAACATTGCCTTATCCACAATCATCATAACATTGTCTTATCCACAATCATCATAACATTGCCTTATCCACATCATCATAACATTGCCTTACTTATAGTTATCTTATTATCATACAGTTCACTTATAGGTACCTTCATTATACAGCTGAGCTAGATACCCTCTTTATACAACTAAAACTTCTGTACCTGTATCTCCTTCTCTATTATCATTATGGCACAGTGAGTTTTCCTTTTGTTGTGACTTGTAGAATGCATTAAAAATTGTATACCCCCTAAAAACCAAAATACATCACGATAAATCCAACGGGTATTTATTTTAAAACCACAGTGATGAAGATGAAAGTCGAATACTTTATTTTACGTATATCTGTCGAGAAGGGGTGACCTCTACGTGGTTCGACAGACGAGTAGGGTTGTGGAGCAGACCACAACCTGAAACCGACAAACCTCTGGCTTGGACAGCCGAAGACCGTTGTTAGGCGCTAGGTGCTAGTCATATATGATTACAGTCGCTGTACGGATCTTAGGCAAAGCATTTAGATTTAATGCCGATGATGAAAACCAAAGTACCCGTTGAGGGTCGGGTTACTCCGAAGCGACCGTTTCGTCCCCCTCAATTAACTAGCAACGCTGTTGAGCGGTGCCGGTTTAGGGCCAGGAGCGCCAGCACGGAATAGCAAAAGGTACCGCTAGGAAACGCTTTTGGTCGCCAGCTCTGAGGAAACCTTCCGGTGGGGGTTAAACCCTAGGTAGGTCAGTGATGACCCCACGCTTTGCGGCGATCTAAAACATAGAGACTCGTAAGCTTTGCCGTGGTGGCGCCAAAGTGATACTATGTTGATAGCGAGTCGCAGTAGGAAATTTCCACACCTCCCTCGGGAGGCACACTTTAGTGGGAGGCGTTTTTGACCTAGTGTCCTGGACGCCCAGGCGGCCGCTTGTAGCAGCGACCGCTCCGGGGGGGGGGGCTTCTCAGTCTTTACGTCCCTTAGGGGGCCAGAGGGCTGAGGGGGTTTTCCGGGAAGCCCCATGAAGAGCGCAGGCTCGGGACTGCTGATTTTCTTCCACATGTAGGATTTTACGTATATTAGGAGCTAATTAGAATGAACAAGACTGCTGCTAGTTTTAAAAAAAAAATAATTCTCATTAATTATGTTTAATATTTTTAAATGCTTTATTGTGTAAGATGTCGAATGAATATTGAAGAACGCGTATAAAATTACCATTTTTAATTTTGGAGAATTTAAGCATGATAAAGGAATAATCCAAATTTGAAAAGCTAATCAAATTCTATTTCAATGATATCAAAACCAATTTCTCAAAAAAAAAAAAAAAACTGATACAAGTTTTATAAAAAATAATAATACATACAAACATTTTTTCCACTAAATAAATGAAAAAGCAAAACCTTGGCGTGTACATTTATTGGCTTACTTTTTGAATAGGCCTTAATGAAAATATTTCCAATACAATTCTAGATTTTGATTCCTGAAATTTCTTCAACATCATCGAACTACCAGCAATCAGTATCAGGGGCAAACAAAATAATGAAGTCCTCTAAATTTGAGGGAGCGCAAATATTTAATCTCAATGTGCTTGCAATAGATTCAGTTGTGACGCTGGGGAAGGTTCGACATCACTCGGACAATGTAGAAGAACGATAGTACAAGCAGGGTAATTGGAATAAATCTGATAAGGGTTCTCATGTTCGGCTCACGGAGCAATGGGTGCAGTCTTCTTGACAGTGACCTCTTTCGCTCGAACCCTTTTTTCAAAACCGCGTGGCGCATCGGTGTCGTAATTTTGTTTGGAGTCGCTCTACGGCTGGCTTCCACGGCGTCCTCCCATGACGTCGTTGAGCCGGCAACTTCTTGCTCCCAGGTTTGAGAACCTCCCCTTTCCTCTTTCTTTTTGGACTCTTCATCGTTTTCCGTGTAGAAAGTGTAAAAACCGGTCAACTCCTTGACATTATTAGGAGTGACTTGGCTGTACACGCTTGTGACCATCGGTTGCTGTACTGGTTTCAGCTCTGGTGACAAGTTCTGACCCTTGCCGTCAACGTTCCGGCCAGTGTTGCGCCTGACACAAGGTCGAGGGGAACTCGTTCGGATGTCAGTTTCAGGGATAGCCTGGAAATGTCTTTCTTGTTCGAGCAACGTTACATCCGTGTACGGCGATTCCTGCTGTGATAACTCCCGCAAAGTTGAAAGTCTGTCTTGGTCGTTGTCTGATAAAAGAGATTCTCGATATGAAATATTTCCAATTTTCTTTTTAGACGGATTTACGGAAACTCGAATCTTAATTTTACGCTGGCCGTTCACTTTTGATTCTCCCAAAAATGTTAGTGCCTCTATAGAATCTGACGTGTTCGTGAAGGCGTTGGCTATAGGATTCATTTCAAGTGGTAGATCGGCAGCCACGGCAACATCATGGCAAGGTGGCGACACCTTCTTTGATCGGATTTTAGTCGGGGTCGCCCTTCCAGAGGCAGGTTTGGAGGATACGCCATGAAAATTGTGCCTGCTGGGCAGACGTATTTTGCTAAACTGTTCTACTAATGTTCTTATGAGTTGGTGAAAGATGGGGCTGTCCCTAATTTTCCTAAAGGACGTTTGATAGACGCTACTCGCAGTCGTGGATTTTGTTGCGGTCGAACTAACTTGTTTTGATGCAAACTTCTGCTCAGCTTTATTGTCATTTTCTTGTGGCTTGTCTATCCTTATTTTTGTTGTTGGTGTTGTAGGTCGAGAAGTCTTATCCGATGGGAATGAACTTTCAGGTTTTACACTGAAATCATTTTTAGCACGAACATATTTCTTTCGCACAAGGCGTTTTTGAGGTACAGATTTTTCCTCTGATATTCTCTCCCCTTTGACTGGGGACCTCATGGCTATTAGATCACTTTGCTGAATCGTTGTGTTATCAATCCGATTAGGTTGTTTGACAATGTCTTTGTTCCTATTTAAGTTAGAATGTTTACGCCTACAATGATACACTGCGTTCGAATCT
This sequence comes from Radix auricularia, assembly GCA_002072015.1. NCBI lineage: Eukaryota > Metazoa > Mollusca > Gastropoda > Lymnaeidae > Radix > Radix auricularia. The sequence goes on along the minus strand of MUZC01000003.1, from coordinate 2,068,668 downwards.
GATTTTTTCTTCATTAAATATCCTTCTTTCTTTAGAACCAACTTATTGCCTGTGTTGTCCCCAGCAGTGACAACCTTCTCTTGGGTTGACGGTTCGTTTCTCCTAATTGAAACTAAACTGAGGCCGGAGTTTTTATGAGTTCTTTTTTGGTCATCGTTCCTAGAGGGGACAGCTACGACCCCGTTCTTAAAGTTGTACATCTGACGTTTAGAGGTAAAAGGTATCCACGGTTTTACAACAGGTTTTCTACGTGGTATCACAGGCAAGTCGACCACTTTTTTACTTTTGTTAAACTCAAAGACTGGACAAGAAACTGTCAAAGTTGACATGGAAGTTTCCTCTTGATTTACCGCTGTTTTGTCAGACGTCGAGGCCATGTTGGCATTACTCAGCTTAGACACAGACACGGAGGCAGTGGAGTTTGTGTAGGGCATCGGTGGGGCATATATGACGCTGGGTTGAAAGATTTGCTCATTCTCAACATACAGTGGAGTTTCCCTTGATTTTTGCTGAATATTTGTGGACGTAGTCAATTTTTGACTAACGTTTAGGGCATTTTTACCATACGGCGTCAATTTCTTCATATCTCTTTGGAGCCTTATGAATAAGCTCTCCTGTGAGACACTGGTAGTGCTGATTTCCGAGTCTTCCGTGCTTCCACTGGAGAAGTAGGTCAGCTTGGACGGTGGGCTTAGTGTATCTAGCCCACTATAGCTAGAACTGTTTCTGGACTCACTTAAACACGTCTCATTTGATGTTGGAGAACCATTGCAGTAACGATGCTTCAACAATAAAGACACGTCACCCATTGATATGCCTTGTGTGTCACCTATTCTGCTATCTCTCTTCACTGCAGTACTTTGAGAATGCTGGGGTTTAAATAATTGGGGAGATGGTTGTGAAACCTTGACTTCTCTCAGCTTTTCGGGTGAGCCAATGGTCTTGACCTTAGACTTTTCTTGTCCAATAGTCTTGTTCACTCTTAAAGAATATTTCATCGCATCCAGCAGCATCTTTTCAAGCATTTTTTCCTTGTCGGCTCCTGGTGATGGCGTTGTGTTTGTATTTCTACTGGGAGATCTCGATTCTTCTGTGTACCACACCCAGCTTTTCACCGGTGACTTGGAGCTATGTGACACCCCAGATACGGTCGATGTATTTAAAGTGTGTAGTGATAGCTCTTTACATGGTTTTGTATTCGTTGGTCGCACTACTTGAGTCTTGGTTCCGCTGGGAGATTTCATCTTGGACGTTTCCACCGGACTTTTCGAGCTTCGTTTAGAGTCGGCTGTTTTTTTCGAACACTTTGAGTTTGTCACGGGTTCCGGTGACCTACTTTTACTTAACGCCCGCTTCCTTTCTGTCGTCTCTTTTTGATTGACAGGACTTTGCCCCCTGGACGGTGCATTAGAGCCCGGAACTGCTTTTTTAATACTTGTTCTTTTGTATGTTCCACAAAGATTTAGCGATTTTTCTGGCTCATCTAATTTATCATTGCTTTTACTATCATTTCCGGATGACAGAGTGAAGAAACTAGTTTTCATGGATTCCTGAGTTTTCCACTGAAACTCCATAGCTGACGGAGGCCTAGAAGTCGGACGACTGTCGTCTGCTTTTGTGGTTAATAACGGCTTAGAAGTATTTCCTGGAAACGGGATCGGAGAACCTCGTTTAATAATGCGACTCTTCCTCAAAGGTTTGTTGGCGCTGGCTTGTGGGCTCTCATCGTTATGAAGGTAGGGATCAGCTGAACGTATTCGAGGCTTCCGATTGGCCGACACACTCTTCATGCTGCACGGTGTTCGACTCTTGTCAATGTTGCTTAACGAGTTTGATTTTTTAGCAGTGGGGGATAAATGTCTGCAAACTGAAGTTGATCTTTTCCGCCTTTTTTGTGTTTTCCAATGTGATGTCCTTTGCGGGGATGTTCCTGGCCGTTTTGATTTGCTAATGGGTTTTTTGGACGAATCACCAAGAAAGTCATTCATTCTTTGTTAACGTTCGTCAAAATACATTAAAAAATACTTAACTGTGAATTAAATAATTATTTAATTGTCTTTGGTTTGAAACATTAGCACACACTGCTATTGTTTTCGCAGATTTTTAAGAGTCTACAATTATTTATAAACCTTCCAGCTTGTATCATTTTGTTTCCTCAGAAATCTCGAGTTTGGTCTAGTTCTCGCTCTATCTTTTGATGAAAGAAAGATTCCTGTTGTTTACATATTAAGTTACACTTACTGATGGACTGAACTCTAGAATCGAAGAAGATTTTTTGATGTCGTTCATAAAACATAAGACACGATCCAAAAAAACATGACTTCTTTAAAAGAGGACAGCAATTGATTAACGTATTTATACAAAAAAATTCTTCATTTTCTTACTGTTTTATCCAGAAAGTTTCACCATTTAGTAAGTAATGTTTTAAAATATTTCAGATGTAATAATGTCGTATTTTGAAAAGCACTAGTTGCGAAAGGAATCTTCGAGGAATGCTATTCATACTAAGCAAATTCTTGCAAACTTTTACATAGCTGAACCTCTCCGATTCCTTTCTTCCTTAACTTAGATTTCCGACATATTTGTTTTCATTAGTTTCATTTCTACGCGTTTTTAAGTCTGGGAAAATGAGCATTTATTTTTAGATCAAGCTGTGCATTCAAAAAGTGCAAAGTTTGACAGAGATGATGCAATATCATATAGATCTATTATGAAGAAGTGTTGTTATTTTTTAAATTACTTTTTTTGTGAGTAAATTTTCAAAACAGCTCAAACATCATTTGCATATTTTTAATAATTACAAAAACAACAACAAAAAAACAACAACAAAAAAAACCAACAAAAAAACACAACAAAACAACAACTAAATGCTAGGGAGGGAGAATTAAACTAAGGGGGTTGTCCATAAAGTACGTCACGCTATTTTTTTAACAACTTTTACTGTCACAAACTATCACAAATCTCTGAAATCCCCCCCCCCCCCTTTTTTAAAAAAAAAAAAAAAAAGTAAGTCACTTTCCGAATAAATTTTTTAAATTAACAAAATAATTACAGTTTAATATTTTAAAAACCATGACGTCACACATGGCCGGACACCCCCCTAATCCCTGTCACAGTCACACTTTATTACACCCTCCCCTCTGGAGCGTGGCGTACTTATGAATCGCCCCAAGGTAGTAATAGATTCCCTTAAATGCATGATTTTTTAAAAAAATCATTAAAAAAAATATTTAGATATGCTTTATTATTTCTTTATTCATTATAATAAATCTTACAGTTTTTTTTCCAAAAATTAAAAATGTATTTTGATGAAAACAACATGTTGCATATCTGCAACATTATGCAGTGAATTCTGATTTTATTGTGAAATATTAAGCTTGGTATTGTCATTGAAATCAATGAACTGTCAATTTCTTTCAAATCAATTCACTGTCATACAGTTTATTGCAGAAATCAGTTCCAAACCAGTAGGCGAATAGGATCACACATTGAGTAAGCGTACAATGGATTTAAAAAAAAAAAAAAAAAAAAAAAAATCTCCGTTATTATATATTGATATTGAGTGGCTATATTACATCTGATTGGAAAATAAATTTGATTAATTGACTTAAATAATCGATAAAAATCCTGTAAATCCTGTTCAGTGAATGTCTTCTTTCCACCTCTATTTGACATAGCCATATCTGAAAAATATATAGACAAGCGTATTATTATTTATTTTATAAGTATAAAAATAAGAGTATAGTACAGTATAGTATACAAATAGTATAGTTTAACCACTAATTATTATGAGTAATTTTAGCATTAATCATGGTAATACAAACAAATTGATGTAATAAAATGTGTTTTCTTTATAAATATAATTAACTTTTTCAAACAATTATACATTAGCAACACACAGAATAGTTCAAAAATGACACTTCTAATAATAGAAATAATAATATTAGACTTTCTAGTACTAACAACATTATTATAAGAAGGCTAGGATGCATGATGTTGCAGTTCTGCAACATACGGTTTTTTAAAATTTGCTAACTATAAACACGCAAATTATAACAAACAAGTATTTCTAATTTCAATACTAACCTTGTGGAATACAAAAATAATTTTTTGTATATTGAAAAGCGTTTTATGCACTTAGAAGATCACTTGAGGCACAGCATAAAAATGTAATGTAAACAAACTGTGATTCGAACAAGTGAAAGCTCTCTCTCGCCGGGTTAAAAAATTTAAGTCCAGTGGGTATGAGCAAAATACATTATAGCTATGTAGCAATACTGTAATACTATGTGTTGGCTTCAATTTAATTATAGCAAAGTTTTGATCGCGGTTAATTAGTATGTTGCATTTCTGCTACACTATGCATTTAAGGGTTAGAGGAAAAGACCATTTAAAGGCCTTAAAATAGCTCCACAACATCTCCTCTTTAGTAATGCTGGAGTAACGCAGACTCGTTTTTTAGTGGTCATGTGAAAAGACTTTTAAACAGGCCATAGATAAGCTAGCATTGAGACAGCCATCGGAGAATGTACATATAAATATATTACACAAGGCAAAGATGAATCTTGAAGAGTGATGCAGATTGGGACACACCGTACTTAAGCTCATAACGTCCGCTAACAGACAAAGAACACAACGAACTTGTCACCAAGAAGCCTTCTCCTGCGTATAAACTAAAATTTTAAACTTGGCTGACATGTAGATTCCAAACGAATTATGTTCAATATTCCTTCCATTTTGAATGGTGGTACAACTAAGTCAAAAAGTTCTCAAATGTATTATTAAAAGCGCACCCAGATTTCACATATGAAGCTTTGTAAGCACTTCGCTATTCAGTAAGCCATAACAGTACTGACTTGCTAAAAAATACATAAATTCGAAGTGATTTATTTAAAGTTTTCATTTGCTAGAGTTCATCTATCCATGAGAAACACACTGAAAAGTTTGGATTGCTGAGTTCATCTATCCCTGAGAAACACACTGAAAAGTTTGGATTGCTGAGTTCATCTATCCCTGAGAAACACACTGAAAAGTTTGGATCACTGAGTTCATCTATAAGTGAAAAAGACACCGAAAAGGTTGGATCGCTGAGAAACGCACTGAAAAGTTTGTATCACTGAGTTCATTTATCCCCCGAGAAACACACTGAAAAGTTTAAATCACTGAGTTCATGTATCCCTGAGAAACGCACTGAAAAGTTTGTATCACTGAGTTCATTTATCCCTGAGAAACACACTGAAAAGTTTGTATCACTGAGCACTGAGTTCATTTATCCCTGAGAAACACACTGAAAAGTTTGTATCACTGAGTTCATTTATCCCTGAGAAACACACTGAAAAGTTTGAATCACTGAGTTCATTTATCCATGAGAAACACACTGAAAAGTTTGTATCACTGAGTTCATTTATCCCTGAGAAACACACTGAAAAGTTTGTATCACTGAGTTCATTTAACCCTGAGAAACACACTGAAAAAATAGATCACTGAAAATTTGAAATTTATTTCATTACAGAAATACATCAAACCCCTGATAATATTAAATAGATTTTTCAAGAACAAACATCCTCCGCATTTTACATAAGTTAAGAAAATTAACAAAAATATCACCCAAAAGTTTTTTTAAATTTTATTTATTTTTATTATTATTTTTTTTTTTTTTATTGGGAGACCTGGAGACCCAAATTGAACCAATATATATACATGTGTATAGATATATATATATATATATTGTAGTGAATCGCGAACGGGTACCCATTCCCAGGTCACCAAGGGGACAGATCTCACAGAGATTGTATTTCAACTTTTGGGAGGAAGACAAGGGGATAACCTGACGTGTCGCGTAGAGGTACGGGATGCGGGAAATTCACAAGGGGGAAAGTTGTCTCTTGATTGAACCAGGGTCTAAGTCGGGGTAGAAACAAATATTGTATTTCAGTGACCTGAATAACTTCGTGGGAAAGTTTGTAGATTAGCATAGCGTGGACAATATAAGGGCAGGGACTTAGATTCAGGGATACACTAAGCCAGGGGAGCCGCGATGTGCTAGAGTGACTTAGACCAAGGGGAGCCAACGAGTCGAGGCGAGGGTGTCGACAAAGAGTCTGATCATAGAGACAGNTATATATATATATATATATATATATATATATATCAATTACTTATTTGTGTCCCTGAAACTATTTGACAAAAGACGTGATTTGACTAAGTTGAATCTTGCTGTACTAACTGACTTGAAACTTTTCATTGTAGCCTAAGTTTTTATTTACAGCTTTAGCTTTTTTTCTGCTTTTTTTTTTTTGGTACACTTATTCGGAAGTTTAGATCCTATGGCCTAATACTTAACAGACAATATTGCAAATTTATAGAAACATGAAACATTAACAAAGTGACACAGTTTCCAAGTCTGAAAACAGTTGAAACTAAATAAACACAGTCTAGAAAACAATACAAAAGTTCTAGAGGCACTGGCATTTTATGTGTTAGATAAGAAGGGAACAAATGATTCCTTACCTTATACTTACATCAGTATAATCTATCGGGAACTTTTCTCTATTGTGCTACTGAAAGGTCAAACTGTTTCTCTATTGTGCTACTGAAAGGTCAAACTGTTTCTCTATTGTGCTACTGAAAGGTCAAACTGTTTCTCTATTGTGCTACTGAAAGGTCAAACTGTTTCTATCTCAACTTTTATTTCAAGAGTATTGAGTTCAATGATTGTTTTTAATGTTGTAGGGAGGAGGGGCGGGAAAGAAACGTTAACAATCAACTATTGTTCCAGGTTGTTATGGCAACTAACGGCGGAAGCGAGACGATATCTTTTCTTTTTTTCAAAATAGTGAGAAGCGGGAAGAAGACTCACTCAACATAACAGGCGCGTGTGTGCGACAGGAATGTCTGGGCCATTCTACTGACGCCACTAGTCTTCCCCCACCGTTGACGGCGTGCGGATGTCTTGGCATGGCGGCAAGAACCGGCTCAACGCCAGCATTGATTGGAAGTGTTGGGGCCAGGCACAAGTTTTCTGGATTAGGTGAGAGCTGTGCGCACCTCAACGACCAAGAAACAAACCATGCTTGTATGAGCCATGCCTAGAGTTTTGTGATACTTTAGTAAGTCAATTCTGTGAGTATTATTGTAATAACTTCATTAATTATTATCTCTCATATTTTCATTTTTTGATGTTGTTTGTAAATGACCAATTTAAAACGTACAGTTTAAAAAAACAAAAAAACAAAAACCTCCAGCTATTTAAATTATCCCCCACCCCAATAAAACCTCCCACGGACATTCGCTTTTATTTGAGATTTTTATACTTCCATTATAATATGATTATGACATAAATTCTGGATGAAAGTCTTCATTTACGCTTACGAATTTGTCAAACTAAAAAAAGTTTCCTTTAATTATTTCTAGAAAATTAGTTTAAATCTGAAAGTTCATTTTATTTTTAAAAATTAATAAATATTCCTAATTAGATGTATATTTTTAAGTAAGCGCACTTTATTTAAACCATTTCCAAAGCCAAAAAATCAGCAGTCTTATATATCAGAACGTCACTAAATTATTTTATTTTAAAAATAGTCAATTTAGTTGTTTTGTTTTTTTAAAAGAACCGACGATGCATGGTGAGGTTATTTAATGAACAAAATAATGTTATTTGTGGGTCTTGACTTGAGGCGAGCCGTGGACACGTTGGATCATGGAACTGGTCATAGGAGTCTGGAATAAAGGCGTGGGTAAAATCCACTAAATATTTGTCGTTCTCTATGGGCCGGTAATTTCAAATAATTGAACGTGATTTGGAGATTTTGTGTCAGTGACATTAATTGTTATCTGGTTAGTCCAGTTTATACCAGTCTAATGTGAATCGATAGATTGCCACTCCGGAGGTTAAAAAAGTTTGGTAGGCCTCCAAGCCAGCACTGTAGACTATGTTGCTAGTTGATTATTGTTTGGAAGGTGACACATTTGTCTTATCTTTTATAAACAGGAATATCTTCGTTTAACTTTCCAAAGTTAAATCACTAAACATAGAAACACTAATGATAGAGGAAGAAAAGTAGAGATATAATGCACTATAAATTAATTCTTATTGTGAAATACAAAACAACAACAATCTAATTCTAATACAACAGTCAAAGTCCAAGGGATAAAAAGAATTATTTTGTTTCATTCGCAAGAACAAACCTATACAAATTCTCCTTCTTCCCCCCTGGAATTAGGACGTGGAGTCGGTAGCCTGGACAAGCCAGGAAAACAAATACACTATAAACATTTATATTTTTACAGCTACTGTGTGGACACAGACACACTATAGTGTAGGTCAGTTACTGGGTGGACACAGACACACTATAGTGATTGGCATGTACTGTGTGGACAGAGACACACTATAATGTAGGTCAGTTTTACTGTGTGGACACAGACACACTATAATGAATGTCAGTTACTGGGTGGACGCAGACGCACTATAGTGAATGTCAGTTACTGGGTGGACACATACACTCTATAGTGTATGTCATGTACTGTATGGACACAGACACACTAGTGTAGGTCATGTACTGTATGGACACAGACACACTATAGTGTATTTCATGTACTGTATGGACACAGACACACTATAGTGTATGTCAGTTACTGTTTGGACACAGACACACTATAGTGTATGTCATGTACTGTCTGGACACAGACACACTAGTATATGTCAGTTACTGTGTGGACACAGACACACTAGTGTATGTCAGTTACTGTGTGGACACATACACACTATAGTGTATGTCATGTACTGTGTGGACACAGACACACTATTGTATGTCAATTATACTGTGCGGACACACTAGAGTATGTCAGTTACTATGTGGTCACAACAGTATGTCAGTATAAAATGTATGACACAAATCTCCGACCCACATCATTGACTGTAGGCAGAGTTATCGCGCTTACCTTCACGTTAGAAGCTAGGACAACAACAAAATCAATTGACCGTAGTTGAAGATAGGCTTTGGGTCAATGTTTAGATCGAGTTTTAGGTAATATTAAGACAAAACTTCATTAATAACGGTTGGATTCAAGTTTGCATTTACTAATAACTTACGTTTTGTACACGATCTTTCTTTGTTGTGAACTAAACTAATAGTGTTGCCTATATCTTAACAAGAGTCTCCAAACTTTGATTCAGAGCAGTAGAAAAATTACGTTTTAAGACATTGCCATCTGAGGCTCAATTATTTGTAACCGAGAGAAAGAGAGAGAAAGAGAGAGAGAGAGAGACAGAGAGAAAGAGAGAGAAAAGAGAGAGAGAGAGAGACAGAGAGAAAGAGAGAGAAAAGAGAGAGAGAGAGAGACAGAGAGAAAGAGAGAGAAAGAGAGAGAGAGAGAGACAGAGAGAAAGAGAGAGAAAAGAGAGAGAGAGAGAGAGAGATCAAATAGTAAGGCTGTGACATTTTACTGAAAGAAACGAAGCCAAATAATCCCCCCTGATGCATTGACATGTAAAGCTGAATAAATTTTTGATTCCCTCCTAATCTCATCTTCAAACTATGTTTGTTACTCACTATCAGTCAATTTTTTACCACATGTCAGGGAACACTGTAAGCTACCATACACCGGACAGTCCAGTTTGCCATGAACATAACATCTGTAGACACCGAGAGATTTCCACCTTTTGTTTAACTTATAAAATATTCTTTCTGCACGCTCGGTAACTTTTGAACTATTTAAAAGATGAGAAGAAACGAAACTAAATTTACAATACTTAAAAGAAAGCCAAGGAATAAAACAATTTAAATGTAAAACAAGTGTTCAGTTAACCCGCTACCTTACTCAGAAAATCTGATCAGAAAACTCAGTGTTACTTTTCTCTATACAGAAACAAAATCTGTTTACTTTCCAACAAACTTTCCCATTGATCACCGTCCCCATTTCCCCCAGTGGTCCTAATGGGATTGTACAGATCCATGGAGTTTATCCTTTTCACCTTCTAGCCCCATGGATGGGATGAAGTCTGTGGCACTCTCGACTCAGCGGTATTTTCCAATGGTGTTTACCCAGTAACCAGCGCGGTCCCTGAGTATTTGTTCATAATAGGCTCACGTGATGGCACGCGGGTAAACATGGTGGGAGCGCTAGGTAATAAACTGTTGAGACAAAGATTGCTACAGTAAACACGTGAGTTCGTACATTCGCTGTATCACGCGTTTTACCGCAGATACAAACTGTGAACGATATTCGTTATGATTATTGTTAAACGTTTTTAAATATCTGGGCAAAATAAGTTTAGCCTTGTAAGTGATTGATAGCTTCAAACTTTTAAATATATTTGCCCCCGTACACAACTTTTTTTGAGTTTGTATAGGGAAAAAATCTCCAGTTAATGGTACCTTTAGTGTACTAGTTAAAGGGACCTTTGATGTAGTAGTTAATTGGAACTTTGTTATACGAGTTAAAGGGACCTTTGGTGTACTAGTTAAAGGGACCTTTGATGTAGTAGTTAATTGGAACTTTGTTATACGAGTTAAAGGAACCTTTGGTGTATTAGTTAAAGGGACCTTTGGTGTACTAGTTAATGGGACCTTAGAGTTAATGGGAACTTTGTTGTACTAGTTAATGAGAAAACCACAACGGGAAAAAGATCCTGTAGTTAGGGGCCGTCCATCAAGTACGTCACGCTCCAGAGGGGGAGGGGTAAAGAAAGTGTGACAGTTTGTGACAGGAGGGAGGGGGTGTCCGGCCATGCGTGACGTCACGGTGTTTTATGTTAAATTTTAATTATTATGTTTAAAAAATATTTTGTACGAAAGTGTGACGTACTTTGGGGGGGGGAGGGGGTCCGAGATTTGTGACAGTTTGTGACAGGGGGGGGGGAGTTAAAAATGGTCAAAAATAGAGTGACGTACTTTATGGACGATCCCTTAGGTAAAATTATGAATTAGGTTAATTCCATATGGGATGAAGTCTATGTCACTCCCGACTCAGGGGTATTTTCCATTGATGTCATATGGAATGTTCACTATAACTGTAGAATACTGTAGATACTAGATACTTCCTCCTTTTTCCGATATCCTGCGACCTTGTTTGTTTTTGTTTTTCCTTTCTTTTTATGTTACAAAAATAAAATATTTTATATTATAAATGTTTTAAGATTTTAAATATTACTGAACGTATTTCATGTTGTTGTATTGATGAAGGCATTAGCCAAAACATCTACTGTCGGGTAAGTTTATAAATAAAGCTCAAATCTATTGTTTTCAGTGAACATTTTGTTTGTTTATTCTGTATTTTATTTAAAAGCTTCATCTCAGTCCCACCTATCTATCTATATCTTACTATGCATATGTCTTTCTGTCAGATATATTATTATACAACAAGTCTGTCTACCTCTGTGTAACAATTTAAAAGATCAATCCATCCATGTAGCACTACAGCCAATGTAGGGCTTGGGCCTGCCTCACGACCTCGTTCAACTCAATCCTAATCAACGCCTTTCTTCTCCAAGACTGGATGCCAAGTTGCTGTAGATCTTTCTCTAGATCAGTGGTTCCTAAACTTGTTTGTCCTATCACTCACTTTCCAGAAAAAAAAACATTACTCAGCGCCCCCGATTTTTTAAAAATTATTCTAATACATGGATGGGCAAACTATGGTCTGCGGGCCAAATGTGGCCATTCAGAGTATATTATGCGGTCCGTACATATGGCGACCTTATGTCATGTTAATTTTCTTTCCATATAATTTTAAAATATATTTTTGAAATTTTAAATTTTATTCCGACTATTTCATTCGAATCTAGAGATATATAATCGCTTTTAGCCTCCAGAATCATTAGTCATTAATTGTTAACATCCCTATTCGAAACTACATTTCAGCTGAACTGGAATTGGCTTTTGTTTACCATTTATTAACATTTCGAACAGTTTTGAAAATTTATTATTTAAAAGGAAATAGAAGTTGATTTAACGATGAATGTTACCAAAGAATGTAAGATTGAGAACGAATGTCTTTTTTAAAATGACGAATTAACTGTTAAATATTGCTTTGGAAGAAAACCAGGCTGGTTGCTGTGCCTTGAGTGTGTGAGCGTCAAGAGATAAAAAAAATAAAATGCAAGAAGTGTGTTAATAAATTAAAGAAGCAGCAAAATGTTTTCACATAACAGTCTTAAATATAAGATTCTGAAGCCGAAGCCAGTGTGGCGAAATCCCATAAGATCGTAAAGCCGAACAAGTCTTTTTCTGACAGTGAGTTTATTAAAAAATGCTATACAGATTTCATGCAGCAAGCATAATGTGTCCAGAACAGAAAACATAATCTGACACAATTTCTTTATCAAGGGAACTTAATTCAGGCTTTTGGGTGAAAAATTTGTGACAACTTGATGCACCAACTTCGAGATGCAAGCAAAGACGTTTTCACATTGGATTAAAGTACCAATGAACAGGACAGCACCATTGTTGGTATTTATACGGGGAATAAACCCTCATTTCGAGCTTAACGAGGAATTACATATTGTTGAAACACTGAAAGAAACAACTACAGGCCAGGATATCTTCAATGCTGTTGAGAACTGTGTTGAAAGAACTGGGTAGGTGTGGAACAAGATGGTAAGTTAACAACTGATCGAATGCGTGCTTTAACTGGAAAAAAGTAGTATGAAAAAAAAATTAAAGAACATCATCCTGACCCTACACTCTTACCCTTTCACTGTATCAACCATCAGGAAAGGCTGTTTTGAATTTGAAGCAGCTGCCAGTATGAAACACTTTGTAACAGCCAGGGTACTTAGCTACAGGCATTAAAGTAAAGTAACTGAAGATTTGAATATTATGATAGTATCTACCACAGAGTATCCGATGGCTGAGTCTGGGCAAGTTATAGAGGCGAGTATGAGATCTCAAGGCAGAAATAGTCATGTTGATGAAATGAAGGGTTTTGTTAGTGATTTTGTTACTACTATAGTGAATAAAGAGTGGAAGTCAGACTTCATGTTTGCCATTGACAATTTAGTTATCTTCGTCTCTATTTTCGTCAGCAGTAATCATAAGAAACCGCAATTGACTTTTGGCTTTTTTTTTCTTTTTTTTTCTTTTTTGTTGTTGTTGTTGTTGTTATTTTTGTTAATAAATTAGTTGCCACTGGATCTACTTTCCACTAAATACGAAGAAGGAAATGAAATTTAGAGATTTTGAATTAAAACCCATAATTCAAGATCTCCTTTTACATCCAGAATTGTTGCTAGCCGCTTTTGAATTTAAATTTGGTAACTTCATCATTTGTATTTACTTTTTGAAATCAGTTTACAAATATTTATCAACTAATAATTCTTGGAAAATTGTTATTCCTTTGTCAACCACACGCAAAAATAAATCTTCATTTCCTGGCAAAGTTTACTCCTCAAGTGGAAAAGACAACAGAGATGTTTTTAAATAACCACACATTGAATCTTCAACATCTCGAGCCTTTTCATCAATTCTTATTGGACTGTATTATTGCTCAACGAATTTTGCTTGATTAATATCAGATGCTTGCTATGTATCCCAGTCCGCATTAATTCACGTTTAGCCAGTATTATTTGTTCTTCACCAATAGTATGAGGTTTATACGATTTGGCAACCAATAACGAAATATTGTAAGAAGCTGACAAGCCTTTGCCATCGTGTGTGGTTGCTGTTGAAAAGAATTTGTCAAAGTTAGTATTTTGATAAATTTGTGTTTTAGTGTTTCAAAATGAGATAAATCCTTATCTTTTTATTCCCGTTAATTTTTTTTTTCTAGTGTTCTTGCAGTCTGGAAGTGCGCTATTGCTTGCACATATCTTTAAGAAAAAAAACAACTAAATGCAAGGGAGGGAGTAAGTGGTAACCAAACCAACGTCTAAAACGTGTTTTAAATAAAAATAAAACCTTATGTGCGGAACAAATACATCTTTTTTTCTTCTAAATCTTCTTTTCCTTTTTTAAAGTTTTCACCGCCTCTTACAGTTATTCACCGCCCCCTTACAGTTATTCACCACCCCCTTACAGTTATTCACCGCCCCCTTTCAGTTATTCACCGCCTTCCATATTGACTCGCCTTTACCGCCCCCCTCCCCCGATCGCTTCAGCCCCCACAAACGGGCGGTAGCGCCCACTTTGGGAATCAAGGCTCTAGATCATCCATCAATCTAAGCCTTGTTCTTCCATTGAGCCGTTTAACTCTGGGTTATTGGTGGTGCACCTTCTTTACTCCTCTGCCTTTTGACATTCTGTCTGTGTCCTGCCCAGCACAGTCTGACATTTTAAAAATATTTCTGCAACTATCTTGGGATTCTGATACATATAAACTTTTAAGTTCATGGTTGGTTCTTATTCTCCATCCATATTCATCCTTTGTTGGTGCATATAGGCTAGCTTATTGAGAACTTTCCTCTCCCAAGTATTTAACATGTTTCCTGCAGTTTTTATGAGGGTCCAAGTTTTACTAGCATATTATTATGTTACAGCTGGTTTTATTAAGAGATCTCTTTTGTTTCTCTTGTAATGTTTTTCCTTTTGAGTAGTTTATGGCTAATAAAATGTTCTTAATTTCCGGCTGATATTCTTTCTTTAATTTTGGTTATTAATTCATTCCTTTCATTTAGTAGCAATACTAAGTATTTCAATTTGTTTTTGTTTTTTTCAACCAGAGTTTTGCAAAAAGTAAACGACTGAACTGAGACAATTTTAAATATAGCGTTAGCTAAAAATAGTCGTGGAGGTAATGAAAAATTACTCATAAAGAATTCAGATGATGAAAAATATTCTGCAACATTGAAACAATATTTTGAAAATTTATCAGAATGATTTTATAGAGACAGCTTGTGTAATTTACTTTACATTTTGGCTCTTTGAATAAGATTCGAACCAAATTAAATAACAGGAATGTTAATCTATCTTGCTGTGCTTGGAATTAAGTAGTTCATTTCATTTGTACATCAGCCATTGTTTTTTCGTCAGGTCCTAACCTTAACCTTCCTAACCTTATGCTTTTGAAGATCTAGACAACTGTTTCGAAAGGCTGAATCATTTACACTATTAAGTGATGGGCTAATAGGGGTATAGGTTTTAGTCTCAGGGATTACTAAACAATTTTTAACTCTATGAAATAGTTTATCACCAGTAAAAATATTTTCTTTAAAGCGCGATTTCATTTTTACTCACTAAATTAAACAAATAATAATACAAAGCAGTATCGTTAGAAAATTTGTTTAAAAATTTTAAGTGAATTTCTAACATAAAAGGCAAATAAAGAAACAGCGTCTAAAAGCTTAAAACTATTTCAAAGTCAGCTTTTATCGTGTGATATTAATAACGTTTTCTATTGATTTGAAGCTAGTGAGGTACAATAACGTTGATGCAGGTTCCTCGCTGAGCTTGGTGCCAAACAATACAGAGAGCATTGACAGGTGTCATTCGTCATACACGAGTATGGTTTTCTGTATTATAGTGTGGCGAACATTTACACTAGAATACCATATATTAGAATCAATATTTGAAGGAGAAATTATCCACTGTTTTGGTGTGGGTTGGTTAAAGAAAGGAAATGTAAGTTGATTTAAGGTGAATTCGGAAATTTTGTACCAAAATAAATTCATTTCTTTAAAAGAACTTTGATTGAACATATTATTGATAAAAGATGACCAAGACAGATGGCTGACCAAGATAAATAGCTGACCAAGACAGATGGTGCAACAGTATTTGTTGTTTCTTGCGGCGGGGGGCCAAAATAATTGTGGAGTCTGCGGGGTGCTATAGCAGCACTGGGGCAGCTTAATAACTCATTGGCCAAATGTTTGTTATATCACAATGGTGGTCAGCTACATGGCTCATTGGGCTAATTTGTTATATAACAACGGTGGTCAGCTACATGGCTCATTGGGCCAATCTTTGTTGCATCACAACGGTGGTCAGCTACATGGCTCATTGGGCCAATCTTTGTTATATCAAAACATTGGTCCGCTTCATGGCAAATATGGCCACTCTTTGTTATATCATCATTTTATTGTGTACACTGCTCAGTTTTCCGCATGTTATATATCTAAGGTACCTTGAGTAACACTGTTAATTATACTTAATATTCATAGATGCAAATATTTCCACAATGTTTAAAGGAAAGGTGACCGTTAATAAATAAAGTTTCCCTTTAATATAACAATGCACATTTGCAGCATTTAGATTCTAAGGATTTTTCAATCAAAGGAACATAGACAAAACAAGTAATAAAAACTCGAATGAGTATTTAATTAAAACGCAATTTCCAGCAAAGACTTTCCGATTTTTTTATTCAAGGGAAATCAATAATCATTCTAGATTACATTAAAAGTCGATTCAAATAAGTAATTCTGAAACTAAACACAATATGACATCAATTCCCCTCACGCTACATCGAAAGAAGAACGTGTCAATATAATGTGCACCGCGCAACAATCTGACATAAGCATTCAAAGAGCAGGAAAAAGTCATTTTAAGTCAATAACTTTGAAACTAAACAAAAAATTGCTATCTACAAATTGCTGCTAAATTTACGGGAGTCGAACGAAAAGGTATCTTTCCAATATTCTTTCTCCACATTGTTTTAAATATTATTAGCTACCGTTTTGGCGTTTGTTTGAACCCGATAAATGTTATGGATGGCGAGAAATTGACAAAATACTGATATATTTTAGTGTTTGTTTGTTGTTGTCTTTTTTTGTTGTTTTTTAATTTTCAAGAACCAGTAATTTTTTTCGGTAAAATTTTTGGCTTGTGCACATCTTTGGGACCTCCTTAACATATTTACAAAAGACCCGAACCCTCTATCTGGTATGGTTCATGAGGAGATCCCGTTCAAAGTTCGAAAAGACTGGCCAGACATTTCAAATCCATAACACAATTCCCAAGGGAAAATGCATTAAAAAAACAATCAGGTCAATTGTGTAACCTTAAAAATAAGGTCACAATTTTGACGTCACTGTATCTAAATTAATATTCGTTGAAAAAAAAAAAAACAACAACCTTGTTTTCAAAAATCAAATACTTTGTTTTAAACTGCAGTTTCGTTTCCTAGTTTGTGTAAAACCCCGCGAATTATTAGGGTCAACTTTAATATAGTGTAGTCTGAGATTTTTCAAGCCATTCACAGGGAAACAAATGTTTAATACACTATATATTTATATATATTAGGGCTGTTATCGATTAAATTAAATTTAATCATTAACTTTTGAAACATTGCTGATTAATTAATCAATAATTTTGTTAAAGCTAAAAGTAAAGATGTATGACGTAATTAAACTGACAATTTCAAGGAAAGTAATAAAAGCAGGCAATTGATATTTTTAATGAGTTATTTTTAAAACGTAGTTAGCAATAGAAATTAGTTAAATAAGATATTTAAGTTTAGGCACTTGGATAATATTTCAAATTAATTTTAAAATATAAAATTAATATAGCTATATAGAAATTGTTTGATTATTAACAAAAAACATAAAGATCATTGATCTTTTTTTCCCAAGTGGTTCAAAAGTTATTATTTTTTTCTAAGACCTCAAAATCACTTTTTTTTTCACTATGTTGTTTTCCTTCACATTTTGTGCCCTTTTATGGGATTTAAAAAAAAACATAACTTAGGTATTTAATTTAATTTCATTTTAAAATATAATATTGTTAGGAGATATATTTAATATAATCAGTTCAATATAATGTCAATAAATTTAAATTTTGTTTTGTTAATTAATTAAAAACAATGTTTTTTTTAATATCATTGTCCTTATAAAACATGTTATTTTAAAGTTTACACTGTTGTAACAATATTTTAAATGGAGAAGGTTGTACGTAAACAAAACAACTATTATTAATCATTAATTATTTATTAATAAATCGAAAAAAATAAATATAAACATTTTCTTTAATTTTAATTGCTATTTCATCTATTAAAATAATTTTAATAGAAAAAATACCGATTAATCGAGAAATTAATCGGTAATTTTCGCAACCTGGCTGAGGATAGGACCACATGGTGGGATATAGTGAAAGAAAGATCACTTAGAGCAGAGGGGCAATCTAGGGAAGAAGCAGTTGGAAAAAGAGCGAGGAGAAAGGCCAGGCAACACTTCCCAACTACATTCGTGTGTGTAAAATGCGGAATAAAATGGCCACTCAAGGATTGGTCTCATCAGCCACACCAAGAGCTGCAAATAATAAAGATAAATCTATCGTCTTTCGTAGACGGACAGATGCCATACATATATAAATATATATATAGGCCTATATATTAGGGCTTTGGAAATGAACTATTATTTCTCGATTAATCGGTAAAAAAATGTATCAATTTAAATTATTTTTTTATCGATAAAATAGCTATTAAATTGAAGAGGTTGTTTTAAATAACTTTTCCGATTTAATAATGAATGATTAATTATTAATAATTAATAGTCTAATAGTTAACTTTTTTACGTACAAACTTCTCAATTTAGTAAGAAAGTGTAAACTTTAAAGTAAGCTCTTATATTTAAATTTTAAAATTGTTATTTGCCTGTTTTTGTTACTTCCCTTGAGATTTTCAGTTAAATGACGTCATACATCTTATTTTAGGTTAATCAAAATTATTGATTAATTATTCGATAATTTTCAAACGTTAACGATTAAATTTTAATTAAAATCGATAACAGCCCTAATATACATTAGTGTTTCTCGCCGTAAAATATTATGGTTTAATTTTTTTAAGCTCATATTTTAATTTTGGAAAAGGGAATGACGTAAAATGAACAAAAATTTAATTATTCATTCTTTCTATTGAACTCATGCATATACCAAGTTTTGGTAGTCGAACACACTGATTTGAACGCAAGCAATAACATTTACGTAAGTTACTTGGGCTTTTGAAAAAAGAACAACATCGTAAAGATAATAATCACTGATATTAACAAATATTAAAATGAAAATCTTTTAAAAAATTAGTAAGAACTTTAATTTTCATTATTGGCTTTTCTCACCAACATGAAAATTAATTTCTCACTCCTCACTGACGCCAGATATTACATTAGGACTGGAGGCAGACAGTGAGCTTTAATTAACTGAGTCCAAGAGAGGGTAACTTCGTTATAGATAATCAGGGACTTGTTGGCAATTATTCCAGATAGAATGGGGAAGGTGAGAGAATCACGAGAGTTTCCAGAACTTGGTTCTAGAATGAGGTGTCCCGTCCCATTAGCCAAAAAATGAACGACAGTGACATAACAGGAGATTTTCTGGCATCTCCCAGCCCACACCCACTCTTTTTTTCAAACGAGGCGTTGATGTGTCTCCCTTTCCTTCCCGTTTACCCACGCACTAAATGAGGGACACAGTTTTGCCATTAGCTGCCCCCAATGGAAGCCAATTTCCAAAGTAAGACTAACTCCCAGCTTGTGTCAGGCCAGCTTCATCCCAATAAACATGTGAAAATAAAATGAAGGAATAAGAGACATAATATGCTGCGATGCCTCTTTAAATCTCAGCCAAACATTGACTGAGTGAAAGAAATACTTTTACATAAAATATTGTATCCTTACTATAATCCCATTTTGTAGAGATCTTTGAATTATAGGACTATTGAAATAACCCAACGAGGACGTACAGTCCATAGATATAACACACACAAAGATGACACATCCAGAGATAAAATGACATATACATAGATGACATCCGTAAATGACATCTCCGAAGATAAAATTCATAAATGGTACATTCTAAGATAACACCCATAACACATCTTAAAATAAAATCCATAAACGAGCCATCCATAGATAACGTCAATAGATAACATCCATAGATGATAGATGACACGAAAGATGATAGATAACATCCAAAGAGGATAGACGAAACGAAAGATTATAGAATAACATCCAAAGATATAGATGATACGAAAGATGATAGATACATCTAAAGATGATAGATGACACGAAAAATGATAGATAACATTCAAAGATGATAGATGACACGAAAGATGATAGATAACATCCAAAGATGATAGATGACACGAAAGATGATAGATACAACCAAAGATGATAGATGACACGAAAGATGATGGATAACATCCAAAGATGATAGATGACACGAAAGATGATAGATGACACGAAAGATGATAGATCACACGAAAGATGATGGATAACATCCAAAGATGATAGATGACACGAAAGATGATAGATAAAATCCAAAGATTATAGATAACATCCAAAGATGACAGATAACATCCAAAGATGACAGATAACATCCAAAGATGTTAGATGACACGAAACATGATAGATAAAATCCAAAGATGATAGATAATATCCAAAGATGATAGATGACATGGAGGATGATAGATAAAATCCAAAGATGATAGATAACATCCAAAGATGATAGATGACATCCAAAGATGATAGATGACACGAAAGATGATAGATGACATGAAAGATGATAGATAAATCCAAAGATGATAGATAACATCCAAAGATCATAGATTACATCCAAAGATGATAGATGACACGAAAGAAAAAAGATAAAATCCAAATAAAATAGATAACATCCTAAAATGATAGATGACAAAATAAAATTTGATAGATAACATCCAAAGATGATAGATGACACAAAAGATGATATATAACACGAAAGAAGATTGATAACATCCATAAATCAAAGATGATAGATAATATCGATAGAGGATATATAACATCCATAGATGATAGATAACATCCAAAGATGATAGATAACATCCACAGATGTAGATAACATCCAAAGATGATAGATGACATCCAAAGATGATAGATGATACGAAAGATGATAAATGACAACGAAAGATGATAGATGACACGAAAGCTTACAACCCAGTTCAAGCGTCTAACCAAGATGATAGATGACACGAAAGATGATAGATAATATCCAAAGATGATAGATGACACGAAAGATGATAGATAATATCCAAAGATGATAGATGACACGAAAGATGAAAGATGACACGAAAGCTTACAACCCAGTTCATGCGTCTAACCAAATTTATCGGCTATTTCTGACAAGCGACCCATGACGTCAGCAAGTCAACACCATCTCTCTCCCACCACTTCAATAGCACAAATTACCCCCCCCCCCTAAAATCCAAAATCCCGCTTTACCCTCGGCAAATTTGCCGCCCTCAACCTTTCTGATAACGCACACTTCAACCCCCCCCCTCGCCACTATCATAAATTATATCCTCCCGGGCATCTTCGGTTTGAAACGACTGATGTTGACGATGCTCCCCTCCATCCCTTCCCGCCTCTCATCACAACACAAACAACAAGCCATCGATAGAAGGGGAAAATTGGGCTCAGAAAAAGAAACGAAATAAACTAGAGAATCAATGGACGATACAGAATGGTGTCACTAAACATAACTTATACTTATAGATCTCATAAATTGCCCCGAACTTTCTTTACTTTTACTTAAACAACCTGTTATATTATACAGAATGGTGTCACTAAACATAACTTATACTTATAGATCTCATAAATTGCACCGAACTTTCTTTACTTTTACTTAAACAACCTGTTATATTATATTATTGTCGATATATATATTTATAGATCTATATCGTAGCTTTTTAGAGGGTAATATAATAATTGATTTACGAAATAAAATCTCATATATTACTGATTTATTGACTAATATTTTTATGTTTTACGTCACGGACAATGTTGTTTGTTTGCTAATATTGATATAAAATGTTTTTATTTTTAAAAAATCCCAGTAAGTATTATGACAATTACAAAAATGCTGATGATAGTTATTCAGTTTACACCATTTAAATGACTTGTGTGTCAATTTACTTAAACTTCTTCAACGGTACGTCTTTAGAAAAGATTACCATTATTGTTTTTAAAAAGACTTTGAGTTACGCCTTCAGTTATTATGGTGAGGCTAGTGAGGTACATATCAAACCTATATTTGTCAGATGTAAAGTTGGTTGTAAATTTAAAAAAAAATGTATTGATTTTATCAATTTATTCCCAAATAACCTAAGTTTGAAAATAAATAACTTTTGATTTCATCTTACGACGCATGCAATAAACTTGAAATAGTTTTTTTGTGATTTAACATGACTGAGCTTCTCCTTAATTGCCGCGACTTCGTTTGTCGATGGAATTTAACAATACTCATAACCCGAACTTAAACGGGACCTCAAAGATAAACGTTAAGATGACCAAGCGAGATCTAAAAGATAAACGTTTAAGATGACCAAACGGGATCTCAAAGATAAACATTTAAGATGACCAAACGGGATCTCAAAGATAAACGTTAAGATGACCAAACGGGATCTCAAGGGGAACGGAACACCACCTGGAATTGTATCCAATTAAATTAAATGCTAATGTATGGACACCTTAAAAAGAATTAGATTTTACTAAGATGAGGGATCACATCGATATGGGATTTAACTAAAAACGATATCCCGTTATGCAGCAAAATTATTATGGGATACATGACCCCAATCAGAGTATGAGATTGTGTTGGGAGAAAGGGATCCTACCAGGGAAATAAATATTTACAAAAATAATATTAATATTAATTAATGTCTTTTGTTCATGTATTTAAAAAAAATAAGTGTATTTTTCAAAAATCGGGGCCCTTAAAAATTGCCTAAAAGCTTGTATCTGTTTCTTTACCAGATAACATCCCGGACCACCGGGCCCACCGCGTCTAAAGGCAAGTTTAAAATAATTTTAAAAATTAAAAGCTGAAATTTTTTAAATTTAAATAAATTACCATTAAATCTAGGGATTTTTATTAAACCAATGTAAAATTCCGTCATTTTAAAACTCAATTTACATAAATTGATAAGTTTGAAAAAAGTGTAATTTTTATTATATGTGAAATAAACTGACACTCATGATGTTAGTGCTGGAAAAAAAAAACAGAACAACCTCGAGATTCGGATAAGTGGTTTGTACAATAAATGTAGTTGTTGCCTGGTACATGAAAGTTATACATTTTTAATTACTTCCTGACAATATAGAAAAAAATAGGGCGGGCACTGTTTAAATAAATGTGTTTGATTAATCGGGTGATAATATCGATTAATTGATTAATTTCTATTATTTATATTTTTTTACAGCAATTCATTATTTCGCGAAATCTGTTAAGTCACGGTAATTCCATCCATGACTCCCAAATTTTGTGACGTAACACAGCAAATTCGTTCTCAAATACATGAAATAAGGAAGAAAAACCTTCTTGATTACGTAAGCACGTCTAAATAAATAGTAATAATACAAGTGAAAAGTATGTAAATAACCAAAAAAATTAATTATGAATAAATTTTGAAAAAATATAGGAAATATTTTATTAAATTTTAATTAGATTTTAATCGATCAAATTAATTTTCATGTTTTTAAATTTTTAATGATTACTCGAATAATTAATCGTTAATTTTTCGCAGTCCTAGAAAAAAAGTAACTATTTATCTTAAAACGCAGTTACCAGTGAATTATTTATTTTCATTATTTTTAGTAGGGTTGTAGAAAATAACGATTAATTTCTTGATTAATCGATAAATTGTTGTAACGATTAATTTGTTAAATTGACCCATCACTTATAAATTAACAGGAAATCAAAAAGTAAAATAATTCAGCCGATAAATATAAACTAATTTCCGGACGATTACACGAACATTTTGGTTTTAAACAATTGACTCACGTGACTGTTCAAAATGTTGATAAAGGTTATTGTGTCCATTGAGAGAAATCGTTTGCCTACCATGCAATGTTTCCTCTAAGTCCAGTTGGCCCGTGAGCAAAGTTTAAAAAAAACAAAAAAACTCGCGTCCAAATTTGCACAACGTCCATTTTTGTGCAATATTTTACAAAAATGGCTGCGCTGTGATGCTAAACTCCTGCGTAACGTCGGTCAAATATCTGCGCAGCCGCGCTGCTCAAAGGGAACATTGCTACCATGGTTGTAACACTTAACTTACATATCACTTGCAAACCAAACATCCACTACAGTATCAGAAACTACAGCTGAGACAATCCAAAGCTATGTGAACTATTGTTAAGCTCGGCTGGTTATATTGTCTATTAGACCCACTCATCAAGTAACTTACACCAAATACACGTGCCTGTGTGCGTTGTTTGTTAAAAGATGTCATTTACAGAGGACATTCCAGTGTTATTTAGATCATTCAGAATGGGACTGCATAAAGATTTAGATTTTCGACAAGTATGTTTTATAAATCTTACTTGTGATGAAATATTTATTTTTTTGGTTTTAATCGAAATAAACGATTAATTAATCGTTAATATTTCAAAAGTTAACGATTAAATTTAAATTTATCGTAAACAGTACTTTTTTAGCATTCCATTTTTGGCCCATTTTAAAAAAAATCTTTTAAGCACATTTGCTTTGACCAGCGTTTTCCAAGTTGGATTGCAAACACAATGCGCCACTGGATCGATTTCACCTGTTTGAGAACCGTTATATCCTACTATCACAGAAAGTTCTCAGTGCATTTGATGTGACATTTATACCTCGTCGAGAGGTCCCTGGCCAACAAGTTCACATCACTCGCCGAGGCAAGACAAAGAGGTCCTACGTGTATTAATGCCCGCCTTATCTTTCAGTCTTTGGATGGTCGTATTTTATCTCGCTAATCCAAGCGCTAGGCTGTAACAACGCAAGTCTGTAGTAATGATCGCACCAGCGCCAGTGACGTCACAGTGCCGCCCGGGGATAATGGGCTCTGAGGACAAACTAATCATAAAACGATCGTTGATTTATACGGCTCGAAAGCTCTCTACACAGATACAATACAACGGAATCAGAGCAAGACGTGACATTATTTATACGGCTCGAAAGCTCTCTACACAGATACAACACAACGGAATCAGAGCAAGACGTGACATTATTTATAATCCCCAGGAGTCGAATACAAGGACGACAACAACAACACAAACAACTCCCATTCGAAGCTTAACTTAAGCTCAGCACAAGAATAAAAAAAAAGCTACGAATAACATCTTTAAAACTGTTGTAAATGAGGTTATGGATTGTCCTTAAGCTGTGGTATGGAGTGAGAGGTGCCTATCTCTATGTAAGCAAAGCAACAATATTTGAAAAAAAGAGATAAAAAAAATATTTTCAGTCGGTTCGTTATTTCAGGAACATTTTGTTGGAATAACTCTGTAAGTTGTTATTACAGCAATGATAAAGATTGGCGGAGATGTTGTCACTAACAGCTAGAGAATTTGGCCGATATGTTGACAATGTTGTAGAAAAGTTGGCCGATATGTTGACAATGCTGTAGAGAAGTTGGCCGATGTGTTGACAATGTTGTAGAGAAATTGGCCGATATGTTGACAATGTTGTAGAGAATTTGGCCGATATGTTGACAATGTTGTAGAGAAGTTGGTCGATATGTTGACAATGTTGTCAAGAAGTTGGCTGACATTTTGACCATGTTGTAGTGAAGTTGGCCGACATTTTGACCATGTTGTAGTGAAGTTGGCCGACATTTTGACCATGTTGTAGTGAAGTTGGACGACATTTTGACCATGTTGTAGTGAAGTTGGCCGACATTTTGACCATGTTGTAGTGAAGTTGGCCGACATTTTGACCATGTTGTAGTGAAGTTGGCCGACATTTTGACCATGTTGATACTTCACGCAGTCGGAGTTGGCCTATCGATTGGGGAATGTGATGCACACTTGTCTTTATTGCCAGACAGGAGGAGTGGGGGTGGAAGCTGAGGTGCTGGGGGAGGGGTGAGCCACGATGAGAGACATATCAAGGTTACCAAGGGATTCAAAAATGCTAATGATAGCAGTCGTGCTTGAGCGACCCAATTGTATTAAGAAGGGGAACACTGTGAGAGTACGGCAAGTGAACTAATATAGCACTCAGCACTATACTCATAGCACTCAGCACTATACTCATAGCACTCAGCACTATACTCGCTAATACATTCAAGATTAAGAGAATTGCTACTCTTCCACGAAATGTGAATAAATTTTATTTAACTTCTAATAAAGCTATTAACATGTTGCCCACGCAAAAAACACCTTCGTTTCTACGCTATACATCTATTATTTGATTTTTTGCGTATACATAAATATGCCAAGCACCCTTATATTTACTCCGAACATTCCCTCACTGTGGATATGTTAATGACAAAATATTAACATTTCATCTTGACATAACATCTTGTGTTTGATGTTAGCAAACGTTTCATCTTGACATGACATCCTGGGAAAAATTTCATCTTTAAATGACATCCTGGGAAAAATTTCATCTTGACATGACATCCTGGGGAAAATTTCATCTTGACTTGACATCCTGGGAAACATTTCATCTTGACATGATATCCTGGGAAACATTTCATCTTGACATGACATCCTGTTGTTGATGTTAGGAAACATTTCATCTTAACATGACATCCTGGGAAACATTTCATCTTAACATGACATCCTGTGGTTGATGTGGGGGAAACATTTCATCTTGACATGACATCCTGGGAAACATTTCATCTTAACATGACATCCTGGGAAACATTTCATCTTAACATGACATCCTGTGGTTGATGTGGGGGTAAACATTTCATCTTGACATGACATCCTGTGGTTGATGTGGGGGAAACATTTCATCTTCACATGACATCCTGTGGTTGATGTGGGGAAACATTTCAGTGAAACCTTCCATCGATTTCTAACATGTTAACATTTATTATTGTCGATAATAGAAACGTGAATCTCCTGGTTGGAATGGCGCTAAGTTCGTTCTCACAGAGAGATTTCATTTAACGCCTTTGGTTGGACAATCGATTGAGTCAACAACGTTCGGTACCTATCCGTCGTCAATAACATACACTTATTTGATAGCTAGCCATAGTCAATAACATACACTTATTTGATAGCTAGCCATAGTCAATAACATACACTTATTTGATAGCTAGCCATAGTCAATAACAATAGCTAGCCATAGTCGATAAAATACACTCATTTGATAGCTAGCCATAGTCAATAACATACACTTATTTGATAGCTAGCCATAGTCAATAACATACACTTATTTGATAGCTAGCCATAGTAAACAACATACACTTATTTGATAGCTAGCCATAGTCAATAACATACACTTATTTGATAGCTAGCCATAGTCAATAACATACACTTATTTGATAGCTAGCCATAGTCAATAACAATAGCTAGCCATAGTCAATAACATACACTTATTTGATAGCTAGCCATAGTCAATAACATACACTTATTTGATAGCTAGCCATAGTCAATAACATACACTTATTTGATGCCAGTAGTTAGTAATGTAGTATATATATAGGACATGTAATGCCAGTAGTGAAAGCTTTGACATAGGACATGTAATGCCAGTAGTTAGTGATGTAGTATAGGACATGTAATGCCAGTAGTTAGTAATGTAGTATAGGACATGTAATGCCAGTAGCTAGTGATGTAGTATTGGACATGTAATGCCAGTAGCTAGTAATGTAGTATAGGACATGTAATGCCAGTAGTGAAAGCTTTGACATAGGACATGTAATGCCAGTAGTTAGTGAAGTAGTATAGGACATATAATGCCAGTAGTTAGTGATGTAGTATTGGACATGTAATGCCAGTAGTTAGTACTTTGACATATGACATGTAATGCCAGTAGTTAGTACTTTGACTTATAACATGTAATGCCAGTAGTTAGTACTTTGACTTATACATGTAATGCCAGTAGTTAGTTCTTTTGTATATTACAAGCGTGGTCAGCATTTTATGAAATATTTGATACATTTTGTTAGCATTTAATAGTTCAATAACAGTTAAATCAACGGTAAGGAAGTATAGAACCTGTGTATTCACCTAGCAATAATACCCCATTCAGCAGAGACATGGCGGTTAAGATAGTCGTTATATTATAGTATACTGCATGTGCGGTTTATGGTCGATGAAAATGTCTTGATCGACTTCCAACGTCAGCAGTTGTCTTAGTCACGTGACTTTACCTTTAGCCAGGAAGAAAAATTGAACACGATTCTCTAATGTCATGATTTTATGGTGAACTTGCAATGGTAATATGAAGTTACGGTCTACGGTATACTTTCAATGGTAATACGCAGTTACGGCATCCTTGCAATGGTAATATGAAGTTACGGTCTACGGTTTGCTTTCAATGGTAATACGAAGTTACGGCATCCTTGCAATGGTAATATGAAGTTACGGCATACTGGCAAAGGTAATATGAAGTTACGGCATCCTTGCAATGGTAATATGAAGTTACGGTCTACAGTATACTTTCAATGGTAATAAAAAGTTACGGCCTACTTGCAATGGTAATATGAAGTTACGGCATACTGGCAAAGGTAATATGAAGTTACGGCATCCTTGCAATGGTAATATGAAGTTACGGTCTACGGCATACTTTCAATGGTGATAGATAAGAAGTTACGGCATACTGGGAATGGTAATATGAAGTTACGGCATCTGGGGATGGTAATAAGAAGTTACGGCATACTGGGGATGGTAATATGAAGTTACGGCATACTTGCGATGGTAATATGAAGTTACGGCATACTGGGGATGGTAATATGAAGTTACGGCATACTTGCGATGGTAATATAAAGAAATACTTTTTTAAAAATAGTTATCGATACACTTCATTGCTGGATGCAGCCAATGTCCATTAGATATTTATTGTTTGTGATCTTATCTAACGTTCATCGTGCCACTGAATTCTCGGAGATAAAGTCAAATCTAACACTATAAATAGCAATATTAGACATCAAAGAAAATGTCCAGGGTGCTGCTATTATTCTCATTAAATTACGTGTCTCTTTTTTCAATGGGTTCTTTGCATTGATTTTGTCTTGAGTTGTTTTGTTTTACTAAGTCTAAGGAAGAGTTTAAAAAGAAAAAAAAATAATTAAATTTTTATATTTCATTCTAATTTTAGGTCTTAAACTGCCCGGATTTTGCTCGAGTCTGACCAACACACTTCGCTGTCCAACTGCTCGCATCACAAGCCGTCTGCAACTGTCCAAACATTCGTATTTCTTGGAGCAGTATTAGATCGTGTGCAATTATCTCAAGACATTAAATTTCTCGTCAGCAGAAATTAAATTTAAAAAATGTTGCTGCTGCACAATAAAACCCTGATGTCGGGGGTGGATGCGGGGGTTGAAGCTGAGGTGGAGTCAAGTGGCGACAGTTTCGGAGAGGCTCAGTTCCGGGGATTCTTTAACTCGAGTGATTCAGATTTCAACGGGACAGTCTCACTGCTCAGGAACCTGACGGGCACAGAGACGTCATCGGTGGAACTGGAGACGTATCCAGACGACAGCTCCATCATCGCTAAGATCTCGCTCCTGCTCGTGGTCACGGCTGTGGTCTTGATTGCTTCCTACAAATTTGTGGTCAGACTTTTCTTGGGGTACGCAGATCGTAAAGACGAGGTGGTTCCGGATGATTTTTCCGATGACGAAGACTCGGCAGTGGTAAAAAGAGACATCTGCCCCGGGGATTATGAGGAGATGGATCACTTTGGCTAATTCTGGTTTATGGATTTTTTGTGTACAACCTGCGTCCGTGTATTATGTCAACAGGAACATGTACCGGGGTTTGCTTCTACCAGGTGGCTTCTCTCCCCTGCTGTTACCAGATGGGATCGTTCACTGCTACACCGTCAGAAGATTAAGTCGGGCGGATGAGAGATTACTACTAAACGGCTTACCTCAAAAAATGACGAACTTCAAAAACAAGGTCAACTATTTTTAGATGAGAAACTAGGGAGTAGAACGCTGGAACATAAATAACGGATCCCAGATTAGCTACCAAAGTCAGCTACCAAAGTCAGCTACCAAAGTCAATTCTGAGGAAACGACGAAAAAACATACTTTGGTGTAAACAGTAACAATTTGTAAGAGTCAAGAAAAGCACAAACTCTTTCTGAAGAAACATTATGAGAAGATCATTTAAGAAATATACAACGTCAGACCTTAGTTAAATTAAAATATTAAGATTATAGATTGCGTCATGCGATCGTCATGTGATCTCACTTACATTTTAAAATACGAGAAGAACAACATTAAATTCGAATTAATAATCGATCATTATTTGTTTTACACCCAATAAATTATGAAATCCCCAATGTTCTTAGTTAACAACTGAAAAACTGAGCCCTAATTTAAAACTCAACAGTTTACACCTTTAAAAAATTTAATTAGCGAAAATGTACAAATGTATAAAAAGATTATGTAATGCAGTGCCAACCCTGCCCAGACTATTCTAAATCTAGTCAACACGACATAACACATCACTGTCAACCAACCTTACGCAGCCATCTAACAGCTCGCCAACCCATCTACAGTCAGTCTTACCACCCACTGACAACCCCAGTCAGTTCCCAACAGCCGTGGATATTTTAGGGGCCCAGAGTTTGTGATGTGGAAAACGTCATCTATCAAATTAGACATCAAGGGCAACAACTCGAAAAGCGGCCGAGGACCCCCAAAAAGTAACGCGACGTTCCAGCAGCCAATGGCGAGGCTAAGACCTCATCACGTGATGGATGATGGTATCAACTTCTTGGCTTGGGTGCCATTAGCCACCTCTCAACGAGCATTTCGTGTTTGTGTAATGTTTGATGAGTTAGTGACTAAAATATTTTCTGAAACATTTCAAAGTTGTTTCCATTTCTTCTGATGTCTGTTGATATTTACGTTGCGATGTTTGAATTCAGTCGTGTAAATGACACTTGACAAGTTAGAACTCTCAAAAAGTATGGTCAGGTTTTTACGTATTGTTGCCAGATTTTCCATCAGAAATGATGATCAGATATCGGTTAAACATTGACATTGTTTATTTAGTGTAGCCTGAGCCTGGCCATATTTTTAATGATGTTGTTAAGACAAAGAAGCCCAAACAAGTAATTATTTTACTTCACCGCTATTACCCTGGGAGCACAGTGATATCATGTACATTTGTTGTCTGAAAGTTATTGACTACTTATCAAGTAACACACAATTTAAAAAATGTCAACTATTTTTTATAGCTACATACATAATGATTTAAAATATCCATACATTTTATTATAGGAACGAACAAAATGTAGGAGCATTAGAACATCACGAGTGAGTCTAAGTTGTCTAGTATACCTGCCAGTCGTCAAAGTCAATGGCAAACTCAAATGCTTGAACGATGACATTGCCTACAGCTCCTTTTGTCACATGCCATTATTGTGATTGTCACAGTCACTGTAATAATAACTTATCTGCTATTTTAACAGTGATTATATTTAGCATCAATAATAATTTACATCATAAATGAACACACTGCTAATGTAGTATTCTGTGCCTATGGTATAGACGAGCGTTCAGAGAGAATCAGAGTATGTGTAATAATGATAGCAGGCTTCTCTCATCAGTCTCAACACCCCCCTCCCACCAGCATGTCTAAAATAGCCTTAGATCAGTTTGGTTTGCGTATACATCGAGATATAATCAAAGCCTCGGACTGTGTACTGTTTCCATGGAAACCCCAAATCTAGGCCTACGTATCCTTAAGTGGAAAAAGAATCACGATTAGCCTCACACTACTTTGACGAACTTTGAATATTATGCTTCATCTACAACTTATTGCATACAATTACACGTCTTGGCCGTCGACATAAACGGTAAATGACAAGTAGGTGTTGTTGGTGCATTAATTAGCTTGTAACACTTTTAAGTTGGATAAACTCTATTAGTTGTAACAGTAAAGTTTGATCACAATACTCGTTGCATTGATTGCGAATAGGTTTAGTTTGAAGCTTATTTGTCTACGGCTGTCAATCTATTTCAAATAGGATCATATTGTCATCTGATAAACCCTTAATTAAAATCGATAACAATCTCAACACACTGAACGTTTTATTGGGTCAATCATCCACGCTGAGAGTCTAATATCACTAGCTGTAACAATAGGGACAATGACGTCAGTGCTCTACGTGAGTCTTACATCAGGTACCATGTACCATGGCACTCGCTCGTTTTTTAAATGATTTAAAAACAGTTGGTAGCAAGCAACATTAGATCACATCAATGGGCTACCAATTGTCGCGTGGTTGAGACTGCAATCAGGTTATAGATTAGTAGATTATAACATCTAAACGGTGTGTGACGGTATGAGTGAGCCTGACAGAATGTAACAAAACAGCGAACGTTTCGGCAAAGAGCCTTCCTCAACGAACAAATATTAAACAAATTTGTCGAATTTAAAGAAGTAAAAAAAATTAATTCTCTTTTTTATTTCTTTATATTCGTTTTATTTGTGTGCTATTTGTTGGTTGAGGAAGGCTCTTTGCCGAAACGTTCGCTGTTTTTTTTTTTGTTTTTTTTTAAAATTTTACGTTCTGTCAGGCTACATGTTATTCACTAGTCTTTTGGTGATTGTTGTTGAGCCTTCTCGTCCATGAGGGACATCCACCGATCATCGTCGGCGTCTGCGCTTCCTCGAAGGGCATAGGCCATATGTGGTACACATGATGACGTCAAGATTATTGGTGCACTGCGGAATTAAGAACTAGCTAAATAATATTGTGTAGTGTGCTTTGTATTATGCGCTAGTGCGATTCCTGTTTCTGTTGATATAAAATATCTATAGTCAAACTCATCGAACGTACTTCTTGACAAATAATATCGCCATAGTTAGACACAATGCCACGAGCCATGTCTTTTACAGATCGTCATTTAGGCTCTTCAACAAATAAATGGCATCTTGTACAACTGACAGCTATAACTTATACCATTCAAGTTACTGTCTTGTACAAGTGACAGCTATAACTTATACTATTCAAGTTACTGTTACACCAGCAGGAAAACATTCAGTGCAAGGAAATTGTGTGCACACAAGTATCCGACTAAATATATACTTTGTACAGCTCCATTTCAAAGTACAACAACATCCCGTGCGATACATGTACTTGAAGAAATCAAACATACATATCATTATTGTAGAGTAGTGACGTGGATTGACATAGACCCCATTGTTTGCTGTTATAATTGACATAGTCAAGGATCTAAGAGTCTTCTGGGTGAAAGGAGCCATTGATTAGCACATAATCCCCGCACTAAAAATAGAAGCACGATAATTGAGCCGATACATTGCTGGGGATCGTACTGGACTCTCTTAGATCTTACTTTGATAAGACCTGTACTAGGGTATGACTAGGGTATGCATCCTCTGTATGGGAAAGATTCACCAAAAAAAAAGTTAAACTAGAGCAATTTTTTCTTAAACAAGCTGTCATTGTCATTACTGGAGAATATTCAAACCTGACAAGAATAAAACAATTAGTTAACTCATTAAAATTTGGAACATTAGAGGATAGAGGAACAAAGAGCAAAGTAGTAATAATGTAAAAGGCAATGAATGCTAACTTGGAAATACAACAAATAAGCTAATACAAACCTCGGATAGACATAGGGATAAAACACGTTAGTTTATCTGTATGCAAGAACAAACACATACAAATTCTCATTTTTCCCGTTTTGGAATTCGGACGGGGAATTGGTTGCCTGATCAAATCAGGAAAATCAACACTCAATAAACATTTTAAACTCCAATAAAAATGCAAGATTATTCATAAACCATGGATAAGTAGGTTTAAGACACAAAAATCATCTGTTTAGAATGAGCGTCTGTAACAGATAAGATACGATATCAAGTTCATTGTTTACGCTGTCCTATTATTTAGGGGGAGTCCGCTTATGAGCGGGTGACACACTTTTAATACTATTCTCTTCCACACACACACACAAACACACAAAGAACGAACGACTTATGAACGAACGGACGGGCTATAGAACGAGTATATACGGTATTTGTCATATAAACTAAACAGACATCCCAGCATATAACTTTAGTCACCTCAAAACATTAGGCCTAATTAAGTTTGATTGTATTGTTTGTTTTTGGCTGGTGTTTTGATTAAATTATAATGTTAAATCTAATACTTGATCTTGTTGTTGATTTTACTTTTGAATAGGATAAGGTATAACTTAATATTTATCGTCACTTCTTTTATATATAGATATATATATATATATATCTTGATACATGCAGTCATTGAAGTTATTAGACGTGTGTATTTTAATTATTGTCCAACCATGAAAAACCTTTTTTCAAAGATGTTCATTCAGAATTAGCGCTATATTCTTCCATGTCATTTATAATTAGAAATGTGTCAAATTTGTTATTATTCATTTATGTATTTGTTCCAATGTGTTTTCTTCCCTATCTTTAAATTAATTGATGTTATTCTATTTTAAGCTAGAATACTCTAAGGGCAAATAAAGATTATTGTCATCGCAAGACTTGACACATGTATAAGCCACACTATACATTTAAAAACGATAATAAAAATATTAACTAACCAATCGGTTTCATGTACTCTTAGAATCAGGCTCTGATTGGTCAGGTTGAAATGAAAGCAATTTTTAAAAAGACATCCATGTATATGTGAATAATCATCTTGAAGAATATTCACGCATAATTAAGGTTTTGACATTTATGTGAATACATATAGGTTTTAGTATTATTCAGCAAGTAAATGCATAGAAATACATATTTAATGTAAATAAAGAGAATTATAAATAGTTCGACTTTTGCCGTTAAACTGGTGATGGTAAAATATCAGGATAGATTTGGACTTTGGGGCCTTGCATTAAGGACGTCACTGATTTTTGCCGTTTTTACCCCTCGTCACACGTTGTCATGGAAACTTAGACTCCCCTGCAATGTGACGTCACAAAGCTTTGCCCCCCCCCCCCCACAAAAGCCCTATTTTCTATATGAAAATGAGCATGTTTCACATCACCTTTTTTTGTTATGTAAGTACTTATTTAGTATAAGACTGCATTCTAATATCGTTACACGCGTGACGCCATATTAAAAGTCATAAAATTAATTTTAAGCAATCAAATATTTAAAATTTAAATATAACTTTTATATAATGTTACGCGTTTTGATGTGACGTCACATTTCCTAAACACCCCCGTCTCGTCACACATCGTCACAATTGTGTTACGTCCCTCCCCCAAAAGTGCGTGACGTCATTTATGGAACGCCCCTTGTTTTTATGCATGTGCACGTTCGCATTGCCACTAAAGAAAAATAATTCTTTCAATATCATTATATGTATGTAAATATCGAAATATGTTTAAGTGGTTGGAGCTATTTATACTCGTCTTGAGTTCTTGTGTACTTCATTGTAAGTGAAAGGAACGTAACTCTCGCTCACCATCGCTGTTATTTATTTCATACACCGTCTTCCACTTCTCATGTCGTCTTTGTCTATTGTGTTCATCTTTTACGTTCTGATTTTGAAGACGTGGTTCATTGTTTGTATGCTAATGAACTGGTCTATGCAATGAATAAAAGCTTACAAGCCTATGTTTTATATATTCATTTATTGACGACTACACTGCAGAGGTGTCACTGTGCGTATGGCCTATGGCTTAGGAGTGAAAGTATACCAGGCACGGGGGCATATATATACATACCATAACAACCCTTTCCAATTCCTTCTCAACTGCGAGGAAATATGAATCCTTCTCATACGATCCGATCTAGGGCAATAGTAATAGGGGTTTATAAGGTACAGCCATAAAGATGTTCTAATGCTAATACCATGTAAATAACTAGGAAATCAAACGTCATTAGTTGCTTAGTTATGTAAATTATCAGTTTCGGGGAAAAAACGGTGGTGGGTGTATGGGGTGAGTCTGATCTGTTACATCCACGCCTTGTTAATGTTGCATTGGTATGTAAATGAAAGCCTTTCTTCCAATAACTATCTTGGGACCACAATTACAGCAAGTGTGAAGACCGATTGTGAGAAGCGACCCTATTAAAATTGGTTACGGGCTCCTTTTCGCAGAGGAAAACCATTTCCTGATTATTCCTAGTATACTAAGAAAGGGAAAAGCCCTAACTGACTCACTCATTTACTCGCTCATCGGTAATTCTCCAACTTCCCGTGTAGGAAGAATGATAAAACTTCGGGAAGTTGTTGAGTATCCTCTCACGACGATAGTTGAGAATGTTTAAATTGCCACTAATTGGGACCGGGGGCTGCAATGTAATTTTTCCTTACATGATCTTTATTTTAAAAAACTGACTTATCACTAATTCTTCAACTTCCCCTGCAGGTAGCAGCATGAAACTTAATAAAGTTCTTAAGTACGCTCCCGCCATTGTAACAGGTGAAACAAATATTTAAACGATCACTTAATGGGGGCGCCGACGTAGTTCCTTTCTCCTTATATTATCTTTATACAAATTAGTGAAAACTTTGGAGACTGTTTAAATGGAGGTATTTTGATCGAACATCGATCGGGCCCCGGGGCCCTTATTGTAGTAATTTAAAGCCATATACATAGTATTATATTTATCAAATGGCCATTAAACTTTAAAAAGTTGTTGCTTACACACAAGCAAATGCTTCTGTCAAAAGAATTTGTTAAAATACCACTTATTAGGGGCCGGGGGCCCAGTATGTCATTTTTCACTTAGTTATTTAAAGTTATTTTAAACTGTAAAATGGGGGGGGGGGGATTATTGACCAAATTTTATATTAAAAAGTTTGATGGCCCGTATTAAAATTCTATAAGATATTAAACTCCTTACATCTATTCCTTTTGGGTGGGGCCCAAATAAGTTTTTCGTAAACTTTCAAAGTTTCATGTCCCATTAGATTTTTTTAACATTTAGAATTATATAGAGACATATCTCCATCATGACCTAGATTGAGATGTTCAGGACTTTAGGGATTTTAACATCTTGAACTGTTTTTCCCGGGGGCCCATAATGTCATTTTATTCCCCATTTGATTTACACGACCTCGACAAATATTGACAAACAGGTATATTCATCATGATCCAGATTGAAATCAACTGGTGTTTTGAGATTATCATCTTGCACCGATTGGGCCAGGGGACCCATGATGTCATTTTGTTTCTTATATAAACTTTATAGATATTATTTTAGTCACTAGTCGCCAATGAAACTTTAGAAAGTGTTTGAGTACACCCCTGAGAAGATTTCTTGCTACAAAGGATGCTTCTTGATCAAACTTAGTACATAAAATTTAAAATACAAAATACACAAAAATAATTGTATTGTGAAAACAATAACATATCTTATCTTATCTTATCTTATATGTTACAGACGCTCCTTCTGTACAGAAGATTATTGCGTCCTACGTATTTCTATGGTTTGTGTTTAGTCCTGTATTCTTACTAGAGTTTTAAAAGATGATAAAGTGGTATTTGAGCTGTATTATTAAACTAACACGACGAGAAATGTTTCGGCTAAAGCCTTCATCAGTACAATAAACATGAAGTAAGTACTTACATAAGTAATAACATTATTTTAAAATTCTTAAGACATAAGATTTAGTTGAGTCATATTGAGAAAATAAAGGTCATTAAAAGCCTTATGTCCAAAAGTTAAGCAGGTTCTATTTTGAAATTCTATGCGCAATGGACTTAACGATCTGCCACGTTCGCCATGTTAAATGTCATTTTTATGGCCCCATCTTCATGAAATTTAGTTGACAGCTTTCTTGTCCTAACTGAAACCGATGAACGTACTTTTTATTAGGTATGACAAAAAATTTCTTGTCTACGTACAGGTAAGATATCCATGTACATCAACATAATTTTAAAGGCTCAAAGATAAGGTTTTATTTACATAGAATACGTTAAATATTTTTCAATAAGACGTGAGAAATAGTTTTGGAACTTTTAAATACAATAGTTCTGTTTGTTTAAACGCATTTTTTAAATGTCTGCTTAAAGATAACTGTATATAATTTTTAGTTAAGTGATTAAATAATGATAGTATTGTTCCAGAATAAATATTGATACACTCAATATTTCACACCATTAAAAGAAGATCCATGTTGTAATTAAAGTAATTTGAAAAGCATGCTACAGCCGCATCATATCTAAATCTCCAAGCGCTGGCGTCGAAAAAAAAGAACAGTGAACTACTAACAACATTCACGAAACATCCCCTACACTTTATAAGCTAACCGAATGCTCTATGTAAATAAAAAAGCTTTTAAACACTAAATCTTCACTGTCTTCCAAAAGCAAGGATTTCGATTTTTACCCCAAATGTTTTTGTGCCCAGTTCGAATCGTCTGGCTAGTGCTGGGGGAGGGGCGGGGGAAAAGCGCACTTCACAAGAAAGAGATTAATTATTATTTACTTATTGAAATTGTATCACCAATAGTTCACGTAGCAGCTCATACAGGCGGTGTGGAGAAAAAAGTGTTCCCCTCTTTACAAATGTTTAGACTTTATTGAAGCCAAAACCTGGTTAAGCCACGGTGTTAAAAATGATCAATGTTAAATAATTCCAGATGAGTCTTTACATTCACTGGTGATAGCGTACAGGATGAAACGGTGATCGGCGAAACGGTGGCGGAATGACGTCTGTCAAGTGGGGGCGGAATGACGCCTGTCAAGTGGCGGCGGAATGACGTCTGTCAAGTGGGGGCGGAATGACGCCTGTCAAGTGGCGGCGGAATGACGCCTGTCAAGTGGGGGCGGAATGACGTCTGTCAAGTGGGGGTGGAATGACGCCTGTCAAGTGGCGGCGGAATGGCGTCTGTCAAGTGGGGGCGGAATGGCGTCTGTCAAGTGGGGGGCGGAATGCCGTCTGTCAAGTGGCGGCGGAATGACGTCTGTCAAGTGGGGGCGGAATGACGCCTGTCAAGTGGGGGCGGAATGACGCCTGTCAAGTGGGGGCGGAATGACGCCTGTCAAGTGGGAGCGGAATGACGCCTGTCAAGTGGGGGCGGAATGACGCCTGTCAAGTGGGGGCGGAATGACGCCTGTCAAGCCTGTCAAGTGGGGGCGGAATGACGCCTGTCAAGTGGGGGCGGAATGACGCCTGTCAAGTGGGGGCGGAATGACGCCTGTCAAGTGGAAGCTGTTTATTGGCGCCCAGAATCGGTCATAAAGTCTTTTTCTTAATCCCTTTTTCCCCTCTGTTTTCAGACGTCATTGGACCAGGCTACGGCGATGTGCAGAGATATATTTTAAAAATTGGAGTGTTGAGTTCTAGGTGAATGTGTAGTCCCATCAAACTAGGGTGTGAAGTTTTAGGTGAGCGTGTACTACACGCCGTGTAGTGTGCAGTCTATCAAACTGGAGTGTGAAGTTCTAGGTGAATGTTAGTAGTTTTTATAGTTTCTGCACTGGAAATGGGATTGTGGCATAGTTTTAATATAAGTTAGATAGCAAGTAAATACGTTTGTTTCAATCATTTAGGTCATTAAAAGTTTATTGCTGTTTTGTGTGGTTAAGCAATAAATATAACTAAAAATATAATTATTTTACTGACACAAATTCCCTCTAAGGTCATGACCTTGAATAAAGGTCAACATTTTTATTATAGATGTTAATAGATTTTATTTTGCCCTGTATCATATTTAATTATTTGTGCCAATCTTTCTTCTTTTCGTTTCTGCTTTTTAAAAATATTTTTCTCCATGGGATAGTGTCCTGTGTAATGTAATACATAAAGCAAACTTAATTGAACCTCTCTAACGTTTATTTATTTGTACTGATGAAGTGCTATGTATATTTCATAGATACAGCTTTAATTTTTTGTTTAAATAATACATCCATGCTATACAGGACTGGATTCTGGTCAGGGTTACAGAGTCCAGTCCTTTATCACCAATTGTTTAAGAAGGATTCTCAGAATTCGCTGGCCGGACAAAATCAGCAACCGGAAACTGTGGTAGAGGAGGCAACAGAAGCCAATTGAGGAAGAGATTCTTCAGAAGCGGTTGAAAACACTAAGAACACCAGATTCTAATACAACAGGGCAAGCCCTGAAATGGAACCCCAGGGTAAGCGGAAACTTCTCTGAAAAGAAGCCTTCCAAGAAACACTTGGCACCGAGAGTTGGAGGCAGACATCAAGAGAATTGGCCATGAATGGAAGATCCAAGAAGCTGGCTCGGGATTGAGATGCCTGGAGTTAGCTCTTTGGTGGCCTATGCCCTTGGAGGAATCGCAGACGCCGACGATGATCGGAGGATGCCCCTCATGGACGAGAAGGTTCAACAAACATACTATACAAAAGAATAAAATCAAGATATCTGTAAATATCTTCACTGCGGTAACTGAAAAGTATTTTTCAACATACAATTCTAATGCCCATAGATGAAGGAGGTGGACATTAACGATTAATCAATCGATTAATCATTATCTTTTAATCGATTCGAATTAATTTTATCGATTAAAATTCTATTTCCCTCATATTAGTATTATTTATTTAGACGTGCATACATAAACAAAAAGTTTTAATTGTCCTTATTTCTTGCATAGCAGAACACATTTTGCTGTATTACGTCACAAAACTTGGGAGCCATGGAATTATTTTGACTCAAACGATTTTGGGAAATAACTTAATGGGATCTCTATATGCGTTATCAAAATAGAATTAATCGAAATTAGTCGATTAAACGATTTAAAAATTCCCGATTGATCGAACAAAAAATTAATAAGTACCAGCACCACCATAGATATCTGTGTAGAATAAATGTTTATATATTTGCATTTTGAACAATGGTAATGATAAAGTTATTGGATACAAGAATGGTAATATCAGGCAGAAGTTCAAACAAACAAGTTGACATCCCTGTAGAAGTGGAGCAATTACGTCCTTCTTAACGCGCTTAATTTCTTGATCTACCAAAGCTCCAGACGTCTTTCGTTTTAGGCTAGTATATTCTTCTAACCCGCCTATCCCCCAGGCTGTGTATTTGATGTGTTTTGTTGTTTTTTGTTTTGTTTTTTTATAAACAGCAACTTGGCTCAAATCACCACGAAACCTTAACAAATTCTTGCTTTAAAATTCAATATCAGTTTGCTTCCTTAAAATTCGCTTTTGATTATTAAAACCGTTTATCTCCATTATATATATTCCAAAAATGACATTTAAAGTAAACAATTAATTAGCATGGCAAAAACTGACCCGAATCACGTCTTTTTACAAGTATTATAGTTGAATGGAAAAAAACTTTTTTATCCTGTCTTTCATGATCGAGCCCTCTAGAGTTTTTCAGACCCCCTCTGTACTGTTATGGCCACTTATATATTTTGTTCAACGAACAGATGCATAAGAGAAAAACGAATATATACTTTAAAGTGTTCCAAAGCATTTAGCAACAAGTGACACCTGTTTAGTTGAGTGCACTCCGGTTATTATAAGATATATTGCTGGAGCACATTCTATTCTATATGTTTAAAAATAACACTGTTTTAAAAAAATGTTATCTTGGCACTGTTACAGCCAACTAACAAATATCAGCCCACCCATTCAAGGTCCCTTTTATGTAATGTTACGAAGGTCATCTTAGTGACCCTTTTGCCCAGCGCCGTGCCTCTACAGCATCGTGCGTGCGTCGGTTAAGTTTCAACACACACTTTACAAAAAATATCCACCCTTCTCATCCACTCACTTGACCTAGACCTCGAGTCGCCAGGTGGTCCCCATGTCAGAATGTTACAAACATCTGTCTTCTTCGTGCTGATGGTCAGTGCATAGTTAGAGCACGCACTGGAAAATTATCAAATTTCGTTGCAAGTTAAGTGTGCTTGTCACCATCATCCCGAAGAGTACCAAGT
The DNA here is from genome assembly GCA_002072015.1 of Radix auricularia. Classification (NCBI taxonomy): domain Eukaryota; kingdom Metazoa; phylum Mollusca; class Gastropoda; family Lymnaeidae; genus Radix; species Radix auricularia. The sequence goes on along the minus strand of MUZC01000003.1, from coordinate 2,027,005 downwards.
AAGACAGTGCTTGAAGTGACTTCGAGCTGGTGCTCTTCCTGCCCGAAGAAGACATCAGTTCTGTACAAGCGGGGCAAACCCTAAATTGAGCCCAAAATAATCATCAATGACTACAAAATTATCGCAGTGAGCCAATTCCCCAACCTTAGCAGCACATTGTCACAGAGTGCCAACTTTGATGATGAGGTGAACGTGCGTGTCTCGAGAGCCATTGCAACATTTGTTAGACTGTAGGACAGATTTTGGAACATAAGAGGAATGAGCATCTGAAGTAATCTGAACCAAACTAAAAGTATACAGAACTTTTGTGCTCCACAGTGAAATGTACTCTACAAATGTGAATCATTGACCGTATAACAACGCCATGCGAGATTGCTGAACCACTTTCACACCAGAAGCTTGAGAAAAATTTTCAACATTAAATGGAAGGAAAAAAAGTCTTGACACTGAAGTATTAGTCAGGGTAGAACTCTCAAGTATCTATACAAGCCGGATGCAGTGCCGACTATGCTGGGAGGGGCATGTCATGCGCATGCCAGTTATCCGGCTCCAAAAAAGGATGTTCTATGGTGAGCTTACTGATGGACAGAGAGACTGCGCATGTCAGAGGAAGCGCTACAAGGATAAGCTCATTGATGTTTTACGACATTGGGAATGGTTCTTGGGATGCAGCAGCCAGGGACCTAGCCTCCTGGCGTCTTATTATAGGGAATGGCGCGGCAACACATAAAGGAAACAGACAGCAGGCTGCCAAGTCCAGACGACAGGCCAAGAGAGGTCGTGCTCGAAACCCTTCTGACGTCATCCCAATCATTTCTTCTCTGACATGTTGACGCACGCTTCGGGCAGAGATATATATAATAAGGGACACAGCAAGCTTCCGCAGCACATAAATAATGTCATGAAAATGGTTGTCGTTGATCACCACGGACAAACAACACACACACACACACACACACACACACACACACACACACACATGCACGCACTCACGCACGCACACACACACACACACACACACACACACACAAGACTTGTCAGACGGTTGCATAACGGTATGTGAGCGCTGTTGTAAAGATTATGGTGAAATGCCAATTTAAAATGTAATGTTAGCTAAGCATCAACTAACTAGTTAAATTTTACAAATTACTTTGATTATCATTAGCGGATTATAATTAATCAATGCAATGTTATCTGAAATCGACATGTATGCGGAAAGTTATTTATGGTTAGGGTTTCAAGATTTAGACCTAGACTAATGGTCATTGCAATTTAAATAAAAGCTTGTAGGCTACAATGGTTTCTTTTCTTTATATAAATACACATAGACCAATGTTTGATTATGTCAATGTTATTCTAATACCCATTTTGAACGAACGTATAATTGGTTTAAACAATTAAGAAAATACTAATCGATCTTTCCACTAAATTTTGCTAAAGTCTATAAGTCCTAGCAGAAATATGTCATTGAAATATTATTTCGATTGCTACATTTAATTTGACCAAAATAGTAAAGCTTTATAATTTGTACATTAATATGTTTTAAAGTAACCTCCTTGGCTTCGATACAAGACTTGAAATGCCGGGATTTATTGTTAAGAAAACAAACCCCGTTTCGCATTTATACAGTAAGAAGGTAGGAGATTTCTTCAATCCTCATTAACGTCCGCCTAGGTATCAACATATCAGAAACACATCTACAACTTGAACTGACAGGGACACTTCGTTTTCCTTGCCACCCATGTCTGCTGTATTCATTGACTCCTCTGATGAGTGTACTCAGAAGATTGAAGACAATCATTGAACACAACAATCAAACGCACTCAAAGACGTTCCCCCACGGCTCTTACCTGCACATCTGAAGATGTGTTTACCTGAGTACCTGGTCTATTACCTGTGACAGTTTCGTTATATTTACTTGGTGCGGTTTTTTAGTAGTCCTCATCAGACGCGCTTTATTTATATGTTACCTGTAGACTGAATAGCGCAATGTTACCTGCACACTGAAATAAAAACTGCTACCTGAGCTAAAAGACAGACTGCTACCTGAGCTAAATGAAAGACTGCTACCTGAGCTAAGAGAAAGACTGCTACTGAGCTAAAAGAAAGATTGCTACCTGAGCTAAAAGAAAGATTGCTACCTGAGCTAAAAGAAAGACTACTACCTGAGCTAAAAGAAAGATTGCTACCTGAGCTAAAAGAAAGATTGCTACCTGAGCTAAAAGAAAGATTGCTACCTGAGCTAAAACAAAGATTGCTACCTGAGCTAAAAGAAAGATTGCTACCTGAGCTAAGAGAAAGATTGCTACCTGAGCTAAGAGAAAGATTTCTACCTGAAATGAGAGTAAGTTGAAAGAACCTTAATTGAAAGAAATTTCTGTAACTACACACATAATGAATGATTGCTACCTGCACACAAAAAAAGAAATATTGCTAACTGCTTTAGATGCCTTGAAAGACAAACTGTTATTGGGGCCCTGAAAATCAAAACTGCTTTTGGTGCCCTGAAAGACAAACTGCTATGTTGCCTTGAAAGACAAAATAAGAGTGACAATGACCCTCGCTAGTTTATCTAAGGGGCCATCCATAAATGGTGTCAAGCGCCGGGGAGGGGGAAGGGGTTGCAAAACTTAAATAAAATTGCAATTTATGTAATGACGTTTTAAACATAGACACTTTCCGCCAATTACCCGAGTAGTAAGATTGCGCTCGGGTACCCGGGAAAATGTGACTGCTACGTCTATAGTCTATAATAACAACAATGGCTTAAATGCGACTTTTGTGTGTTCACATTATGGCTCGCAAAACTTTTTCAAATAAAAATAAAATGTCATTAGAAATTTCCCTGTGAAAAACTTTTAACACTAAAATGCTTGAGAAGTATCTGTCTAAGGGAAATAAAATAAAGTTCTGAAACTGCAACGTATTTTGATAAAAATAATTTAATCTGAACATGAAAGAAAAATCATAAAACACAAAAAAGAATGAATCGATGACAGGACGTTAACGAGTCTTTGATAAACCCGGATATAATATTTTTACCAGTTGAGAAGAGGCAATTTAAATGTTCTTTTTTAATGTAACCCCCCCTCTCATTCCTACCTCCACTCCTATCACACTAATGTTTTTAAAAAAAGTAGATGGTCTAAAAACAAAATTTAAAGTAAAATTTAGTTGTTAAAAGATATTTACTGTAAAAACAAAACAAAAATAATGCAATTTTTTAAAATAATTTTTTTTTTACTTTTTATATATTTTTTTTATAAACTTAATTACAGACTAAAGGTTTGGTTTGTAAAAAGTAATAATGGTTGATGATGTAATAACTGTTACCACTTGCCCACATGTGTTGACGCACCTTTGCTGAAAAAATTCAAAAAACTTACGCCATTTCCATTCCTCTGTGTTTCTTGTGTAGGCCTAGCAGAAAAAACTGATTTTAATTAGACGTACAAAGTTGTCATTATGTAAAGTGTGTCAATTAAAAAGTTACTACCGCCGCCAATGTTCCCTTTAAGCTGCGTCGTTGCGTGGCCGCGCAGTTCTCTGGACAACGCCGGGCAGCGTTTTAAAATATTGCACAAAAAATACACTCTGCAAAATTGCTAACGACTTTTTTTACTTTACACACGAACTAACGAACTTTAGAGGGAACATTGACCGCCGCCTAGCGGACATTAACATTCAAGCAATTAATTGGACATCTCATTCTTCGCCTGACAGCTTCTTCTTGAATGCCAAGATCTTCAAATACAATTTTAACACAAGTCACAGCATAATAATAATCTACCAATTCCGTTCGTTTTTCTTTTTATAGCATCAAAATAGCACGATTTTTATACTTTTGACAACGGTATATTTACTTTTGACTACGGTGTATATACTTTTTACAACTGTGTATATACTTTTGACCACGGCGTACATACTTTTGACAACGGTGTATACACTTTTGACAACGGCGTATACACTTTTGACAACGGTGTATACATTTTTGACAACGGTGTATACACTTTTGACAACGGCGTATACACTTTTGACAACGGCGTATACATTTTTGACAACGGTGTATACATTTTTGACAACAGTGTATACACTTTTGACAAAGGTGTATATACTTTTGACAGCGGTGTATACACTTTTGACAACGGTGTATACATTTTTGACAACGATGTATACATTTTTGACAAAGGTGCATATACTTCTGACAACGGTGTATACATTTTTGACAACGGTGTATACACTTTTGACAATGGTGTATATACTTTTGACAACGGTGTATATACTTTTGACAACGGTGTATATACTTTTGACAACGGTGTATATACTTTTGACAAAGGTGTATACACTTTTGACAACAGTGTATATACTTTTGACAAAGGTGTATATACTTTTGACAACGGTGTATACACTTTTGACAACGGTGTATACACTTTGACAACGGTGTATACACTTTTGACAACGGTGTATACACTTTTGACAACGGTGTATACACTTTTGACAACGGTGTATATACTTTTGACAACGGTGTATACACTTTTGACAACGGTGTATATACTTTTGACAACGGTGTATACATTTTTGACAACGGTGTATATACTTTTGACAACGGTGTATATACTTTTGACAACGGTGTATACACTTTTGACAACGGCGTACATACTTTTGTTGGTTACATAGGAGGAAGGATCGCCGTCCAGCTACAGTGCTCAGTGACCGTGACCCGGTTACGTCTAGTTTAAGTTCACATAAGCAATAATCAATTCCTTGCTCTACAAGGATTTAACAATAAAGTTCGTTCCACACTTTTCCTAATTAATTTAAGGATTTTTTTCCGCCGATGACTAACCCAACGGAATGTTTCTCATTGTGTTCGTAACTCGTTAGAACTGTTGTTTTATTTTATTTCTCTCTTGAAAATAAACGGGAGAATACTGAGAAATGTTTAGTAAGATTTGTTTTTTCGTTTTTGTTTTAATGGGGTGGGGGTGGGTATCAACATTATCGAGTTACTGTTGAATTCTTTACCGGTCTTTTATTTGACATCGTTTGTATACGAACTCCTCTACCAAATATTTGTTCGTTTTGAAGCCTGAGATCTTGTTTAAGAAATTGTTATACGCATGTACCAGGTAGGCCGTTAATTTGGCATTTGCGACCGGCAGGTGAGTCGTTCTAGCTGCATTTCATCATTCCAAATGCATGTCATCATTCTAGCTGCATGTCATCATTCTAGCTGCATGTCATCATTCTAGCTGAATGTCATCATTCTAGCTGAATGTCATCATTCTAGCTGCATTTCATCATTCTAGCTGAATGTCATCATTCTAGCTGAATGTTATCATTCTAGCTGAATGTCATCATTCTAGCTGAATGTCATCATTCTAGCTGCATGTCATCATTCTTGCTGCATGTCATCATTCTAGCTGCATTTCATCATTCTAGCTGAATGTCATCATTCTAGCTGAATGTCATCATTCTAGCTGCATGACATCATTCTAGCTGAATGTCATCATTCTAGCTGCATGTTATCATTCTAGCTGCATGTCATCATTCTAGCTGCATGACATCATTCCAACTGCATGTCATCATTCTAGCTGCATGTCACCATTCTAGCTGAATGTCATCATTCTAGCTGCATGTCATCAGTCTAGCTGCATTTCATCATTCTAGCTGCATTTCATCATTCTAGCTGAATGTCATCATTCTAGCTGCATGTCATCATTCTAGCTG
>MUZC01000003.1:1877545-2015330 GCA_002072015.1 Radix auricularia | reverse complement strand
CCCCCCCCAAATATCCTTATTACAGAAAAATAGAAATATATATATTTTAAAATTTATCTGACTACAAAGCCTGTACTCAATTTCAACGTACAAATAACATTTTTGTTATCTTAATCGAGGCCTGGAGTAAATATATTTCCTAGAATATGGCCCTTCATGCAAACAGTTTGGACGCCCCTGCCTTAACCAGTACTATCTTAAATTTTTCAAGGTAGCATTTTGTACAAATGTAATCTCGTGCTCTGATAACAGGCACAACAAATTTCAAACCTCCTTCCTTATATAATCTATTTTCTATAAATATAATTCACGTAAACGGCAATGTGCAAATGAGCATGACGAATGACCCCCACTGGGGTCGAGAGATCACAGTGAGCAGGCGGAGTGGGAGTAAAAGAAAAAAAGTGTGGCGAAGGGTTGTGCAATACTTCTTGCGTTGTTTCCTCACAGAATAATATATGATTCGTAGTGTAGTGATTATCACGTCCACCTAGCAAGAGGAAGTCTTGTGTTCAATTCCCAGATGGAATAATTTTAAAACTAAATTAAATGGGGTTTTTTCCTGCCAGTTATTTTCCCCATTTTTTTGCGAACATAACTAACCATTGAGTCGGAAAATCACAATTTATGGTTGGCAATGGATGGTTGTAAAGGGTGGGGGTGGCAAGTAGCTTTAACCACAATACACATATTTCCAGACCAATAATGCGTCGGTAGTTATACGTCCATTCACGTTGTTCTGATTTCTTCATGATGTAGTTTGTATCTGTTTCCTCCCCCCCCCCTTTTCTTTCTCTGCACAAGCAATGAGCAGGTCTACGGCGTATATTGAATACACAAATTTGCTTAACTCTGAACTCAACTATCAAACTTTCTATAGTCCTATATATGATAACTGGACTCAAGTTAAAAAGACTGGCTGAAGGACCATAACATTCTATTTTATAGGAGATCCTTGACATACGGTAAGACGACCTGATAAAATTGTTCCTTTGTATACTTGGACTAAATTTATGGAGTTAAACAACTTACCAAATAGAGCCCAAATCTTTGCGTTGAAATACCATAAGAAATAACAGTAATCCCTCCACTTCGCTTATCCAATAAACTCCCCTCCCGCTAATCTCTCTCTTACACCCCCTCTCCTGCACCTTCTCACCTACACCTCTATGATGCGATGTGGCACACACCTCTAATAGACGAGACTTTTCCTTTCTAGAGATCAATCACTTTTGGACCATTTCTAATCTCCACTAACAAACTGGTAAGATTTACTGGATATGCATATAATAAAATTTATTGGATCTACATATATCTAATATTAACTGGAAACACATATAACAAGATTTACTGGATACACATATAACAAGATGTATGTGATCTACATATATGATTTGCTGGGTACACATCAACATGTCTCATAACCAGAGGCGTCACTTGGGTTGGTGTCAGACGGGGCGGTAGCTAAATGTAACCCTTTCACAACTTACCCCATAGACATCCGCCGACTTTGCCAGTGATAAATAACATAAATGACGAGAACATACAGAATTGAGCACTTTGAGGTCACCCCATGTGATGGTGTCATCCGGTGCGGTCCGCACCCCCACCCCACATCCCCAATGGGCGCCTCTGTCTTTAACTCATCTCCTTGTATTAGTAATTGTCAGCAAAGGGTTTTATTTTTAAATATTGGTACACATTAATAGGTTTAATAATTTTAATTTTTTTAACCCGTCAGATATTTGGATATTAAAACTGTAGTAGATGTGCCCCTCTACCACACTGGACTAAGAGCTGTAGTAGATGTGCCCCTCTACCACACTGAATTAAGATCTGTAGTAGATGTGCCCCTCTACCACACTGAATTAAGATCTGTAGTAGATGTGCCCCTCTACCACACTGAATTAAGAGCTGTAGTAGATGTGCCCCTCTACCACACTGGACTAAGAGCTGTAGTAGATGAGCCTCTCTACCACACTGAATTAAGATCTGTAGTAGTAGTAGATGTGCCCCTCTACCACACTGGACTAAGAGCTGTAGTAGATGTGCACCACTCCAACATTGAACGAAGAGCTGTAGTAGATGTGCCCCTCTACCAAACTGAACTAAGAGCTGTAGTAGATGTGCACCACTCGAACACTGAACGAAGAGCTGTAGTAGATGTGCCCCTCTACCAAACTGAACTGAGAGCTCTAGTAGATGTGCACCACTCCAACATTGAACGAAGAGCTGTAGTAGATGTGCCCCTCTACCAAACTGAATTGAGAACTGTAGTAGATGTGCCCCTCTGCGACACTGAACTGAGAGCTGTAGTAGATGTGCCCCTCTACCAAACTGAACTAAGAGCTCTAGTAGATGTGCACCACTCGAACACTGAACGAAGAGCTGTTTTGATGTTCCCCACTCCCACACTGATAGTAGTGGCTCGCTAGTGACTGTTAGTTGCTTATCTTGTATGGGTCGATAAGTAACGTGATTTACTAACACCAGCACAAAGTAATCAATGTTAACAACATACGTGTCCTGAACAAGTGTGAAATATTCGTCTCTTATCGGCATGTTTGGCCACACAACTAAATATGTTTGTACTGAAGTGCTCTCTGTACTCACTTGTACTGGTTCGGGGCTACATATCCTTATATAATAAAAGCCAATGTTATGTCCAGTCATCGATAGCGATTGGCCCCTCAAGCTCCTACAGACTCCCACTCGGTGCCATCTTAACGCATAGGCCCGTTGAGTATTTGCTCGGGGGCCCACGAACATAGGGGCCTTACGGGAAAATGTATATTTATTTTATTATATGTATTTATTTTTTATTTTCTGTGGGGTGGGGGTTCGCACTCTTCTTATCTTATTTTATATGTTACAGACACTCCTTCTATACAGAAGAGTATACCGTCCTACCTTTATCTATGGTTTTTGTTTAGTCCTGCGTCTTAAAAGAGTTTTAAATGATGATAAAGTGTTGGCTTTCCTGGTTTCTTTAGGCAGCCCATTCCACGCCCGAATACCGTACGGGAGGAAAGAAAACTTGTATGTGTTTGTTCTTGCATACGGAATAAGAAGGGTGTTTTTATACTTATGTCTATCTGAGGGTTGTATTTAGTTATCTCTGAGTTGTGTTTCTACATTAGAATTAATTGCTTAATTTATAATTACTAATTTACTCTTGCTTTTTCTATACTCTAGTGTTTCAATGTTTAATGATTTAACTAATGGTGTTACTCTTGTCAGTTTTGAATATTCTCCAGTAATGAATATGGCAGCTCATTTTTGAATCCCATACTAAAGATGCATATTCTAGTATAGTTCTTACCAGGGTGAGGTGGCATTTTAGTTTTATATCTTTATTAGATTTGTAAAATTTTCTATTTATAAAAACTTCGGTTTTGCTTGATTTTTTTAGCGCATTTTCGAGAAGTCGAATGCGCTATTGCACCCGTTTTGTCCGTCCGTCCGTCCGTCCGTCTGTCACCACCCTAGATCTCAGCATCCATAAGTCCTAGACCCATGATGTATATATGTTTTTTGTATGTCCTGACCTGCCATTTGTGCATCAACACTCAGTTACTCGATCCGTTAAAAAACCCCGTTAAAACTACCAAAAAACATTGCGAATCGAGAGATAACACTGGCGCAGGCAACGGCCGCCATTGCCGGAAGTCTTAGTATTATCGACAGTATTAGTTTTTTTTGTTGTTGACGTCATTAGAATATGTGTAAAAGTTTAGAGAGTTTTACGTCATCATTTGTGGTGACTTCAATCAAGATCTTAGCGGCCCAGGGGCAGAAATTGAAAACTTTTTCGAAACAAGCTTCAACATTCAACTACTTTCACCAAGATTGGCAACTACGATCTATCAAACAACAATTGACGGAGTATTTGGGTGATTAGCTGATTACAATTTAGAATGTTTCATTTATGAGTCCTATTTCAGTGACCACAAACCACTTGTAGTTAGATTAAAGAGAAAATAAAAAAATTTAAAATGTCAAGAAATGACTTTTAAATAAATTTTTTTCAGGTATATTCATTACACAAGAAAATTCATAAAAATATGTCTAAAATCTAAACACAATTACTGATAACTACATAATGCTGATATCTAACATAAGTACTGATACATAATACGAAAATGCGCTAACACGTCCTGAGTTCCAAAAGGGACCAGGCTTAACATGATTTTTTAATAACTTCATCGACATGGGGATTCCATGATAGTTTCTCATTTATTATGACTCCTAAGTATCTTAAGTTTGGGTAGCTCTTTGCCAAGGGGCCCATTACATTATTCCTTTGCCCAGGGGCCCAAAATGGTGTAAAGACGGCTCTGGTCCCACGGCCAATCAGAAAAATTAAATCTCATTTACATATTGAACAAGTTTACGCGGACGTTCAAAGCGAGTTATATTTTGTGCGGTATTTTTTTTTCCGAGACTTTATTTTGAGCGGTACGCGCTGGGATTTTTAGTTCAAAACTTTGTTTTAAGGGTTATTTATTATAACTATAGTGTATAGTATTTTTGACGTGATGCACATTTATGGCCGGTCGAGACGACTGTTGGAGGGGAGGTACAATATACCACTATAACGACAGCGGAACGCCATTGGACGGGCTTTATTGCTCGTTATTGATAAAACAAAGATGTTTTCTTATGATACAAGCAGTCCTATGTCTTTAATTCGAATAACTTAAGACAACGATGCTTTAAAAATGTTTATTCAGAAGAACTCTTGCAGTAAATCATAAAACTTTTATTCATTGTATATCTTTAAATGTATCACTTATGTGGGTGACCTCCGTCTACTCTGGGTGTTATAAGGTGAGGAACGAAGTCTCACATAAATAATACAATTTGACAGACGTGATTCAGGGGTTCTTTATCATCACGGCTGTGGGAGATTTGTTATTAAATGGAGATTCCTTTGTTGGCGGCGGGAGGGGATGCGCGCGGATTTAGAACCACTAAGAAAACAGATCGATAGATTGATCTCACCTCCCTCGTCTACTCTTTCGGAATGGCCTTGAGTTGGAATGGCCAAAATTATTCAGGGTGGCCATGAGTTTTATCTGCCAAGATCATTCAGGGTGGCCATGAGTTATATCTGCCAAGATTATTCAGGGTGGCCATGAGTTTTATCTGACAAGATCATTCAGTATGGCCATGATTTATATCTGCCAAGATCATTCAGTATGGCCATGAGTTATATCTGCCAAGATCATTCAGGGTGGTCATGAGTTATATCTGCAAAGATCATTCAGGGTGGTCATGAGTTATATCTGCCAAGATCATTCACGGTGGCCATGAGTTATATCTGCCAAGATCATTCAGGATGGCCATGATTTGTATCTGACTCCTCATGGGCTGGCCCTCCCCTAAGTAGCCAATGGGTACTCTGAGTAGCTCGTAGGTTGTCCTCCTGTTAGTAGCCAATGGTTACTCTGAGTAGCTCGTGGGTTGTCCTCCTGTTAGTAGCCAATGGTTACTCTGAGTAGCTCGTGGGTTGTCCTCCTGTTAGTAACCCATGGGTTGTTCCTGATCTGAACCAAAACTCGGATTCTGGATACATGTCCATTTAGCAATGAAAAAAAATTCGAGTGGTCTCAAACAGTGGCATAGTCAGGGGAAAGGGGGGGGGCAAAGTTTGAAAATCCCCCTGGGCCTCTTGAATTTACCCCCAAAGGAGTGTCTGAAAAGAATTTTTTACATTTAATATTATATATTAAGCTATCGGTAAAAATGAAAGGGGCCCCCCAAAGAGGCCAGCCCCCGGGCCCACCAATCCCTAACTACGCCACTGGTCTCAAACTAAATTGTAATCTGGCATCTGTTTTCATATCTCTATTTACATTTGAGACCAGTCGCAATAAATTAATTTAACAAAAATTATTCATGTATGCGTAAATTGAGTCAATCAACAGAGATTTTCCTTGCAGGCGATTTCAACATTGGTAGTGGAAATCAATAGAGTACGACAGTCATGATGCAGCCATGCGTTGGTTGTGGGTGGGGGATGGGGGTGGGGGTTTAATCTTGCAGATCGGACGTGGAGATATCCCAGTTGAATGTCATTCAAATATACGATGTTTTAAGACACGCATTCAATAACTGATTGATAATATTCCAATCGATCATGGCTTTGGGCTCCAGTGAAAGGGAAATGGACTAGGTCGTCTGTCTACTTGAGAGTGTCTGTGTGTCTCGACACAGAGCTAGAGTTGCAAGTGTCTGCACCTTGTAAATAGCGTTTGAATGGGCTTGAAAGAACCGAGCATAAACGATTTATAAGATTAGCGGGTTATAAGCTGGTAGGTGCTATATGAAATTGAAGTTAAACTTTGGGATCTTCGAGGCTGTGACATAAAATGGAATATTTCTTGACGTTGACAACTTCCTTCACAAAATAGCTTTGAAAGTCTAAAATAATTTACAATTTTATCGATGTAAAACACTTGTTTCTATTGGATGAATGCAATGTAAGTTGGATTAAGTATTTCGATTGTGTTTCTGTGGATTTAAAACTTGATCACTATAAGAAACGTACGTTAAGAACAAAGTTGTGTTATGTTTGTGGTGTTCAAGAAGTAAAATGAATTTTAATGTGTCACCTCTACGCTGAGCTTACGTTGAAATTATTTTATTTTATTCCATTAGAAGTTATGTAGTTACGGGCAGAGGCGTCACTAGGGTTGGTGTCACCAGGGGCGGTAGCTCGTGTTGTCACCCCCTCGCGACTTACCCCATAGAACTCCCCCGAGTCTTCCAGTGCCAAGTAACGGAAACATATAGAATTTTACATTTTCGTGTCATCCCTGGTGATGGTGTCACCCAGGGCGGCCCGCCCCCACCGCACCCCCTATTGAAGCCACTGATAACGGGAGATTATTTCTGTATACATTGGAATTTGAAATTTGCCATTTAACAGTGAAGCGCTCGCCACCGTGAATGAAATGTCGAGTAAATTTTTATTTAATAAATAAACCTTTTGATTTTATTTTAATAAAGAAAATAAAGAATTTGTGTTTACAAATAACTCCAATGTTCTCTATCTGGATGATCCTGTTTCTCCAGCACAGTTAATGCCAAAGTTGTGAAGTGGCTCGTGGGTAGACCAGAACATGCTTAAGGTTATAAAGCAAAACACCAAGACAATATTCAAACGACGTAGTGGTTACCTTATTTAATTCGAATACTTATTTGTAAGGCCGTGAAAATTAAGGATTAATTAATCGATTAATCTTTTAAAAATTTTAATCTATTAACATTCGATAAAAAATGTATGGTTTTTTTTTCCCATTCATTAATAATGTATATTTCTATGTTACTTACATACTTTTCCCTCGTATTACTTTTATTTATTTAGACGGGCACACATAAACAAAAAAGTTTTTCTTCCTTATATCTTGCATATAGCAGAGCGAATTTCCTGTGTACGTCACAAAATTTGAGAGCTGTGGAATTACCGCGACTTAACCAATTTCCCGAAATTATGAATCGCGACTTAAATGGATTACCTTATCCGTTATATAAAATATAATGAATCGATTGATAGATTTTAAAAATCACACTTAATCGCAAAAATAATAATAATCTGTAATTTTATTCGTTAATTTTAATTTTAAGAGAACTGAATGCGGAGAGGGTTTTGTTAAATTTATTTTTTAAAAACACTATAGAATTAAGCTCAAAAGTAGTTCTAAGATACAAAGGTGACTATTTTTATAGTATCTATACCATTCTACACTAATAAAAGGCAAAGCCCTGACTGCCTGCCTCATGCAATCACTCATCACTAATTCTTTAACTCCCCGTGTAGGTAGAATCATGAAACGTTAGGATGTTGTTGAGTACACAATGAAAATGATAAATAGCGAACAATAGTTTTAAAATTACTATTTGTAGAGAAGGGAGCAGGGCATGTAGTTTTTTCCTTATCTAAGCTATATAAAATGTTTTAAAACTCTGGCTGCTGTTTAATGGGTGTATATTGTCCAAACTTGGTATAAAAAAACTTGATAACTAATATTAAAATACAATAGAGCAAAAAACTCCTATCTCCATATCATTGGGGATGAGCCCTCAAATCTTTTTCTTTCGTAAACAGTTAATGTTTTTAATTCCATATTCGATTTTTACACGATTTAACCAGATTGAAGTCAGTAGGTGCTTTAAACTTTACTCTTTACACCTAATGGGTCCCAGGGCAAATTTATGTCATTTTTTCTAACGTAAGTTTAATAAATATTGTATTCATCCGATCGTCTTGAAACCTTTTGTTGAGTAAATTCTTACAAATTTTCCGGCATATTTTTTATTAACCATTTTGTAGGGGCCTGGGGCCAAAAATGTAATTTGCTTAAGATGATTTATATCAAAGTTATTTAAAGAAATGGATGATTCTTGACCAACGATTATATAAACACTTGATGGACACTATTAAAATTATAAATGGCTCTAAGCTCCTTTTTTTCTTATATAAACTGTAGAAATATTATTTCAGTCACTGATCGTAAAGAAACTTTAAAAAGTTGTTGAATACACATTCTCGAAGAGTTTTGGCTGTAATGTATAATAAAGGGTAAAACTTGGTTGACAAGATTTTGATAACACATACTTACAAACTATAGGGTCCGAAAATTAAGCAGGTTTCATTTCAAAATTCTACGCGTAATGGACTCAACGGCCGACAATGTTTGCCACGTTAGACTTTCTTACTTAAGACCCAATCTTCACAAAATATTGTAGGCGGCTTCTCTGCTCTAATTGACACTAATGAACGTTCTTATTTCGTTGATATGACGCCAAAGTCAGTCACCATATCGAAACATTTCAGCGGTCTTCGTACTAATCGTCACATCTTCCTGAACTTTGGTACGCGGATTATCAACACTACCTGAAATCCCACTTTTCCGCTGCAACGCACGGGTATTTTCTAGTTTACAAATAATTCTAACGGGTTGTTACATGCCCAGTTCCCAAATGACTTTTTTTTCGTTGTAAAGTTTTAATTATTAGTTTATTTCACCACTGCAACACTAAGAAATGTTTGAATAATGGATAAATGATACAACATTTCAGAGTTGAAAAGCCTTATACGACTGTTCGCTGCGATGAGTATAGTTATTCTGTCCATTTTATAATTTAAAGTTCGTGTACATCAGACAGATGACGTAAAAATATATGGATAAAAATGTATTGGTGATAGCGTCGTAGCCTGTAGCACTCCAGTGTTATGTCCAAGACTTCAAATACTCTGAGACGGACTTTGAATGTAAATATTGAGGCTCCCACACAAATGAAATCAAATTCTCGCTTACAGCTGGCTGGCTGGCTACACCTTGCCTAAGGTGAACAATAGGCCTGTCTGTTGAGGTAAATAAACCCCCCACTGTTTGTATTCGTGAACCATAAAGCAGACAATCATTCGCTCTACCAGCAGGTGAATAACTTTGAGACATAATCTCCAGTCCTGGCTTCCCGTCAGTTTTTGTAGGTGTCCATAACATAATAAAAAAAACAAGTGGACTAGGTCTGAGCGGCTGTTGGAAACAGATTTAAGATTATGAATGTTACCTCGATTGGATTTAAGATTGGATAAGTAAAGGGATAAAGATATAAGAATATCTGGCAATGTATAACAAGATAACAAGATATCTGACTATGTATAACAAGCTATCTATGTATAACAATATATCTGGCGATGTATTACAAGATATCTGACTAAGTATAACAAGATATCTGTTTATGTAAGACAAGATATTGGACTATGTATAACAAGATAACAAGATATCTGGCTATATATAACAAGATATCTGACTATGTATAACAAGATATCTTACTATGTATAACAAGATATATGACTATGCATAACATATTATATGACTCTATATTTCAATGAAACGATTATATANTATATATATATATGAACTATAAAGAAATGAATATACATGTAAACATATATTTATAATATCAGCTTCGAAAGAAAATCGTGATATTGAAGACAATAAGTTACACATTATAAATTGAAGATTTTAAAAAAATAAATTTTTAGAAATATTTCTTTAAGAAAAACTGTTGTAAAGCTATGATTTACATAGAAAATTTATTTTTTAAATGGCTGTGTGGCGAAATCAAACTCTAGCAAACCTAATATGTAATATACGAATAATGGTTTACACTTAATTTAAGTTGTGTTTACACGCATTCCTCCCAATAGTTAGACCGAATATTTGCACTGTTATTGCTATGTAAGTAACTGGTTTGATTGGCTGTACTACTGAATACTGAAGATGATATTGTTGCCACAATTTCATTTGAAACTAAGAAAGTACTTTCATGTTGTGTGACCAATTTCCCTTAAAGATTTGTTTGTTTTTAATTAATCGGATAATTAATCCTTTGGTTAAAATTTTAGTAAATTTTATACGCAGAAAATTATTGTAGCATTTCAATTCATGTATTAGCTTTTAATATTTTTAGAGAGTGGGGGTGGGCGTTAACCTAAAATATTTTAGGACCTGCATGAAAATAGTTGGATAGTTTTAGTTCCTTGATTAATGTACTATAACCGTTACACTAATCACAGTTACCCGACTAATGTCCTGTTTGATAGTGAAGCCTTGAATACGCTCAGCTGGCTGTGATTTAATGACTCCTAAAAACAAAGAGAGATAGAAGACGTAACAAATACAACATCAATATTTTGATCATGGCTGTGATCACTTCACGATTTAAGTTATCATCTGAGTTGTATTGTTGACTTTGGATCATTTCATGTTGAGAAATTAACCCATCATTAACATCTAGTTCTAAATTGGAGATCATTTCAATTATTTACAACAAATTGAAATAATTACGTTTCGACCAAATTTGTCTAGTCTAGTATAACATTGACTCGACATTGTTCCTCATCCTATCCAAATGATTAAACCACATAAATGACGTGTTTACTGTTTCTTGTGTATACAGAGTCCCGTCTATCGCATCTTAGGACTGGACTGAATCCTAGAAGACGGGGAATGGAGAAAGAGCCGTACGTGTGGATTAAGAGCAGACGTGTGAGAAACCCTCATTACTCACAATCTCTGGCCGGCTCACAGCGTGTTTATGGGCATCTTCATGGCCCTAACGGCTCGAGGCTTGGCAACAGGACGCGACTTGTTAGGACGGCCACATCGGTTGACCTCTTCCAAACCGGACAGCAGCCAGCGTTTATTGACCACTACGGTCATTTGATCCCGGGAATAAACTTTAACTCTGAAAAATGTGAAACTGGCCCCAGAGTTTTAAGTGCTCATTCTTACGCTGCGGTAACTAACACAAACAATGGTAGGAAGAATTCATGTCCACAAGTTGAGCGTGAGGAATATTTGAGGGGACCTGGTGTAAAAATCCGGTGTTTTTATTCACCTGATGCCACCAAAGTACAGACTAACTCGATATCAGAAGAATTTAACGGAATACAATTTCCAGGTGGGCCCACGACAGTGTCTGAGGGGGAGGCAACATCAGCACAAAGCTATGCCACAGGAAGACAAAACATCTTAGAGCGTGTTGACTTGGCATGGGAGAAGACAACCTCAACAAGGGAGAAGACAACCTCAACAAGGGAGAGAAAACCCTCGGGTCGAATCCTCCGCAGACCAACAACTTCTTTGAGCATGTCTTCGGCTTCGATCACTTTGTCCTCTAGAAACAGCAACCGCCCCAAGACATCAATGTCAAGGTCGTCTCGAAGCGTCACGTCAGACGAACAGACACAGACAAGCTACGAGGATTATCCTATGGTAGAATGTGACAGCAGAGAATCGACAGAAGTCAGAGAATCGTGGTCATCCGGTCCACGCGCTAATACCTCCATCCGCCCCTTCACATCAGTGTACAACACAGTCAGAGCTAAAAGGTAGGCGTGCATCAAGGCGTCAAATGCGGTTAGTGTAGTGTTTTGGCGCTACAGTATAACTAGACAGATATAAGAACCACCATGAAAGATATGAGACACTAGGATGACATGTTAATGCCTTGCTAGATTTTTTTTTTAATGATCATTAAATTCATTATAAAGATATGGTGGATGCTTATAAATTATCCTGCGCTCCATTCAGTACCTAAATATTACTCTTTTAAAACCCAGAATTTCAAGCAGTTTTCATCACATTAGTTTACACAATATTTCTTAAGGAATTATACTGACATAACTTGGGACGTGGTGGTCGAGAGGTAGCGCTCTCGACTGTCATACGATGGTCACGGGTTCGAATCCACACGAAGGTGAGGATTTGTTCTCGCGGCCTGAGGAGTCCCCGAGTCACCCAGCTCCGAATGGGTACCTAACTAGACAATAGTTAGGCGGCTGGGGTAATGCGTGGAACCCCTATAGCCGTGGCCTGTGACCGCTGCATCACTTGCCAACAGATCATCTCTCATGGTCTGTGGACGCAATTATCTTCTGCATAGAAGGAGCGTCTGTATATCTAAGATAAGATAACTTTCACATATCAAGGGCTCTTTTTGTCTTTTCTTTTTATAAATGTAAACAACTGTTCAATTTTTATGACATAACTTCTGACATCCACAGCTACCTGGAAGAAAGACTCAAGGCCATTTTCTTACGGAGACGTGTCATGTCTGCAGGTGCTCGAAAGTTTAGTGTCAGATTATCAACAGGAGATATTCCAAGGTCACCCAGTCTAGATGGCCGCCCGGCACCTGGTGGTGTAGTTCTTAGAACTGTGAGGATGTGTGTACATGTAGTCGTTAGAACTGTGAGGATGTGTGTACATGTAGTCGTTAGAACTGTGAGGATGTGTGTACATGTAGTCATTAGAACTGTGAGGATGAGTGTACATGTAGTCGTTAGAACTGTGAGGATGTGTGTACATTTAGTCGTTAGAACTGTGAGGATGTGTGTACATTTAGTCATTAGAACTGTGAGGATGTGTGTACATGTAGTCGTTAGAACTGTGAGAATGTGTGTACATTTAGTCGTTAGAACTGTGAGGATGTGTGTACATGTAGTCGTTAGAACTGTGAGGATGTGTACATGTTCACTGTCAATGTGAATATTCATATGTGTAAATTAACTATCTGAGATCTGTATGTAGTTATTTAAATTTTGAAATCCACCTTTAACAGCATATATAGTTGTATAAAAATACATGCCTTAAAAGTTTCAGTTTCAAAAGCTTCTTCCACATAAAAAGACAGATACTCTGTAAGAGACATTAACGTAGGTTTGATGAGTTAGCAGCAGTGCCAATAAATTCTTTTCAGCTTGAAATTTCTAAAATTCAAATATTGACAAATCTTTGGCCACTTCTATGGCTACACAATACCATGCTGAGACACTTCTATGGATGTAATATACCATGCTGGGACACTTCTATAGTCATGCAATACAATGCTGAGACACTTCTATGGTGGTACCATTCAATGCTGAGACACTTCTATGGTTACACAATACCATGCTGGGACACTTCTCTGGTTATAATATACCATGCTGGGACACTTCTATGGTGCCACAACACCATGATGGGACACTTCTATGGTGGTACAATACCATGATGGGACACTTCTATGGTGGTACAATATCATGCTGGGACACTTCTATGGTGGCACACTTCATTGTGGCATAATTCTATGGCGTCACGCTCCATCTGTGGTTGGTTAATGTCGTCACGACTGTTTTCACTGGCATCCTGTCTCGTGAAACCATCTAGAATCAAATTTGTTTATAATTTCATTTCTGGTTGAGTAACATTTGCGATTTCATCTAGCGAGCCGCCTGATTCGACCCAATGCCACGGGTATAAAGATCTTTGTTGAAATGGATCAAAGTAGAAAACGTATTAGTTTCAAACAGTTTTACTTTAATCAGCCTCAACAATTTTACGCTTCCAAAAATTTAATGTTACCTTCTATTCTCTGCTTATGAAGAATGTTTCAAATATCAGTTATGGAGACTTGGAAAAACGAGTATAAAGAAATTATCTTATATTTTCAAGCCTTTACAAATCGAATTTTAACTTACATTACTTACAATCAGATTTTATTGTATTCTTTTTTTAAATGGTTGGGGGTTTTTTTTGGTTTTTTTAAAACAAAATTAATTTTAAATACTAATCATCATCACATCAATCTTGAGCAAACTAAATTGTTTTCCTCTGCGGCTGGACACATTTATCTCCCTTGAAAATAATAACCAGTTTAAAATTTGTTAAATTTAATTAAGTGTTAATGTTTGTTTTTCTCACCAGCCTCTGGCCAGGTTCCGCATGCTGGGGTATCTGGCTGTCCGCTTGAGACGAATGATGTTGGCCATAATCTCGAACAGCAGCTCTAAGACACAGCGGTCAGCCACAGAACTACAGTGGATGGCGGTGTACTCAGAAAGCAATGACGACAACTTGGCTTTCAACAAATATCTCTACTCTCGGGACAGGGTAGGTCGGCACTATTTTTTGTTGTTGTTGTGTTTGTTGTTTGTCAATAAGTCAAGCTAAGTGTGAAGCGTCTGTGTGACGCAAGCAGAGGTCTAATATGAAAACCACTCCACACAATAAAATTAATTAACCTTTGACCTTTATTTAACATTGTACACAGTACACCATCAGTTTCGATTCCAGTGAACACCCACTAAGTTTTCTCAGATAGGATTAGACAACAATACTTCATCAGATGCCGTCTGGCTAAACTTGTCATCGTGACCTTGTGAACAGGCACTAGCCTGAATATAGGACTCATTACATTAGAGCGCAATTTTCCTCCCTTGTCTGGTGGCCTCCCTTGTGGAAATTGGGTACAAGAGGAAGTATCTCAAACATTCAATACGGGGCCCAATTTATTCATTGAAAACATCTGCATTCGTTAGAACTCTTTATATTTGGAATGATTTTTGTCTCAGAGACAAAAATGTGAGTCTTCTGAATAAATATTTATGTGTGAAGTATAACTAAATCTCACTAAAACAGTGAGGGACAAACTTATGTACTATTAAAAGTAGTCCCCTGTCCCTACATATTGTGCTAGGTCATACATATATAATCGTCAAGATACCACACTATCATCACTAAAAACTCTAAGATAAATGCAAGGCTAGACAAAATAGCATGGATAAGTGTATCATGCAAGAATCTTCTGTACAGAAGAATGTGAAATATTTTTAGAACTTCCGTCCCCTGTTGATGATCGTGTCGCTTGAGACCCTCCGTCCCCTGTTGATGATCGTGTCGCTTGAGACCCTCCGTCCCCTGTTGATGATCGTGTCGCTATTGTTCACTTCACTTCAGGCAACCAGGTTGTTGGGTAATGGACGCCATTTTTTACTTTTTTAAAATGAATTTTCATGATTTGGCAAAATGGCTTTAAAAACATCAGATCCGCTTTAGTTCGTCAGGCACGTACTTTAATATTAATTTTCACACACTTAATTTTCAAAAAGCAAAATCTTTTTTTAATTTATCAAAAACCGTTTACGTTCCGCTTATGCAACATGTTATATTGAAGAAGCACATTTTGCTGACAGGTATGTGGCTAGCTGGCAGTATGTGGCTAGCTGGCAGTATGTGGCTGGCTGACAGGTATGTGGCTAGCTGGCAGTATGTGGCTAGCTGACAGGTATGTGGCTAGCTGACAGTATGTGGCTGGCTGACAGGTATGTGGCTAGCTGACAGTATGTGGCTGGCTGACAGGTATGTGGCTAGCTGACAGTATGTGGCTAGCTGACAGGTATGTGGCTAGCTGACAGGTATGTGGCTAGCTGACAGTATGTGGCCGGCTGACAGGTATGTGGCTAGCTGACAGTATGTGGTTGGCTGACAGGTATGTGGCTAGCTGACAGTATGTGGCTAGCTGACAGTATGTGGCTGGCTGACAGGTATGTGGCTAGCTGGCAGTATGTGGCTAGCTGACAGTATGTGGCTAGCTGACAGTATGTGACTAGCTGACAGTATGTAGCTAGCTGACAAGTATGTGGCTAGCTGACAGTATGTGGCTGGCTGACAGTATGTGGCTGGCTGACAGTATGTGACTAGCTGACAGTATGTAGCTAGCTGACAATTATGTGGCTAGCTGACAGTATGTGGCTGGCTGACAGTATGTGGCTAGCTGACAGTATGTGGCTAGCTGACAGTATGTGGCTAGCTGACAGTATGTGGCTATCTGACAGTATGGGGCTAGCTGACAGTATGTGGCTAGCTGGCAGTATATGGCTAGCTGATAGTATGTAGTTAGCTGACAAGTATGTGGCTAGCTGACACGTATGTGGCTAGCTGAAACGTGTGTGGCTAGCTGACCAGTATGTGGCTAGCTGACAGTATGTGGCTAGTTGACAGTATGTAGCTAGCTGACAAGTATGTGGCTAGCTGACCAGTATGGGGCTAGCTGACAAGTGTGTGGCTAGCTGACAGGTATACGACTAGCTGGCAGTATGTAGCTAGCTGACAGTATGTGGCTAGCTGACAGTATGTGGCTAGCTGACAGTATGTGGCTGGCTGACAGTATGTGGCCGTATCAAATATTGAGAAAATGAGACTCTAGTTGGCGGACACCTCCACTTCCTACACAACTCGCTCAAAGCATATATCAACTTCAATTATCAGATTAATTCTTGTGAAACACTATCATATATCAGATTCATCGCTGTTCAACGACATGTAAACATAGGAAACCTGAATACAAAATATAAATGTTTTTTTCAATTTTCATTAATCTTTTAATCGGGAGCTGAAGGCTGGATTGAGTCTTTATATTTGTTGTACACCAAAAGTGTATTTACTGGTAATTGCACACACTAAACAATATGAGACATTTACTTCAGGATTGAATACATCCATCTACAGGTGATTGCTCATGTTCCTGAATGGGCACTGTCCATTCTGAACATGCGACCCGAGGAAAGAACAGAACAGCACTGTCGTAGACTGCACGCACTGCTCAGGGGACTACGGAGCTTTGACAAGTTTACCGAAGAGATGCAGATGTCTTTGTGTCGGGCCTTCACTCTGGAAAAGTCGAGTCCTTATTTTTAAATCCTTTATATTAACTTGTGGTGTCTGAGCCGGGCGGGCGACCGACCAACCGCGCGACCTTGCCGAAAAACTTTGGATCAATTTCTAACCCACTTTCTCGTAAGCTAGTGAGCTGAATTTTTACAGGCCGACTCATGCCAATGATAAAAATGATGTATCAAAATTTCAAAGCGATCGAATGGATAGTTATTGTATTATTGAATTTTTAAATTATTTTATTTATCCCTTTATAATCATGTTAATTTTTTTGAGATAGAGTGTTGTGGTTCGTAATATGCTCAACAACCTTTCATGTCAATAACCTTTCAATAAGGTGCCCATTACATTGACAGTACTTTTAAAAATATATTCACGATCGGTGCGCATTATATTAAACATGTTTTACGAGACATGACTAGAATTTTTTTTTATTTTCGGATTGTTTAGCCCTGCGTATTATAATGAACATCCCTATAGTTATGTCTCGTATAAAAAGGATTTATAGTGGAAAAACTTGGTTTTTTACGGTTTTTTAAAATTATTTTTTATTTATATAAAAATAATCAGTAATTAGCAAAAAATTTAACCATATATGTGTTTGAGAAAACGTGTTGGACTTTAGATTTGAAAATTTTTCTTTATTCCTTCATTCAGAGTGGAGGAAGGGAGGGTGGTGTTGAAGAGCGGTCATATCGGTGTCAACTTCTACTTCATCTACTCGGGGTCAGTGTTTGTCAACTCTCAGGACCAAACAGCGGATGGTCAGCAGTTCATGAGAACAGTGGCCATTCTTTCGAGAGGAGATTCATTTGGGGTCAGATATTTGTTCGCATTCTAAAACGTTTTTATACATCGGAGCAAAAATTTTAATCCCTCCCCCTCTCTCTTTCTTTCTCTCTCTCTCTCTCTCTCTCTCTCTACCCTCTCTCTTGCTCTCCCTCTTTCTCACCCAACCCATCTCCACCTTTCCTCACCCCTTCTCTTATCCCTTTCTCTCTCTCTCTCTCTCTCTCTCTCTCTACCTCTCTCTTGCTCTCCCTCTTTCTCACCAACCCATCTCCACCTTTCCTCACCCCTTCTCTTATCCCTTTCTCTCTCTCTCTCTCTCTCTCTCTCTCTCTCTCTTTCTTTCTTTTAAGTGTTATAAATTTACTTTTTAAAGTTGGCTTTTATTAATTGGATACCGTTTTACTTAAATAGCTTAGAAGAAGTCGTAAAAGTCAATCATAATTTGTGAATCCCCCTTCCATGACTGATTTCTCTCTCCCTCTCTCCCACTCTCTCTCTGTCCCTTTCTCTCCCTCTCTCTCTCTTCCCTCACTCTCCCCCTCTCTCTGTGTCCCTTTCTCTCCCTCTCTCTCTTCCTCTCTCTCCCTCTCTCTCCCTCTCTTTCTCTCTCTCCCTCTCTCTCTCCTCTCTCTCTTCCTCTCCCTCTCTCTCCCCCTCCTCTCCCTCTCTCTCCTCTCCCTCTCCTCTCTCTCTTCCTCTATCTCTCCAATCTCTCTCTCCCTCCCTCTCTCTCCCGTCTCTCTCCCTCTCTCCCACTCTCTCTCTGTCCATTTCTCTCCCCCTCTCTCTCCCCTCTCTCTCCCCCTCTCTCTCCCTCTCCTCTCTCTCTCCCTCTTTCTTTTCTCTCTCTACCATGACTATATTATAACATTCCAATTGAAGTGCCTAATCCCCATATAATTGACTCAGGAACTGGCACTCTTACAAGACATACGTCGAACGGCAACAATCTCTGTCCGAGAGAAGTGTGAGTTATTGGTCGTGGATAAAGATGTCTTCGCCAGTGTGTGCCCCAAGATATTTGAGAAAGAGCTTTCTGAGAAACACGCTTTTATTAGGTCAGTTTTACCGAGGTCAATGTTATACCACACTCTTATTAGGTCAGTTTTACCGAGGTCAATGTTATACCACGCTCTTTTTAGGTCAGTTTTACCGAGGTCAACGTTATACTACACTCTTATTAGGTCAGTTTTACCGAGGTCAATGTTATACCACGCTTTTATAAGGTCAGTTTTACCGAGGTCAACGTTATGCCACGCTTTTATTAGGTCAGTTTTACCAAAGGTCAACGTTATAACACGCTACTAGCTATCAAAAGTTCCTATAATAAACGTTTAATTTTTACTCACGAGCAACAACTTAAAGACTTTATATAACTAAATCAATGTTTTTTTAATGGAGACTAAAAGACGTGAACGTTGTAAACAGTCGTAGCAACATTCATAGTGAATACATGTTAACACACGCACACACAAGAGGGGCAACTGTGACCTATGAGCCGGCTATGAAGTCAAGCCATTGACGTCAAACAACAGATCAAGTTAGGAAACTGATTCCCCACCAAATCACAAAGTCAGGATACTGATTCCCCACCAAATCACGAAGTCAGGATAGTGATTTCCCACCAATCACGAAGTCAGGATACTGATTCCACACCAAATCACGAAGTCAGGATAGTGATTCCCCACCAAATCACGAAGTCAGGATAGTGATTTCCCACCAATCACGAAGTCAGGATACTGATTCCACACCAAATCACGAAGTCAGGATAGTGATTTCCCACCAATCACGAAGTCAGGATAGTGATTTCCCACCATATCATAAAGTCAGGATAGTGATTTCCCACCAAATCATAAAGTCAGGATAGTGATTTCCCACCATATCATAAAGTCAGGATAGTGAATTCCTATCTATGCCAACTGAAGCTACCCAAAATGCAATAGATTGTGCAGAACAAATTTCCCGTTGGATGATCGCCTCGAGGCGTAGGCTACAAAGTTCATCCCCTAATGATATCACACACGCAGTTTAACCATCAATAACAATTACTGGACGTTGATATTATTTCACAACACAATGTTATCAACTTCTAGCGAATAAAGCCGCGTTTCACATCGCGAGGGTGGATGTTAAATTGATTGATGAAACAAAACAAATGTATCTATGCCATTGGATATTATATCCACACATCGTAAACTGACAGCTCTGTTGCCTTGGAAAATGTGCGTGTAAAGAAAGGAGAGTTAATCCTTTGTTGTTTTGTTGTTGTTGATGGGCGATAGGCCCGGGGAGAGGGTAACATTCAAGTTATTGGCATTAAATTTGTAGCATTATTTTTTCAGAACTTTTGTAACTTTGTAAAATGTTATATAAATATTTAACATCTAAATATCGAACTTATTCGTGTCTGTAACGACATTTTTCTCTGTGTATGCTGGTGTGTAATGATATATCTTTTTACTTTTTATATACTTTATATAAATATATTTTCTTATTTATTATGCCGTCATAATGTCTATGACAATATTGACAGTTTTTAATGTTTTATTTCAACAGCACTCTGGATCTTTTTTCGTCAAGTTTTTGGAGTACGGAAGCCATCCAGGCTTTGTGTATGAATGCTCAGATACAAGAAGTAAGTCGAAATAAACATGACACAAAATGATCACTAAATACGTTATATTTCAACAGAAAATAGAGCCCCCTGCTGATGGCATATTCATGCACGCATAAAAACTTTTTAAAAAAAATTATTTGCCTTAAGGAATTCAATGAAATAATTTCTAGAATTACAATCAATGCTTTCAGGAAAATAAAATCCCTTTAATTTTTTCAGTTCAAGGCCAACAAAGTTATTGTTGCCGACAGTTCTGTAGAGGATTGGATCTACGCTTGCATGGAGGTGTGTCTATGTGTCAGACTTTTTTAGAGGGCCTTTGTGTATTGCACTCATCTATTCCTAGCTGACATTGGTCTAATAAAACATCTATTTCTACCTGGCCCTGGTCTCTAAAAGACTTGTTTGTGGCTGGTCCTAGTGTTAAAAGGACTTCTGTTTCAAGCTGACCAAACTTCTAATTGTTTTTAAATCCCTTATATTAACTTCACCGCGTCCGTACGGCGGAAAAACAAAAGTAAAAAAATGACCCATTTTCCGTGATGCTATTCAGCTGAAATTTTGCTCATAGACTTGTGTCACCCAACAATGCATTGTATCAAAATTTCAGATCGATCAAATGTATCGTAATAAAATTAATGCACTTTTAGTTTATCTCTATATAAATGTATGGTAGCCGTCTGTTGTTGTTGTCATCCACGATCCACGTGTTTGCTGAAGTTCAGTCCAACTATCGGTGACCACACCCCCACCCCTTGCCGTCCCTGTTTTACGGCATTTGGGCGTTAAGTCTGTAAATATTTGATCATCATCAAAACCTTTACTTTTGTCTCATATATAAGGGAATTAAAATCAAAAACTTTGTTTTTTCGGGTTGTTTATTTATATTGTTGTTAGGCAGACCAACCCCACCTCCCCAGCCCCATGTTACGTTGAGACTATTTCCTTTGATAGTTATAACTCGTTCGAGGACATTCAACCTCAATTAAAAACATATACTGAAACCAAGTGTTGAAGGTTTATATTGGATCTATATTATGACAGGGCAAATGTCAGGTGATCCGATGTGTATCACTGGACGCTCCGCTCAGGAACAGCAAGTCAAAGAGAAAACAATCAGACGTTGTTCTATCAGAGGAAATCTTACAACTTTTGGCAGCTGCGGAGGGTAAGCAAGTCATTGTGGTCAGTGTTAGATGGTGATGGTGATTGGGTCATTGTGGTCAGTGTTAGATGGTGGTGGGGATTGGGTCATTGTGGTCAGTGTTAGATGGTGATGGTGATTGGGTCATCGTGGTCAGTGTTAGATGGTGATGGTGATTGGGTCATTGTGGTCAGTGTTAGATGGTGATGGTGATTGGGTCATTGTGGTCAGTGTTAGATGGTGGTGGTGATTGTGTCATTGTGGTCAGTGTTAGATGGTGGTGGTGATTGGGTCATTATAGTCAGTGTTAGATGGTGATTGTGTCATTGTGGTCAGTGTTAGATGGTGGTGGTGATTTGGCCATTGTGGTCAGTGTTAGATGGTGATGAAGATTGGGTCATTGTGGTCAGTGTTAGATGGTGGTGGTGATTTGGTCATTGTGGTCAGTGTTAGATGGTGATTGTATCATTGTGGTCAGTGTTAGATGGTGATGGTGATTGGGTCATTGTGGTCAGTGTTAGATGGTGGTGGTGATTGAGTCATTGTGGTCAGTGTTAGATGGTGGTGGTGATTGGGTCATTGTGGTCAGTGTTAGATGGTGATGGTTATTGGGTCATTGTTGTCAGTGTTATAGAAGAGTGACAGTAAGTGTGTCATTTGGTGAAAGTTTAGTTCACTGACATATACTGGTACTTCTTTTTTCAAATAATTTCTGTTTGTCTCTAAAATATTCAATTAAAATGAGAAATACTTCGTGGCTCCACGGTATTAGAAATTATTTTCCGCAGGAGCTTCTACTACTTAAACAACCAATGATAACCTGTCTCGTCTTACAACATCAAGGAATGAAATATTGCTGGTAAACTTTGAAAATTAGACGTTATTGTATAATGAAGAAAAAATCAAAAGTTTGAAATAAAAAGGTTATTTGGGAAACTTGAGAAAATTTAGCTAAAAATGAAACACTTTTTAAACATTTTTGCGGAACAAGATGAGAAATAAAACGAGTTGTTGAAACTGAATAAAATGTTTACATTGCCAAGAAAGATACATTTCATAGCATTTAGTCACAAAATGATGAGACCTAGACTGAAAATGATGCAAATGCAGATACAAACATAAAGAAACAATAACAAAGACCGCGAAACAATAGCATGGACAATGACATTTCAATGGAAGCCATGTTGGTCGTGGTTTTGGTTTCATTTGTCTTGGGGGAGTGGGAGGGGCGGACAACTTGTCTCTCGGCAATCTCTTATTAAACTTTATTGGAGATGGAAGACAGTGCGTGCAATGAGAGTCTCGTTTCACACAGCGAGAGAAGTTTCAGGTTTAATCAATATGTCATATTCGTGACAACATTCAAACTGAATGGATTAGTCAAGACAATGTCAACAAATACCATTGCATGAAAAATAAAAATAACGTTTTATGGCAATTTGGAAAAGTAAACTATAAACCACTGAAACATTATTTATTCGGAATGTTCAGAATTCAGGTGGTTAGTATAAACAGTAGGGGCAGGTTGGAAAGTAGGTTCATTATAGGTTGGAGGTTAATATTTAATTGTTGGATTTTTTAATTATTGGATTTGTTTCTCTGAGAGAGAGAGAAATGGAGATATATATATGTATATTGAGAGAGAGAGATGGTTTGAACGAGAAAGCGAGAGCGCTTTTAATGTGTGTGTGAGATAAGTTGATAAAATATGTGCAAACAATTGTAACAAAGATATTATAATATTTCCAGAACAACAGCATCACGACAAAAATGTTGACGATGGAGACATGAAGGAAAACCTACTGTCATCACTAGGATTAGACTATGTCCAGACCGGGAAGGTAGGAATAATAATAGGATTATATTACATCCACGATGTTAAGGTAGGAACACAGTAGGATCATATTACGTCTAGGCTTGGAAGGTAGGAATACAATTGGGTTATACTACGTCCAGAATGGGAAGGTAGGAATATAGTATGATTATACTAAATCCACGATGTTAAGGTAGGAATACAATTGGATTAGACTACGTCCAGACTGGGAAGGTAGGAATACAATTGGGATAGAACTTGCCAAAGCGTTAATATATATATATATATATATATATATATANTATATATTTATTTATTTATTTCATATCAATCCCCACCCTTACTTTTTTATATATCTTAACATTTTTTACAAAATTGAAAACTTGAAGACTGGCAAAAACTTGAGATCGCTGAAAGGCAACTCCGCGTCGTTCAATTAGAAAATGGAATTTTCCTTAAAGATGGGATTTCAGACAGCGGAATGAAATTTTAATTGAAATTGGATAGCGTTCATTAAAACATAGTGAGTCATTGTCAAGCAGAAACCAGTAGACATAATATTAAATGTGACTCTTGATCTACATCACTGGTTCCCAAAGTGGTCCCGACGGACTCCCGGGATTCCCCCGATACCAGTCCGTGGAAAATTAAAAATGATTTGGGGGTCCCTGAACAATGCCTAGGGGTCCACGCAAGTCTTAATATAAAATAATAAAAAGTATGTTCTTTATTTTAAAATGAAAATGAAAATGATTAATAAATAAAATACATCTGAATGTTTCTTCTACTAATTAAATATAATCTGAGGTGATATCAGTCATGATTTACAATGATATTTTACCTGAATAAGGAAGTAGAACTATGGTAAATTCCACAGTTTTAACCAATCAAAACACATGTATTTGGTTCATAGACGAACAAATTTGATGCGTAAGAAATGCCGTTTTTTCCTATAAGTAGGACAGAATTTCAAACTTTTAAAGTGAATCAACACGAGTTGCATGGTTGGGTAATTTTCGATTTGTCGGGAAGTTATATTTAACCAAATTGTATCCTGTGATCTATTTTTTTGTCCAATGGGCTTTATTGCAGCATACCATTTTGAAAATTAATTGTTATTAAAATTGGTTTGTCGCTACAGAAACGAGATATGAGTGAGCCGCACAAAAATGCCGACAATATAGTGTTGAATAATTGAAGTATGGCTAAATCTAAATGTTTAGAATTAGATCTGAAAGATGAAACAATATTTACAGAATTAAACTTTTTTTTTAATGTTAAAGCTTTCCCTTTCCTTTCTATCGTACTTAAAACAAGCTGTACCGCATTATTTTCAGTATTTATTCGTTAAAAATATTAGTGAAAGCTTGCATGGATCACCAGATTGTGGCATTAGAGCAGTTACTAAAATCAAAGGGAATACCTTAAATGAGGAATTATTTGCTCAACATTGTTTGGAAAATGAAGAAGACTATAATCGCTTAATTATTCACTTGGAAGTACGTTGGTTGTCAAAGAATAAATATTTTATCGATTTTGTGCTCTCATTGAGTCAGTTTTGGAAATTCCGAAAGAAAAGACAATGATTTTCGACAATATTAAATGACAGGTTCTGTATGGATTATTTATTTTTACCAAACTTAACGAAACCAATTTCAAACTACAAGGTGAACAATTAAATTTAATTTAAAAAATAAAAGCTAATGTCTTCACATTTGTTGCAAACCTTTTTCTGTATAAGCAAAACTTGTGAATAGGAGAATGTTCTATTTCAAAATCTTTCGAAATTACAAAGTAGATATAAGATTTGCTTGCTTACTGTCAACACTTAACGGCTCTTCACACAGACCTGAACCAAATATTTCAAGGCATTCTTCACTTGGATATTCCCGACGGCAGTTTTACCCTGAATAGACACGTGATACTAGGCTCTGTAAACGTGTTAGTATGACACGGGCAAAGGCCTTTCCTACAATACAAGGGACTGAAATGCCGCGATAATGATTGCAATCACTCCTATCACCTTTGTTTTTATATAGTGTCACTATATTTGCATCATTTAGGTCTTGGAGTATGTAGCCCTGTTCCCAGCAGAGGGATAGAATCTCATGCAATGGTTGGAGTAAAGCTGTCTTGCCACTCTTTGGAACCTCTGGTGGTATTCCATCATTTCCACAAGCTAGGCTGTCAATTACTTTGCATCAGGAAAATATATGGACCAACAAAGAATGAAGGCAGATGGAGAATACGAACAAACCATGAACTGTACAGAAATAATTGCAGAAATAAAAGGCAGACTGCGCTGGGTTCTTTGCACTTAGAATGTCAAATGATAGATGAGTAAAACGGGTGCACCACTAAAACCCCAGAAGAAAACGGCTCATTAGAAGACTTGGGCTTAGATAATGCATGATGTAGAGAAAGATCTACAACAACTGGGCATTCAATGTTGGAGAAGAAAGGCGTTGATAAGGACTGAGTGAAAGGAGGTCGTGGGTCAGGCCCAAACCCTACATGGGCTGTAGCACTACAGGGATTGATGAATGTAACGTGTTCGGTAAAACTATGTCAAGAATATTGGGAGGCTTTTGGACGAAAATCCGAATGTAATAATAAGGGGCCGTCCATAAAGTACGTCATGCTATTTTTGTTCATTTTTAACTCCCCTCCTCCTCCCTGTCACAAATCGCCAACATCCCCCCCCCCACACACACACACAAAGTACGTCACAGTTTCGGACAAAAATAATTGTATATAAAACACCGTGATGTCACACTTTCTTACACCCCCTCCCCCCTCTGGAGCATGACATAGTTTATTGACGGCCCCTAAGTCATGAAAACGACTTATTAAATTACTGCAATAAAGCAAACGAAGATATCTGCTCCTCTTAGAGACACAATTTTCCGTGTGATAACTTCCTAATGACTTTGTTCAATCTTCTTGCACTGTTGGAAATTTCTGGTTCTATCGAAGATTCTTTTAACAATTCTTATATATTAATCGCGATCGTTGGGGTATCCTCATTAATTGAAAGACTACAGACTGTTTTCATTGGAAGCGTCCTTTACCTCAGTAGACTAAGGATAGTAAGTTACTTGTACCTATTACATTAGCAAATATGCATTTCAAAATTAATCCCTTTATTTTTAATAGATCTTAAGTTGAAAAATAAAGACTTATTTTAAAAATATGTTTAAACTGACTAGGAAAATAATAACTCAGGTTCACATCCACTAACAGCACAGCCCGGGGTTCTCGTGGCCATTAAGACAACAAAAAATCCTGAAAATATTGAATTTCCTCCAATAATTCCTCATGCAATAAATAGTTTAGCGCAGAGTATGGCGTTAGTGTGTTGGGTATGGGGCATGGGGAGGGTTGTATAGATTAAATTTAACAGAGGCCCTGTCTCAGTACACGAGCTTGAAATGGCTGCCTACTTGACTTGGATAAAAATAGACCAAACGGCCGAACGTAGATCTCAAATCGATGTTGTCATACCGGCCAACCTCTGGACAAGAAGATATATCAGCAAATAACTCGTGGGGTCACACACCAACTTGTAACAAGGATGGCCAGTGGCCAGACAGCTTCTCACACATCTAAACTGATGGCAGTTCATATCACGCTACATTATATACAACAGCATACAGTTGGACGCTAAGTGGTGACACGATACATTATATACAACAGCATACAGTTGGACGCTAAGTGGTGACACGCTACATTATATACAACAGCATACAGTTGGACGCTAAGTGGTGAAGTAATTCTGGCAGTCATGAGGGTAGAAACTATCCAGATTAACATATCTGCAAATGATTTATTTCCCCTAAAAAAATTCAGTGGGAAATTTAACATCAAAGATGGATTCTGACTATTTTAACATAATAAATGATGTTTTTGTCATTACTCTATACTGATGTTTTTGTCATTACTCTATACTGATGTTTTTGTCATTACTCTATACTGATGTTTTTGTCATTACTCTATACTGATGTTTTTGTCATTACTTGAAACTGACTCTTTTCTCATTAGTGTATCTTGATTCCTCGTAATTATTGCATGCTGATTCCCGTAATAAGGGCATACTGACTCCCTGTAATTAGTACATACTGACTCCCTGTAATTAGTACATACTGACTCCCTGTAATTAGTACATACTGACTCCCTGTAATAAGTACATACTAACTCCCTGTAATTAGTACATACTGACTCCCTGTAATTAGTACAAACTGACTCCCTCTAATTAGTACATACTGACTCCCTCTACTTAGTACATACTGACTCTCTGTAATTAGTACATACTGACTCCCTCTAATTAGTACATACTGACTCCCTCTAATTAGTACATACTGACTCCCTCTAATTAGTACATACTGACTCCCTGTAATTAGTACATACTGACTCTCTGTAAATAGTACATACTGACTCCCTGTAATTAGTACTTGCTGACTCCCTGTAATTAGTACATCCTGACGCTCTGTAATTAGTACTTGCTGACTCCCTGTAATTAGTACATACTGACTCCCTGTAATTAGAACATACTGACTCCCTGTAATTAGTACATACTGACTCCCCTTAATTAATGCATGCTAGTCTCTGTATTTAGTGAACGCTGTTGTCCCCATACATTTATCCTTAATACGTCTACAGTGGTTTGAAGTGTGCTGATTGAGACTTAATGGCGTGGTGCGATTCCTGGTTGAGCATTTTAGTTGTTTTGTATACTATAATGAGGGCAAAAGACCTCAACTGCAGCTGAGATTGGAAGTGTTTGTCGACAATTTTAGGGGTCGTCCATAAAGTACGTCACGCTATTTTTGACAATTTTTAACTCCCCCCTCCCCCCTGTCAAAAATTCCGGCACCCCCCCCCCTCAAAGTACGTCACACTTGCGTACAAAAATATTTTTTATTAACAAAATAATTAAAATGTAACATAATACACCGTGACGTCACACATGGCCGGACACCCCCTCCCCCTGTCACAAACTGTCACCATTTCTTACACCCCCTACACCCCCTTCTAGCACGAGACGTACTTTATGGATGGCCCCTTACGAACTTAAGATCCCGTGAACAATCAGAGAACTCGACACTGACTTTTAGACCTATTGTTTCATACATCGACTTTTAATTTTGTGACGTGCTGATTCTAAACAGAAATTCCTTTCCTTCTATGACACACATAACATAATGATAAAAATAATAATAGTAATATTATAATCTAAGCAGAAATTCCTTTCCTTCTATGACACACATAACATAATGATAAAAATAATAATAGTAATATTAATAAAGCTGTGATGCCCTTTTAACCATTCGGTATGGAGTTTCATTAAAATACAAATACACAAACAATTTGTGTAATAAAAATAATAAATGTGTACTTTATTATTAAACTAATACGACAGAATTCGTTTCATTAATGCCTTCATTAGTTGAATTAACATAAAGAACGTACTGATATAAGTAATAAAATTATATTTAAATTCTTACGACAAACTATAATATTAAATAGTTATGTAAAATAAATAGAAAGGAAAAACAACAACATATAATATAGATCTATTGCTATAAAAGAGTTTCACTGAATCGCTAGCATCTCCTGTATGGAGCTGCATGATAGCTATTGATCCAATTTACTCAAATTAAGTCACGTTCAAATGGCCTGCACTTCTATTACAGAAAACTTGAAGAGAGTGACATGTTTGGGTCGATGAGAAAGGAATTTACTCTAAGGCCTAGTGTAATCTGCGAGGGGTCCGGCAATGAACCGAATTGTTAAAGTGAAAAAATAGTGTGCGTGTATGGGGCGGGGTGGGGGAGGGTCGACCTGATGAAAATGCATTGGCTTTTCTCGAAGTAAAGACATTTCTTATCAGTGATCTTCTACCGTCAAGAATATTGGATGCTTTATATAGATGAAGCTGGGCATCATACAATATTACAGGCAAATACAGCTTGACATTCGGTGAAAGTGTGAAATATTTTATTGGCATGAGATGGCAACATTTATGGCTGGTACTAACCTTTGATACACCGCTGGCTATGACTTATTTCTTAACCCATTGCAGCCAATCTATGGAATAGAAGGGAAAAAATCTATATACCAAATGTTTTTCTAAAAAAAGTATTTTTCATCATAAACCTTCCAGTAAAAATGAAAGTCTCTCTTTAAAGACATCATCGCGTAAAACGTGCAGCTCCGCGTGTCATGATCAGAAACTTCGGGGAGTCTAAGGTCTTGTCTTTCATCTGTCTGTTGTCTTCTCCCTGCTTTCAGGTAGATCAGGTCTCAACGCAAAATCCAACTATGGTTGACTTTCTTGTCTTTTTTTAAAAGACGTCTGATCTAGTCAGTGTTACAATGAAACACTGGGATATATACAAACTTAAGTACATGATTAATAAATTTGGATTAGTCTTCGCACCTGTTTGATTTAAAATTCTAAAAATAATTATGTAATTAGTTTCCGCAAGGAAGAAAGACAGATTTTTTAAAGAAACAATAAAAATAAAAGTGAATATAAGACATGGGCAAGTGACATGATTAATCACATCCTAGTGGTGGGTATCTGAAGCGTGGCAACCAACGGTTTTCACATTGTCTTAACGCGATCTACATCTTCGTTTGCGAAGCTCATTGAATTGTGTCCATAATTCATCTTTTTTTTAATTCTTTAAAAGCAATAATTAAGTAAATGAAAATATTTTGATTTTTAAACGGACTAATTCTGGGCTTTGGGCTACGCTACAATTTAACGTAGTGCCATCAATAGGTTATACGAACTCTCTCTCTCTCTCTCTCTCTCTCTCTCTCCCTATCTCTATCTCTCTCTCCTACTCTTTCTCTCTCTCCCTCTCTCTTTCCCTCTCACTCTCTCTCCCTCTTTCTCCCTCTCTCTCTTCCTCTCTCTCCCTCTCTCTCTTGCTCCCTCTCCCTCTCTCTCTCCCTCTCTCCCCTCTCTCTCCCTCTCTTTCTCTCCCTCTCTCTCCCTCTCTCCCCTCTCTCTCCCTCTCTCTCCCTCTCTCTCTCCCTCTCTTTCTCTCCCTCTCGCTCTCTCTATCTCTCTTTATTTGCCTATTCATATATATCTTGGATACCCGAGACTACTAACTTTGATGGTCTAAGTGTCCCACAGCAAGTTGAATCTTTAGTTCGACTGAGTCTTCCAATGTCCCTTATGTCATCATAATTGGATCTAATTCCAATAACAATCACATATAAATTATTTTATATCACATTACAACGACAACACGTTATCTGAAGAACATCGTATATTTGTATACCACACTTGTCCTTGACATTGCAATCTGAAGATTAATGTCATCTAGACCAAATGATAAAATATAACAAACAAACAAACAAAAAACAATGGCATGTCAAATAAATAGATCGAGACGAAGATTATACCCCCAAAACTCAGGAGATGAGATAGTAACCAACCAGTAAGAATGATTTGGAACTGTTGGAAAAGGTTAAAGAGTATGACAAGAGACCGAAAGTTTAGACACATACTTTCGATGGCCTTATTCCGGACTGGTAATCGAAAAACTAAGAAAACAACGAACAAAATAATAATAATATTTCGAAAATTGAGAACGATGTATCTATATGAATAAATTTTACGTACCAACACAAACTAAACATTATGAAATTATTCTATCCATTTTGATTTTTTTAAACTAAAATCTTCGTTTCTGCCTCAAAGAAGTCGAATAAATTTACATTGTATTCCTAATTAGCTTTATATATACATGTGTGTGAATGTACTAGAAACGTGTGTTTCTTTCAGAAACTCTACACGGACAACGCACATGCAAGAGAACGCAAACGCGCCATTTTAGGCTTGAATGACACTACAACTCTGACGTCACTTATTCAACGAAAGAGAGAAAATGAAAAGAATATCGTCTTCCTTGATGTTGGGGTCATTGAATCCGGGGGAATATTTGTAAGTCGTGGCGAACAATGCAAGGAGAACATCCTGTTTGTTTGTCTCTGATATCATTGATCAAATTAAATACAATAAACTAAAGCAAAGATAAATATTTTTTCTTAAATGTACTTGCTATTAGAAAAATCCTTTGGTAATTCTGTCTATTCACTATTTCCAGGATCTCCCTTCTTTGCTAGAGGATTTAGATGAGTCTGATACATCCAGCACTTTGATGTTGGTCAGTGGTGGAGCCAAGATTTTAAGGGTAAAGAAAGCGGCATTTTTCGATCAAGCCACACAACAAGCGATAGACAACACAAGAACGTTGTCTAGTAAACAAAGGTGGGCAACGTTTTAAATCGATGTCATCATCTGTCTTAGCCTCGGCAAAGATTATAAATGCCTTGTAAGTAAGAACCTACATGTGAAAGAAAGTCAGTAGCCCCGAATAACGTCTCCCAAGAAACTCTCCCCGCAACTATGTCTCCTCCATCCCCCCCCCGCCCAAAGAAAGCTAATAGCTAGGGGACCACTCGGAACGGTTGCCTCTAAGGCAGGCGCCTGGGAATCCAGGACATGGTCGAAGATGCCTCTCACTAAAAGTGACCTCACAAGGAGGGGTGAATTTTTCTACTTCGACTCCCTCAAACCTAGGCGTCAGCCCGGCTCAGCATACGAGTCTCATTGACCAAGGACTGCCACTGGGCGGGGGGATCATCAAAGGTCCTACCTAAGGATATTACACCCAATGGAAGGTTTCCTCGGAGCTGGCGTCCGCTAAGTACTTCGCGGTACCTTTTGCTAATCTGTACTGGCGCTTCTGGCCCTAACCCGTTACCTCTCACTAGACGCTAGTTACTAGTTATTGGGACGAAACGGTCGCTTCAGATAATCCGACCCTCAGCGGGAACATTGTTTTTTATAATCGACATTGCATCTGATGCTCTGTCTAAGATCTATGCAGCGATTGTAATCATATGTCATTTACTAGCACCTAACACAAATCGGACTTTGGCGTTGCCCGCCAGGGTTTGTGGGTTTCGGGCTGCGGTGAAGTCCGCAGCCACGAAGAGGCCAACAGTTCTTGGAATCCCTTGTATGTAATCGAAGGACCTTGTGTCATTTTACATTAAATTTGATTACTACATTTAATTTTTACATTTAATGTAAAATTTCGAAGCGTTCTAAGACCGCGCTGTTTTGGTAGGTGTATGACTACTGAGGCAAACTGTAAACAGTTGTGTCTGTTTTGTTCATATTTGTATTGTGGACTTGAAGACAGTTTGCTATAATTATTTGACAC
Source organism: Radix auricularia (assembly GCA_002072015.1). Lineage (NCBI taxonomy): Eukaryota > Metazoa > Mollusca > Gastropoda > Lymnaeidae > Radix > Radix auricularia. The sequence goes on along the minus strand of MUZC01000003.1, from coordinate 1,982,701 downwards.
CATTATTCAACTCACCAGCAGCCTGTCTGCCTGACAGAAATTTGAATTATTGTCTATAATAAATCAACGTCTAGATTAGCTCAGTTCTGTTGACAATAGAGGCCAAATGGAAAAATGTAATGTAATTTTTACAAATGTTTTAGGCATTTCTTGGACTTAATTCTTTATCTTTCCATTAAACTCACTATTGAAATTCGATCACTTGGGCAACAAGTCTGGGAGAACCAAATAAAATTAGCTGCTGTCCTGCCACCATTTCTTTCTGGCTAAGGTCAACCACGATTCTGATCAACTTTACTTGACCTAACTGGGTGAAACCTTGTTAGACAAATTGGACAAAACTTGTTTGTGTTTTTTTTTAAATATATAAACTTATCTGGCTTTTAGCCAAATTAGTAATGTGCTTGTCTTCTTTTTTGAACGGAACTTATGTTTGTGAAGGATGCATGACCCTTGCCTGCACATTCTCCTTGCAGTGTCATGGAAATTGTTTGGCACTTGGAAATGGCTGTCAATATAGAGACAAGAATATTTACTTAGTGTAATTATATTTTCTCATAGTTACGCTTGATTTTAATTTAAGAAAAACACTTTTTATAAGTAGGTTTTTTAAAGTAGAAAACAATTAACGTTTCTTAGACCGCTTTATGCAAGGACCGTGCAGAAAAATTATTTATTTATTTTACGGATTTGAAATTAAAGGAATGAAAGTGAAATATCATATAACATATCATATAAAAATATCATTTAAAGTATCATTAAAAATAACATATAAAATATGTTGTGTTTTTTTTTTCCAAATGTTATTTTTTCAATTTTTTTTAAAGCTTTTTGTGCACAACGCCTTTTCCTAAAATTAAGCAAGGTGCTTATCTCCCAAATGTTGCCTAATGCTCCCAAACAATAAAGTGCTAAATGTTAACTCCGAATTTTAAATTGTATTTGTTTCTTATCTCCTAACAATCGTGAGTCTCCGGTGCTAGAATTTTCTGTAATGAGTTCTTTTACCAGGAATAAAGTAGACAACTCTTCTGTCAGTTGAAAGCTTAGTTTTTATTTAAAAATAAAAGAAAACAATATATAAAAGAAACACTCCTCTCTAAATAAACATGGCACCCAACGACAGTTCGTTGTACTACAGATAGTTATTACAAAATGAAAATGTTAAATGCATGAGTAAAGAATACTGCGTTTTGTGTCAAGGGGCATGATGGTGGCATGCGCGCTCGGCTGGCATACCGATGGTCATTGGCAACGTTTTGTTCCCGGGGCCTAGGGCTCCGAATGGGTACCTAACATTATTTAAGGGGGGAAAAGGGCGGCTGGGTAATTCGTGGCCTGTGATAGCTGCATCCTTTGCCAACAGATCGACATGGTCTGTGGACGCAAAAATCTTCTGTACAGAAGGAGCGTCTGTATAGTAGACATACTTTTTTTTAGTCCCATAACCTCTTTTTTCGATGTCGTAGGGGGTTCTAATGTTTCCATTAGAGCATTCTCGGGCTTTGTAGACACTGGCGGCGCCCATCCTTCTCCAGGTCAGCGGAGGACTTGCTTAGTCATTTCTCACCATTTTTTCATAGTGGCTTTTACGTGGGCTCGATCCCACGCCCCTCAGCTTGTGAGGCGAGCGCACTTTTGACTTCGCTACCCAGTCGCCTAGCACATTGATATTGCCTGGCCAGTACTGAACTTATTGACTTTCTAAACTTTGAAACTTTAGTTTCAGATACTACAATGCTGTACATCTCTACTTTCCTGGATTTAATGTATTGCCTTTTACTTCCCTGCATTTACTTTCTGCATTCAATGCATTTACTGGATAGAAAGAGTAAAAATGAGTAAAAATAAGTAGTATGAATCCTCAATTTCCAATAATAAATAAATTCTACAATTAATAATCAGATCTGAAAATATTAATACATTCAATGATCCTATCAAAAGACAATAAAAATAACACAATAAATTGACCCTAACTTTTACAACTACACACAAACCTTGTCCTAACAAGTCGAACAAACTCCGACACTAATTAGCCATTTAGGCTACTTAACTTGAGTGTCATTTATTATGACACATGACTTGATATGGTGAGCTATGGAACTATCGCGTCCAACACGTGACTTGATATGGTGAGCTATGGAACTATCGCGTCCAGCACGTGACTTGATATGGTGAGCTATCGAACTATAGAGGGGCGTTCAGGTCACGCTTTCCTTGCCATAAAATTGGTCCATTATGATTATGGGTCAAGGTACTTTCATTGCTCTAGAAGGAGATCAACATGTGACCCAGGGGATCTCAACAAATGGACCTCCCCATGACTGGTGGCATCAACAAGGCGGGATGACCTGCCATAACGGTGAATGAATCAATTTGGCAAGGGTGCGAAAAAACTTTCCTTGGTGAATCATGTAACGACGCGCTGACCTCCCTCCCACTCCACCTGTCTTACTTCCCTTGATACCTACTTGGGGCGAACGTTTAAGTGGAATTCAACTCATGACGCAGGGAAACCAGACTTCCTTTCCACGAATCATTCGCCAGCCATTGTTCAGTAAAAAGTTATAAAATCCTAGTGTACCATGTGCATAGTTTGCGAAAAATCAAATGTTGGTCGTTTTTTCTTTTGTCTTTTTTTTCAAGGCTTTTACTAAAGAAAGTTACATTTGCACCAAATAGACAACATTCACTCATCTATTCTTATTTTGCAATTTAGTCATGAATAGTTTTCAACAAAAAACTTGAAGATAAAAATACAAGTGGCGGGGAATAAGAATGAAATAAAATCCAAGATATGAAAACTACATCTGCCAAAGTCAATATTAACTGTAACACATGATATTAGATGTGTTTTGTTTTTTTATAAAATGACTTTCGCTTTGAATAGAACCATCTAAATGACGTTATAAACTCTAAATGAAGTTATTTAAAGTTAGACACTTTAGATACTTGTTTGACCATCGGCCACGCGTGTTTGATAGACAAAGATTTCTCTTTAATGTAGCTCAAAATATCCCTTACTGACAGTACTGAAACAATTTGGCTGAATTGAAAAAAATCATCTTGGATGACGAAAGGAAAGGGTATGCAGGACAGGTGTAATTTTTATACTGGTAGAGTGAGATTCTATTATGGAATCAATCAAATGGCAGGGAGTTTAAATCGAAACAAACTTTTTTTTTCCACATTTTATTACATCATTGTAATTGGTTATTTTTTTAGCCATCCTTCAATGACGTCACGCAATTTTGGCCGATTTTTACCACCCCTTTCCCCCCCCCCTCGTCACAAAAACGTAGACCCCATCCCCTCCAATATTACGTCACAAAGCTTTTACCCAAACCCCCTAAAATATGTACTTTCTAATTGAAAATGTGCATGTTGCAAATTACTTTTGTGTCATTTAAGTTTAAACTCTAAAATCGTAGACCGTGTAAAGCCTTGCGCGTATTTTATGTGAATTCACACTTCTTTAACACCCCCTCGTCACATATCGTAACAAATGCATAACCCCCTCCCACCCCTACCCCAATTGATAAACGTGAAGTATGCCAATTAAACGTGAAGTAGGCCAATTAAACGTGAAGTAGGCCAATTAAACGTGAAGTATGCCAATTGATCAACGTGAAGTAGGCCAATTGATAAACGTGAAGTAGGCCAATTGATAAACGTGAAGTAGGCCAATTATACGTGAAGTATGCCAATCGATCAACGTGAAGTAGGTCAATTGATCAACGTGAAGTAGGCCAATTGATAAACGTGAAGTAGGCCAATCGATCAACATGAAGTAGGCGAATTGATAGACGTGAAGTAGGCCAATTGATAAACGTGAAGTAGGCCAATTGATAAACGTGAAGTAGGCCAATTGATAAACGTGAAGTAGGCCAATTATACGTGAAGTATGCCAATCGATCAACGTGAAGTAGGTCAATTGATCAACGTGAAGTAGGCCAATTGATAAACGTGAAGTAGGCCAATCGATCAACATGAAGCAGGCGAATTGATAGACGTGAAGTAGGCCAATTTATAAACGTTAGGTAGACAATGTTTCCTTTTAATTAAATCTGCGCAGATATCTGACCAACGCAGCCTAGCATTTTAGAATTAGATAAGAATGCTATAGTATCTCCCTTTGCGGGGTGTAAAATTTTGCACACAAAAAATTGATGCTGTGCAAAATGCACACGAGTTTGTTATTTTGCAAATGGACCTACAAAGAACTTTAAAAGGAACATTGGTAGTGGGTGAAACATCGAATTTCAAGATGTGACCCAGACAAACGAACAGGGTGGTGAAGTTCAATAAAGTATTAAAAACTAGATACGACCCGTAGCTTATGCCGCAGACTTGCTCATAGATGGTGCAAAGAAAGGGGGAAGGGAAGGAACGGACACAAACAGCAGCACGAAGAAATGGGAACGTGGGGGCGGAACCGCCGACGGATTGTTGGTCTCAAGACATGCGCACTGCTGTTGTTTTTACCTGCCCTCCACCCTGCACCACCATAACTTGCCAACCATAAACTATGATTGGTCGACCCTAGCGAGGGTCATTCGCCATGCTTACTTGCTGGCGTCTTGTGTTTGTCCTAATTTCTGGTGTATTGTATATATAGATAAACAATAATTGTATCCACAACGAGAGGCAACTCTTCTGTAGCAGATAATATCTCATTAGAAATAAAAAGATTGTATGATGGCAGTCAGTTGAACAAGTTTTAGCTATGCTCGGGGTGTTGAAAAGAATGATATCATTCATTTTAAAAAATATAATTTAATAATCGGAAACAAAACTAATTACTAGTTACAACTCATTTCAAACCAGGGCCATTGTACAAAAAACTTTAGTGTCCTGTTACAACATTTTGGGCGGTAAAGTTGTTGTAATGTGTTAGCATTACGTCGTGTTACTGTAACGTTTCATAGCATGGTTTTGTGGCATCACTTCTTGTTACATTTGTGAACATTTATTTTATGTGACAACTGCAATGCTTTCAGTTATTTCATTTTATTTGTATTTCTTATTTCAGAAATCCAACAGAAGAGACAATCCTCTCCTCATACAAATGTCAGCTTGCGTGGGATCAGTTTAAAGCACAAGTTGTGCGAAACATTGTTAAAATACCGGATCCCTTTCTTCCAATATCATATCCTAAAAATAAATTGGATAAGGAACGAAACCAAGAAAATAGCACTAATAAGTCTGAGATTGCACCGACTCAAAATTGCGAGTCAGAGAGTAATCTAACAGCCAAAAATGACGTCATTCCTACTGAAGCTGTGGACTGTGACGACACTATCTCCGAAGTTAAAGCGATGTACAGAAGAAGAAAAAGTAATTACTATGAGGAAATAGAAACAGTCAGCCAGAAAGAGCTCATTATAATTAGACGCCAGCCATCCTCAGTGAGAAAACATTTGATAGTACCTAAAGGTAGAGACACACCAATGCGACTCAGTAGTGCACTAACTAGACAACGATGATATTACATGTATGATGGTGCCTAAAGGTAGAGACACACCAATATGACTCAGTAGTGCACTAACTAGACAACGATGATATTACATGATGGTACTTTAAGGTAGAGACACACCAATGCGACTCAGTAGTGTACTAACTAGACAACGATGATATTACATGATGGTACCTAAATCTAGGGACACATCAATAGGACTAAGTAGTGTAGTACACTAACTCGACACTGATGATGTTACATATGATAGTACCTAAATCTAGGGACATATCATTAGGACTAAGTAGTGTAGTACACTAACTCGACACTGATAATGTTACATATGATAGTACCTAAATCTAGGGACACATCAATAGGACTAAGTAGTGTAGTACACTAACTCGACACTGATAATGTTACATATGATAGTACCTAAAGGTAGAGACACAACAATATTACAAATTCATCAGTCATAATAAAATTGATATCAACCTTATGACAATAAAAAGACTTACCTGTTAGCAATTAGAATAGACTTTTAAATGTTGGATGTTGAAGTCTGTAATTTCTTTTAAAAAATTGAGCAAAGATATTTGTGTTTTTTTAATTTAGACTTTGATGTGGACCTTGTCATAAAGTCAATGATATATTATACATGTAAATCAACTCAAGGGACACAAATGGAGCTTGTCTATGCAAGAAACTATCAGAGAGAAGAAATGATCTAAGTAAACAAATTCACTGTCATATCATTAATACAAGTCAGTGATTCTCAATTAATATATGCGACTGCAATACAGTATACCCTTACTTATTCACAGCCCCGCATATTAGCTCATAAATATCAGGCTCATAAATGTTGCGATGTAAGGCCAGTATAAATTTAAAATGTGTTACATTATCATTACTACAATAATGAAAAACATAACTGCATGCAATATTGTTACGTTATTACTGTGTTAATGAGTAAGATTGACTTAAAAGTATTTGGGAAGCATTTAGTACCGTATATAATCTCATACATAGCAGTATTAAAACTGCACCCAATATTCACGATTTTTAACCATCGCTGAGTGGAGGGGGGACATAAAGAATATAACCTCTGCAAATAACGGAATACTGTACTTTAAGTCAAGCTAGAAATTCTTAACAAAACTTTTCCTTGTCATTTGTGAAAATGTCAATGTACTTCAATACAGAGAGTGTAAGTAGTTCTTTGACTGTAAGAGTCAACTCTTAATGCTCCCTAAAAATAATGTAACTCATGTTATCTTTTTTCTACAATGTGGTGCAAATTTTGATAGTGTTATACAATGTTAAAGCTGAAAAACTATTGTGAATATTTATTGTTTACCCTTATGTAAAAATGTATATAGGATAAATATAAACATTATCATTATTTCTAATAGCCATGAAACATTTTATCTGTTAATATTTTTTAAATTTAAATTCAACATTTAAATGTTTGAAAGGATTAACTAAATTCTATAATTATATCAAAAACTCTCTATAATAATAATAGGTTGAAATAAAGTCAGATTTGTATATTTTGTAATTTCCCTTGTTAAGTTAATTGTCAACTGCTAAAAATGATAAATAAATGTTTTTGAGAATCAAAACAAATTAGTTATGATGGCAGTATATATGATTAAACATTTTGATAAATAAATTTGTAAAATTTAATTTAAAAAGGAATGATTCACACTAGGGCTGCAGAAATTACCGATTAATTTCTTGATTAATCGGTAAATATTTTTATCGATTAACATTATTTTAATCGATAAAATAGCGATAATACAACCTAGTATATTTCAAACATTTTTTTTCGATTTATTAATAAATGATTAATAATTAATAATAGTTTGCTTTATTTACGTACAACTTCTCAGTTTAAAAAAAAAGATTTTCAAAGAGTACACTGTAAAATAAGCTGTTTTTATAAGACAAATGGGATTTTAAAAAAACGTTGTTTTTACATATTTAACAATAACAAAATTGGAATTCACTGACATATTGAACTACTTATATTTAGATTTAGAAAATGTTAATTGCCTGTTTTTGTTACTTCCCTTGAAAGTTTTAATTTAATGACGTCATACATATTATTTTTGGCTGAATCAAAATTATCGATAAATTATTCGGTAATTTTTCCAAAGTTAACGATAACATTTAATTTAATAGATAACAGCCCTAATTCACACACAAAAATTTTTCAACAATTAATTCTTTCAGGTTTTTCTTTTTTTAATTTAAAAAAAAACACAATATGAGTATTAAGGTAAATAAACCACTTAGTACATTTGCTATACCAGATTTTTTTAAAGCCTAAACATGGGTAAATTATAATAAAATAAAATCAACAAAATTTCATATATCATGGAAATTTGATTACAAAAGAAATCAAAAACAAGATATTCAAAATTAACATTTAAAACATAGATTAAATCAAAATTATAATCTGTACAATATATTTTAAAATACTTTTGCATAGTGCTAATCAACAAAAGTCCATACCATTCTTTCTTGGTTATAGCTAGAAGTTATTTAAATTTAATAGAACAAATCATCTAACTTTCTCCTTTTGATGACAATACTAAAAATTATATTAGCAAAGAAATTGAGCTAACATATTTATTGAATTGAATGAAAGCTTGAAAAATGATTAATACTTGTCTCTGAAACATCCATACACTGGGAGAGTAGTGTTGTAAGGGATGATATAGTGTCTTCATTTCTAATGTTTTCCTGGTTTCATGGCAATTTATTTTTCAAATTTTAACTTGTTACTTTCACTTATTGCCTTTCCCAGATTGTTTAACCACAGTTATAAAACTTTTGATATACAACACATTTATAACAATGACTCTGGGTGTAATGGAAATATATTAAGTATAAATAAATCTTTAGAGAAAAAGGTTTTTAAAAAAAGCAAATTCATACGGCATTTAATGCAATACTTTATATGCCATAAATCTACCAATTCAAAGCATAACTAAATTGTCTAAAAGGTTGGACCATGAGATTTATCTGAAAAGCTACTTTAAAATTGAATGATGCCATAAACATTTTAAAAAATTAATCATGGAAATAATGTGATTACATTGTTGAGATTTAATAAAATTCCCATGCTGAATATTGGTGTATTCATTCTGAATAGTAAGGCAGTCAATGCACTAAGGAGCTGCATAGAAGGTGTGGACATTTTATAATATAGGTTTACAATGCCATTAATATGAAAAATGATAAAATATACAAATAAAAATACAGATGACATATATATTTCAATTTTAACAAGAAATTTTTTTTTAGACTGGTTGAAATAAATTTAAAAAATAATTTTGCTGGTATATCCACTTTTCACAACTTGGTCTGTGGATTTTTGTTAATTCTTTGCTGCAACAAAGTCCATGCCAACTGGAGCTGCATAAGCATGGAAATAATTAACAAAGGAAATTAAATAATTAAGGGAAAAAAAACAATTGAATGGTCATCAAAATAACTCTTAGTGTAAAAAAGTAAATGAGCCAGTAGATGGAAAATTTGTCATCGATATATTTTGTGGGCAACTAAACATATAAAGACCAGCACATTTTGAAATTGGCTGGTGCGCTTTAAGTTTAACATAATACAAAATTTATACAGCATATTTAATCCATAAATGATAGATTCTAAATCTAATTTAATCCAAATATGACAAAGAATAACCGAGTATTATTTTGAATGCTAGTACTCTAGTCTAGTGCCAGGAAAAAACATACAAGTCTTAAATGGCTTGCTTCAACTGCTCAAATTGTTTCTACGCCGCCTTTCATATACTGAAGGTTTTTTTTAATTACTTTTAGAATTTTTGACAGAACAATTTTGCAATGCATCATGCATTGGATCAAGAAAAAAGTGTTAACATATAAAACAATTTTTTAAATAATTGCAGGCTTCTGCAAGTTGCTTGGAGGGCATTAGCAGCCTGTTAGGTGACTGAGCAAGTTTAGCCCCCAAAAAATGAACTAATTGGGAAATAAAACCCAGAACAAGTGGGTCTATCCAATACAATATAATTTAAGGTTATGCAAGTTAGCTTGATACTTGATCTCATACCTGATTTCTGGTGACCTCAAATTCCCACTGAGGACAGATAACAACATTGGACTGGGCGATCCTGGCAACATTAGAAATTTGGGAGTGTATTCTTTTCAGCGCATCTTCTTGACTGAGCTTATTTCTGATTGTGATTCTCTTGACAGCCTAATCACAATTCAAAATTAAAATACCTTAGTAGCACCTTACTGCCTATAGTTACTCTAAATCAACTTTTTTTCATAAGCCAACACCCAATCCTTTAGTTTTTGGGTAGAAAAACCTGAAAAGTTTACAACACACTCAAAAGCAGTCTTCATGATTAAAGCTGCAAGTTTAAAGATTATTGTACTTATTTTTAAATGTATACTTTACAAATTTTTTCCTGTAACAGAAAGACTTTAAAATACAACCAAAAAATCAAGATAACACATGAGACAGGCATTAGTCTTGATTTCTTGATGACTATATTCAATTATTAAAGACTGAGCCTTACAAAGAAATACAAAATCAACTAAAATTTCAGTGTCTGTATTCTGCTGTATTTATTAACAAATTTTGGTTAGTGGAGAGAAAAGTCAGGTAACGAAAAAAAGTTCAGTATTTGACACAAACTAAATTACAATTAGAGAAAATCGTAATAATCTTGTAAGACCCACAAATAAAAATACTTTATCCTCCTACAATATTTCTAAACAGACCTACAAACCTGCCAAGAAAAAATCTTTTATTTAGACTAAATAAGCTTGCTTTACAATGAATATATATGGGAAGAAATACTTCATTTATTTTATTTAAATGTACATTTCATGAAAAATGTTTTAAAATGTCAAATTAGACATTTATATAACTTTCTTCTCAGTTAAATAAGGCATTATTGTTAATTTAAAAGGTTGGAATAACAATAATAATGAAACTTTATAAAATCTTACCTCTTCTTCTGAAACAAATGTTGTCCATACCTCATGAACCATATCATCCCAACCAGCCTCAAAGAGAACAGCTGCCTCAAGCACAACAATTTCAACACCAGCTGAGAACAAAATACCAATGATATCTACCTATAAAGTTATATGACTTAAATATCAACTTAGAATATAAATTTAACAATCATAATGAGTATTTCAATTTTAAGTAACCGTTACCAGTTTTATGTTCTAAGATCTCATCTTCAGCAAGTTGACGAATCACTGGCCAGACTATGCTATTGAGTTTGTCAAGTTTTCTCTGAAAAATAAAAAATCTAGGGCTAAAACATTTTACCAAAGAGTTAGACACAAATGTTAATTGTTATTTTCCTTTGCAGTAAGTGAGTAAGTAGATGAATGTTAAAAAATACAATTATTGAAGACTTTAAAGGATAAGAAGAGCAAATGAATGCTTTTTTGTACGTTAGCACTTCAAATTTTATGGTTTTTGTTGATGTTTAATAAAAATTTAAAACCTTGTTGTTTTTTAAAATGTTTTTTTTGCATATTAATTTCCTTGATGATTACCCTAAATGTTTTAATTTTTCTCACAATAACTATGTCAATACAAGAAAATACTGAATAAATATTGTTAAGAAGTATCAAAAAGTTTAACCTTAGCAGACAACTAATGTTTAGCTGACTTTTAAAATTAGCTATAAACAAAACACTTAATGCATTATTTATTAGACTTTATCAGTTATGTTTTCATTTCCTTTGGATTTAAATTTTATTAAAGTTTTAATTTTCAACAGAATATCATGTATGATTAAATTTTCTGCAATTTTTCACAATAAATTTTCCAGTTTAATTACCTAAACTGATTTTATTTATATTTCCTATCTTATCTTATATATCACAGATACTCCTTCTCTACAAAAGATTATTGCATCCTATTTTTAGACATGGTTTATGTGTAGTTTTATTATTAACACATTTCACAGCTGTATTCTTTTAACAAACATTTTTTCTGTTATGTTTTAAATTCTAAAAAATGAATTTTATAATAGAAAAGAATAATCTAAATGTGATAAGGAATTGAAAATTTTCAACTGACTTTATCGTTAAACACAATCTGTCCCAGTTTTTGCCGGTTGATCTCCCCATCTTCTCCAACAATAGATTCCCCAAATTCTTTGACAATGTCTGAATGAGCTGTGGAGCCTTTAACATATGCTTTGTGGCCTGAGAAATAAAAATAATTTAAAAATTCTGACAACAACCTAGATGTAAATGAATAAACTATAAAAAAAATAAAAATTTCAGGTAATTTAATGACCATTTTAACTTTATATTAATATTTATTTGCTTATTAAAAAGGTGTTTTTTTATTTCATATCCAGAAAAAAATGTAAATGTTTATTTCCTCTGTGCATACGTACCAAGATTTAAAGGATCAGTCCCATAAATAACTAGTATCTCCTTAATAGCAGCAACATTAAATGCTACTTGACATAATTGTTGTATTTAACTAGATCAAGAAACATAAACTAATTAGAAAAATTTAGAAAATAAAATTACTTTTCCCTTAAAACTGCACTTTTTAATTTTTTTTGTGTATTATAATAATAATAATAATAACCCATTTCAGACCAAGACGGCCTATGGGCAAATGCCCCAGGGGCTTTGCCAGCACCAAGGATAGAGCCCGTGATTCTAATCTGCCTTGGTTCGACAGTCCGGCGCACTACCGCTACACCACCGCGCCCACATTTTTGTTTATATTACAATATTTGATGTTTTAATTTTTTTGAGACATCTAATGTGATACTTTTGATCTTGTGTTCTTAGATATTTTAAATGTAATTATTTGTTCGATTTCATACACTTTTTAGGTCATTGAAAATCATATATATGTTTGCGTCTAAAAATTCTCAACTACATCTGATGATTACCAGCTAGCATAAACTTTCTAGCTTCTGGACATTGATAACAGTCAGCAGGAACACCAAGGTAAAGATCTACAAGGCCTGCATAATCCCAGTCCTAACTTCAACACTGTGAAAGTTTCAAGGTAAAAAAGCAAAAAGACCACCAATTGAACGCTTTTGAAAATAATTGCCTTTGAAAAATCTTAAATATACAATGTTCCATTTCAAGACACCTGCAGCATAAGGTAAATTACTGGGAAGGAATCTATAACAGCTACAATAAAAAAAAAAAGGAGATGATCATACACTGGCAATGCTTGAGACTAACTGGACAGATCCTCTCATGGCACCAGAGGGCAAGAGAAAACTAGGTGGACCAAAAGAAAATCAGGTAGACCAAGAGAAAACCAGGTAGACCAAGAGAAAACCAGGTAGAGCAAGAGAAACTTTACAAACAAAGCTCAGTCAACAAAAAAAAGCTAAATCCTAGGTCTATACACATTCCAAGATCTTCTTCATCAAACCCTCATAACTGGAAAACACAAGTATCTGTCTTATGAGCCTTCTTGGCTCGAAAGAGAAAACAATTTAAAAAAAGGTAGTTGTATTATGCTCACTAATTCAATAATTTTAGACTTCAGTATTTATTCTCTCATTCACTATTATAAGTCTTTCATTTACTCATGCAAATCTGTTTTTGATCACTTATCAATAAGTGTCCAGCATGCCTCATCACATGTATTGTCTCCTTAGCTGCTTCATTCATGCCCATCTTGGTGAGAGCAATTTATGATTCATCTTCAAAATGGACAGTTATCTTACAATTATCCAACTTTATATATCCAAAACTTTTATAGGAATCCCAAGTTATCAAAACCTAAATTTCCCTTACACACCAAAAACGTCCTTTTCCAAATCTTTAACATATGAATATATCACAGACTCAGTCCTCTCAGATTTGTTTGTAAATCTCTTTTTAATTATAATATACCTTCCCATTAAAATCTGCATGTATAACTTAAGGTGATAAAACATATAGCCTCTATTCAATGCCACAGCTGCAGTATAATACTTAATCTTATGCATTTTAAAAATTCTCGCACAAACATATGCCATTTTTACACACAACACTCCACATAAATAATGTCTACTGTCATAACAACTGGGTGTCTCTTATTTCTGAAGCCCATTTCCCAGCTTTGAATTCTGTGCTTAAAGAAACATTAACTCTGTGGTTAGTTTGAGAATTCAACAATCTCAATTTTTTTTTTTTAAATTAATTAAATAACAGTTCCTTCATCATTCTACTTTACTGTACTTTTGCTAGTTTTGGGCCCTAACAAGACTAAACAGCAATGTATTTCTGTAAAATTTATCGTGTAAACTTGAAAAACCTTGATCAGTAATTACAGTTGATAAGTTGGGCAGCTTACCTAATAGATCACAGTTGACAATTTTTGCTCCCAATTTTTGTAGCTCTGAGCAAACATTGGACTTGCCGCTTGCAATACCACCAGTTACTGCAACTCTGTAAGGCTTATTGCCAATATTAGGCCTCTTCTTAAATGTAAAAATGTATTTACTTTATGTCATTTATAACATTATCATAATAAACTATTTATTGTTATTGTAAAGTAGTACTGAATAAATAAAGAACAGAAAAAAAAATTAACAACTAAAAGAACAATTTATGTTAGTATGCGCTGTATGATTTTCTAGTGTAAAAAGATCACTGAATTGTTTTAAAACATAAAATAATGTTAACAGCTTCAGAGGACATTTTCCTTGAAGTGCTAATAAATATGACATGGTTTATTGAAAAGAATCTAAGACAAAATTATAACCAAATACTCCAATATATATCAATAGGAGATATTTGTTTTCAATTTACATTATCTTGTTTCAAAATTTTTTTATAAACAAGATACGACCCCCAAAAAATTTTTAATAAAATTATTTATTCTGACTCTTGATTCCAGAGAGCAGGATTGAATTGTATAATATACAAAAGATATGAATTAACCTACTTGCACTGGCTTTATCAAAGTTCCTAGCAATCTTTTCCTAAATGATGAGGAACTAATTTTACTTTCTTCATCTTCTCCATGACAACTGTCATCCACCAAATCTATGATGATCATTTCTAGTGTATTCATTCCCTAAAAATGAATAGTTTATTTTCTCTCCTTTAGCTCTAAATTATTTAAATTACCAAACTGAAATAAAATTACTTGCAGAATAACTTTCATTTTCATCAGTCAAAAACATTTTCAGCAATAACAAATATGGACTCAATAATCTTTCTTTTATTTAAGAATCTTTTAAATGTTCTTTTAATCAGTTAATTATTTTTAGTTATTTAACCCTTTTGGAAAGTATAAAATAAATTTGTGTAACAGTTCTTAATAAATGCATTTAAAATGTAATAACATAAATTAAAACCTTTCAATTTCTCACCTGAATTTTCTTTTTTTAATTTAACAGTAGTTCAAAATGTTTTTGTTTTTTTTTAATTTAGCAAATATTAATTTTTGTTGTACAAATACTAATATTTTTAATTTCAATTTAAAAAAATTTTTTTGCTCCATGTATAAAAGATTGGATCCTTTTAGTTTTAGGAAAATATCTACTACTGAAAAAAGTTCTTTAAAATAAAACATACCCTTTTTACCCTCTCTTCATTAACCTGATCGCCGCCAGCTTTTGTTTCTTTACTGACAATAATACATTGGAGGTTGGGGTCAGTTATTGTTGGTCCAAAAGGATCAAATATCTTTACTGTCTCCAAGATAATATTTGGTTTAACATCAGTTACAAAATTGAAAACTTGCTGCTCTCTGTCTGGATAAGGTTCCATTAACTCCCATAAAGTTTTCTCTTTGAAATACAGATTTAACTTATGAATCATCAAAAAATAAAGTATTTATGTATAGTTTAAGTTTATTCATGATAATAACAGTTGAGTAAGATTATCCTTTAACTAAAAAATTACTTAATTACAATTTATATTAAAATAAATTATTATTTAATAACATAAACCTACTTTTGTTTCTTTCTCCATCTGTTATACCAACAGTTAATTTATTCTCACAGTGTAAGCAGCTCTCAGTTAGCAGAAGTTTATGCCCAGTATGCAGTCGATCAAAAGTACCACCAAGTATAACATTAGGGTAGGTCTGCACCAACTCATTTGATTCATAATTTAAATTAATTTGTACTGGTGCAGCACCACTCTGAATAAAACTGAAGTTGATATCTGATTTAACATTGTTAAATGAATTTTTTAATATATCAGTTAAAGAACTGCGGCCAGAAGTCCAAATATCTTTTACTGATGCTGAATCTGTTAAAAGTACGTTGACCTCCTTCTTCAAATGGTAAGGAACAACAGTGTGAAGAGTTGGGTTCATGCATATATGTGAAAGCAGCACTCGAATGTCAAGATTGTTACATGCTTTTGAACCAATTAGATAAAAATCTGTAATAATGGATTGAATTTCTCGTGTACAGAGTAAGGGCTGAAGTAATCTACTTTGAGAAAGATTTTGATTGTGTAATGCTGGTTGCAAACAAACATAAAGTGTGTCATTTACAACCACAGATGCCTCTTCAACTAATGATGAAACTAAATTTCGAAGATGAGACAAAGGCTGGGTTAATATTAAGAGCCCAGTTTTTGCCATTTTTTTTTAAAGTAAAGATTTATCACTGTTGATATCTGAAAGAAAGGGGAAAAGAGTCATTTAAAAATTAGGTATTTAATAGCTATTAAAATGTAATATTGAAAACTTTGTAAAAATTTAAAGTGTAAGAGATGGGTATGGAAATTTACTACAAAATCAAACAATTTCAAGCATATATTTTATATAAAAATAGGCCTACACCATGATGAAAGCTTTCCATATCAAAATCCTCCACATGGTCAATTAAATTTTCTGTCAAAGAATCTATATTGATAGCCTTTATAAATCAAGACTGACAACCTTCAAGAAATGTTACTTAAACCTTACTTGGCTGTTGAAAGTCTGAAATCAATAAATGTGTGACTGTTAATAGTCCAATAAATACTAGCTGAAAAATAATTGGTGGTGGTGACATTGCCAAGGTCTTGAAACACAAATATACAGTGGAGCTTCATATTCATATAATATATAATGAATAGGGCTGTTATCGATTAAATTAAATTTAATCGTTAACTTTTGAAAAATTACCGATTAATTAATCGATAATTTTGTTAAAGCTAGAAATAAAGATGTATGACGTCATTAAACTGAAAATTTCAAGGGAAGTAATAAAAACAGGCAATTGGTATATGCATTAAGTTATTTTTAAAACAGTTAGCACTGAAAACAAGTTAAATAACGTATTAAAGTTGAGGCACTTGAATGAAAATTTCAAATTAATTTTATAAATATAAAAGTAATAGAGCTGTATAGAAATTGTTTGATGATTAGTAAAACATAAAGCTAATCTTTTTATCCCAAGTGGTTCGACAGTTTTTTTTCTAAGACCTCATAATCACTTTTTTCACTATTTCGTTTTCCTTCATATTTATGGCCCTTTTATTGCATTTTTTAAAAATGCCCATAACCTAAGTATTTAAATTAATTTAATTTAAAAGAAGTAATATTGTTAGGAGATATATTTAAAAATAAGTAGTTCGATATAATGTCAATGAATTTAAATTTTGTCATTGTTAAATAATTAAAAATGATTATTTTAAAGTTTATATTTCAAAACTCATTTAACGGAGAAGTTTGTACGGAAAAAAATAATAATGAAATAAAAACTGTTAATAATTAGTTATTAATAAATCGAATTTAAAAAAAAAAAAAAAATTTCTTTAATTTTAATCAATATTTTATTGATTAAAATAATTTTAATCGATAAAATAATTTACCGATTAATCGAGAAATTAATCGGTAATTTCCGCAGCCCTAATAATGAACTAATAGTTTTACGATCAAGTTTGATGGAAAGGTTTTATTATCAAAAAACAATACTTCAGGCTACAAAGATACAAGCAAAACTCTTTCTATAATTTTTTTATTTTTTTTTGTGTGTGTTAATTTATTACTCTCTAGTTCTTCAGTCTCAGCCTTAATACAAGAGTGTTATGTTATAATTGGAATAATGTAAGTAGAATTGTAATTGTAAGTAAAGAACATCAATTCTCAACCTGTATTGGAATAATGTAAGTAGAATTGTAATTGTAAGTAAAGAACATCAATTCTCAACCTGTATTCCATAAAAAATATATTTTTTACAGATGAACTATGAGAGTATTTTCATATGGATATTGCTAGTGTTATGACTAGTCGTAACATTAGTCAGTAAACTACTGCTGCGACTAGTCAGTTATTGATTATCATAAAACAACATAGGAATATTAGTGCTACTTCACTTATTTTAACTTATTTACTAAAATCATATTAGATGAAAATCTAAGTTTTTGTGACGTCATTTATGGGCAGCCCTTTAATTTAACTTTATATGTATGTATATATGCACCTGATAGACGATACTAATAGAGCTGGATTTATATTTATTTACAGGCAGAAGTATGTGCAAATTCTAAAATATAAATTTTTAAAAATATATTTAATCAACATCTCCTATCTTCAGAATAATTAGTTTTAAAAAAGTACTATCACCAGCATCCTCAATGTGGTTTTTTTTTTAAATATTTTTTTTTTTTAATTCGAAGGCATCGGGGTTCGAACTAAATATCAGTATTAGCAACAATCAATCATTCATATGCCCATCACTGCATCTAGGCAAGCTCATGTTAAATTATGATTTTTTAAAATTACAACTATTTAGCTTATCTTATCTGTTACAGACGCTCCTTCTATACAGAGGATAATTGCATCCTACGCAGAGTTTAGTCCTGCATTCTTATTAGAGTTTTTAATTAAATGATGATTAAGTGTTGGCTTTCCTGGATTCTTCGGGCAACCCATTCCACGCCGAAAATCCGGATGGGAAGAAAGAAAACATGTATGTGTTTGTTCTTGCATATGGAATATGAAAGGTGTTTTTATCCTTTTGTCTATCTGAGGGTTGTATTAAGTATACTTTGTGTTGTATTTCTAAATTAGAATTAATTGCTTTACATATAATTTCTGCATTACTCTTAGTTCTTCTATCCTCTAGTGTTTCAAGGTTTAATGATTAACTAATACTAATGGCAGTGACAGTTTCTAAACCAATAAGTTTGAATAAGCCTTGCCTTAATTTAGAGTTTTAGAGTATTTAATTATTAATTATTTAGTCATTTTAAACAGTAATACTGAAATCAGTAAGTAAGAGTAAGACTAAGACAGTGCATTTAGTCAGTGAAGTGATTCAGTGATTGACAGATTTTAACATAACATTGCTGCTTGCATTGTCAAGATCAGATGAGTCAAGTTTAGTGATTACGTCTTATTAATTAATAATTATATTAGTAAATTAGTAATTATACATAAGGCATAAGGCAAGGCTATTAATTCTAATTTAAAAATACAACACAAATCACAAAGATAACTTAATACAACCCTCAGATAGACATAAAGAAAAAAAGATAAAAACACCTTTCTTATTCCATATGCCGGCTTATCATATGCAAGAACAAACATATACTTATACACTTTTTCTTTCCTTCCGTCCGGTATTCGGGCGTGGAATGGGTTGCCTGAAGAAACCAGGAAAGCCAACACTTTATTCACTTTATCATCATTTAAAACTCTAGTAATACTACTAGTAAGAATACAGGACTAAACACAAACCATAGAAATACGTAGGACGCAATAATCTTCTGTACAGAAGGAGCGTCTGTAACATATAAGATAAAAATTGCATTTTAACAGAAAATGTTCAATAATGATTCAGCATGAACAAAAGGAGAATATGTTGTTTAAATAATTGTGGTTACTTACCAAATAAAACTTGCAAATTCTTTTAAAATAAGTAAGTTTACAATAAATTGACCTTTGCACTCTTCTTATTTGTGAGAGTACTTTCCCCTATCTTTTGTATCAGTATCAAATTTTATTTTCACCTTTATTTTTATCCACCTCCAATTTTCAACTTTCATGCAATCTTATATTCTCCGTTTCACTTAACAGCAACAACTACGAGCTTTCTAAATCATAATATTCATGGTAACCTTATAATTATAAATTTTGGCTAAATTTTCTTTAATCAAGTATGTAATAGAAATTAGTGTTAAAATTGTGACTATACACTATACTCAGTACTGACTATACTACTATACTGATACTGTCTATACTACTAATACTACTAATTTGAACTACTAATACTAATAGACTAATAATAATGACTAGATCTAATACTAATTACTAATAGACGAATAATAGTAATACAGAGACGTAGTTGGTCATTTGAATGTTGTAATAGGCATATGCGTAGGTCTAGGCCAGTGGTGGTGAACCTTTTTGGGGCTGCGTTACCAAAATTCAACCAATGCAGCATGCAATGCCGATGCCAACCCAAATGCCAATTGCCAATGTTGTATTAAAATTATTAACTATTAGTATTATACTATTAATAACTTAAATTTAAACTATTACTAATGAATATTTTTGCATTATATTATATCATTACATTCCATTTAAGCTATTCAATTAAAGTTATTCATGATTCATAGGTTACCTCAAATTCAAAATGCTCAGATCTGAAAACTGGAATCTATTTAATAATGAAAGTATTAAAACTCACAGGCAGTCTGCTATGAATTTTAATTTGTTTAACAAACATTACCTTCTTCACCTTTGGCATATTCTTTGCCTTGTAACTACTGATATGACAAGTACAAACAAAATAGAAACATCATAAATTTGGTTAATTAAACTGTATATCTTTCTATTGCAATATATAAAAATTAGGGCTGCGGAAATTACAGATTAATTTCTCGATTAATCGGTAAATATTTTTATCGATTAAAATTATTTTAATCGATAAAATAGCGATAATACAACCTAGAATATTTCAAACATTTTTTTTCTATTTATTAATAAATGATTAATTATTAATAATTAATAATGGTTTGCTTTATTTACGTACAAACTTCTCCATTTAAAATAAAAAGATTTTCAAAGAGTACACTTTGAAATAAGCTGTTTTTATAAGACAATTGGGATTTTTAAAAATAAACTTTGTTTTTACATATTTAACAATAACAAAATTGGAATTCATTGACATATTGAACTACTTATATTTAGATTTAGAAAATGTTAATTGCCTGTGTTTGTTACTTCCCTTGAAAGGTCCAATTTAATGACGCCATACATATTATTTTTGGCTGAATCAAAATTATCGATTAATTATTTGGTAATTTTTCCAAAGTTAACTATTAAATTTAAATTAATCGATAACAGCCCTAATAAAAATATAAAATCTAGACTTAGGCCCTATACCAGTGGCCTAATGCGAGAAGTAAGTAAGTAAAACTTTCAAAAAAGTACTAGGACAATTGTTTAAATTGCATAGTATAATTTTTATTTTTATCATTGATTAAGGAAGTAAGATTTTAGTTGTGTGCTGGCTGATGAGGCTCTACAAGCAGGTTGTGGCACCTGTGCCATATGTTTGCCATCACTGGTCTAGGCGGTGCAGTTATAGGCATAAAACTTAACTTAGGCTGACAGAATGGAGTGAGACCCGAGGCACTCTAAGAAAGATTCATTTTCACTTTGTCAACTCAATGTCAACTCTGAGACCTATTAATTAAAATTTCCTTTATCATTATTTTATTTAATGTTCATCATTAAAATAGCTCTAAAGTCTAAGGTGAGGTGATGCATTCAGGGACATCCCTACTCAGTCTGCCACCTTACTCTTAGCTGCCTGTTGGACTGAAAGGAGGATAGTTACTAGGCCTGTAACCAAGTTGTCAACTACTATTTCTGCTGTCCTGCCGAGAATACTTAGACAAACTGACAAACATAAACAAGGTTTGCCTACTTAATATACTGGATGCTTTTTATTTAACTTTTTCACATTAGAAAAATAACTTGTTGTTGCTACTACTAATGATTTTTCATTTCAAGAAAAATATCATGGATAAGCATAGGGTGCTATAATCTTCTGTATAGAAGGACTGTCTGTAACAGATAAGATGTCTTTCTCCCTATCAAACTTAGACTTAAAGTAATAAATAATGTACTGTGCCCTCATCAACACGGCATTAGAAGAAACAGATCATATAAAACCCAATTAATTTGGTTTAAAAGAGTTTGTCAAAAAGTTATACATTATTAGTAGATTTGTTAAAATCACTTTACTTTGATAAAGTTTAGTTTACAAAATTTTTTTTACAATCATTGGCATCTCTGGTCCCTTCCATCAGTAAATTCAAGATTTCTTATTGCGCAGAGAGAAAACTGTAATAATAAATGGTTCTAAATCACCACAAATGATGGTTAACTCTGGAGTTGCACAAGGAACTCTTCTAAGACCCTTAATTAGTACTTTTCCAAAGTTAAATAAATGTTTAATGATTTACCCAAAAGTATCTTACCAGTTATAAACATTTGTTTATTTGCTGATGATTGTAAAATCTATAGAGCAGTTCAGTCAGAACAAGATGGTGAAATCTTACAAAAAAACCTAGATGAATTGCAAACATGGGAAACTAATTGGTGTATGCCTTTCCTCCCAGAAAAGTGTTAAATGTTAAGAGTATCAAAGAAAAAGATACAACCAGTGCTTTTTTTCTGGCGGAACACATCGGAACGACGTTCCGGCACGTTTTTTATGTTTACTACGCTCATTTCAGTGTTATTTCTTTATGACAAAACGGACATAAATATGCGTTCCAGAACCTTTTTCTTCAGAAAAAAAGCACTGGATACAACTAAATTCAAAGTATTTAATTCATGTTAAATAGCTAATCGACTGTAAAGATGTAAAGTATTTAGAAGTAATAATAAATGATAAATTACCATGGAATTCACATTTTAGCATAGTTGTACATTGGCCAGGCTTATACTGGAATATGCATCTTCTAAATCAGGGGTCTCCAAACTTTTCTGCAGGAGGGCCGCATTAACTGTCAAACAGCAGTTTGGGGCCCACTACACACTGTTTTGTGGTGAACTACAGGTATAAATAGTATCTTTTTTAGATTAAAAGGTCTCCAGGGACCGGTATGAGAGAGCCTCGTGGGCCGCATCTGGCCCGTGGGCCGTAGTTTGGAGATCCCTGTTCTAAATGGACCCATCCACACAAAAAAATTTTTTTAAAAAGCTAAAAAAAATTCAAAAAAAGAGCACCAAGATTCATTACTGGAGATATTCAAAATTTACAAGAGTAACACCATTAGTTAAATCACTAAACCTAAACACTATTGAGTATAAAAGAACAAAGAGTAAATTAGTAACCTTATATAAGGTAATAAATGCTATCTTGGAAAAAAAACAACAATCTATTACACGTTCAAACAGACATATGGATCAAAACACTTTTCTTGTTTCATATGCAAGAACAAGCACATAAGTCTAATAAAAATACAAGACTAGACATAAACCATACATAAGAGTAGGATGCAATGATCTTCTGTATAATACATATATTGTAATCATACATCCCTCTAAGGTTCATTGGACCTTGTGCAAATGACAAAAAAAGCTGCACAGCATCCATTTTTACAAAATTTGTTGGGTTGTAACTCTAAACTGCTGCCCGGCATCTTTAAGAATTCTGCGCACCCACGCAGCTTGTGCGGAACATTGATTTAAGATAAGATAATGAAATCACGCAACCTAACAATAATAATAGTTAACAATACAAATTTAAAGTCATGGGTGAAGTTAAATAATTAGCGGAATTCATTTAACTTTATTTCAAAGAAAATTGGAAGATAATATTCCCAATCTAAGAAATGTAACTTCCACACTAGACTTATTATTTATTACCAATGCATTGTCTGTCAAAAGGACGGACGTTTTCAAAATAAATATATTTCAATTGTCCCTTTTGCTAAAAAGCGGTATAGTAAATAATCAGAAAACGTAGAGACTAAGATAGAAAAATAAAATCTCATTTACATAAAAATCAATTTCATGCGGATGTTCAGAAAGAGTTATTTTTGGCGCAGTAATTTTTTTTCCAAGTTTTTTTTTAAGCTTTCTAAAATCTTATATTACCTGATTACAAACAAACGTACATAGTAAATAATATATATTGATTTAGAACATTTCATGTTTGGCTCTACTTTCAAATTTAAAAAAAATATACTTAGTTTACTTATACTTAGAATAGAAGACTTATGGATTAATTGATATTTTCCAATCTTCATGGTTATCATTACATAAGTAAAGCTCCATCACCAATTGTCAAGCACTTATTATATTTTAATTGATTTATTTACTAAATAATTTTTAATAGAATAAATAAATTGGCTCAAAATATAAATTATAGTTATGTTTTATTGTATTTAAAAATTAACATAAATTCTGTTACTATACATTTTAACTTTTTATGCTTAATAAAGAATACTTAAGATTGTTTAAAGAAGAAAACACATCCAATACTAATTTTTTTTAATGGAATGTTTACATTAATTCTTATCAGTGCTAGAACTAGGAACCTTTGCTTGTTAAAGATAAAATATGTAAACAATATATATATGTGTTGTCATATTGTTTATCAGTAGCATAAAATAGTTTATTTGATATAAATTTACTGCACTGGATGCTATAGGAGCTATTTTATTAATTATTTATCAATTCCTTCTCATGAAATTTATTGTTGAAATAATGTAAGTGTTCTTACTTATTGATACCCAAAATGTTTACATTGATATATATTTGAAAAAGTTTAAATGGGTTAAGAGTCTTTGTTTATATTAATACAACATTTTATGACTTTGTCCTTTAATTTTTAGTTTTTGTTTTACACATGCACAAGTCATTGAACTTTCAAAATGAGTAAAAATGGAATTCTTAGTCAACTTCGTGCCTTGATGCACAATAACTTACATGTTATTCAACCTCTGCATGCTTATATCATACCCACTGGAGATGCCCATCAGGTATGTCCATTAACTTTTCATCAACTAAATAAAAACTTTTTTTTTAAATGTTACTTGATCACGATATTACAGCATTACTTAGTTAATTATGGCATTTAAAATTGAGTTCTAAGAAATAATAAAAAGACAACAATGATTTGTCATCTTTTATAAATGCTTTTTTAATCAATTTTTTAACAACATTTTTGCCTATATTACTGTCAAATACATATCCAATTATAAAAGCATTGATTTTATACAGAGTGAGTATGTGGCTGATTGTGATAATAGGAGAGCATTTATTTCTGGATTTACTGGATCTAGTGGTGAGCTTGTTACTAAAAAATAGTGTTTCTTTTTTTCTAATGTCTATTGTGTCTTACTTGTAATAATAATCACAATAAAAATTTGATAATGTATATAGAGCTGTACCCCTGCAAATAGCTGGGCTCACTGTACTTAACATAAAAATAGTAAAACACAAGAAATCATCAATGGATTCTAAGTAAGACACACATATCATAACTACAACATCTAGAGACATTACAGTGTACATGAGCTACTTTTCTTAACAATACTAGTGTATTAATTATGATGCTGATTATTAAGTACTAGATATGCCCCGTTGCGTAGCAGACTTGCTCATGGATAGTGCAAAGAAAGGGGGGAAAGACTCATGGAACGGACACAAACTACAGCGTGAAGAAATCAAAACAATGCCTGAGGGGGGGGGGGGCAATCACCAACACATTGTTGGTCTCGGGACATTCACACTGCAGTTATCTTCCTGCCCACCACCCTTCACGACCCTAATGCCAACCATAAGCCGTGATTGGCCAACCCTAACAAGGGTCAGAAGTGTTTGAAAAAAGTGGGGAAAAGAACAAGCACAAACACACATTTTTATAAATTAAAAAATAATACTATTACTAGGGCTTGAACCCAGGACCTTCTGCGTGTAAGGCGGCGTGATTACCACTACACTACAAATAGAATGTTATACTGTGAAGAAGCAACGAAAGTGAACGCAATAACTATTTTTGACTCTTTCTTCACCACCTCCGCTTGCCAAACCATAAACTGATAGGTCTATCCAGCGAGTGTCATTTTCATGCTTATTTGCGCATTCTCACTTTGGTGAAATATATATATATATTTAGATTTGTTTTTTTCTTAAGTCTTATTCATCTAATTACATTTTTCTAAAATTAAATATTTATGTAGAATACATCTAAAAAAATTAAAGCTTTTCTTGTAAACTAAAATTTATCTTATGATATATACTTATTATTTACTCAAAGGCACTGCAATAGTTACCACAAGCCATGCTGCCCTTTGGACAGATGGACGATACTATCTCCAAGCAGAACAACAGTTATCATCTGACTGGCAATTAATGAAAAGTGGTATGGAGAAACACACATTTAATTTATCAATGGGATTTTCTTATAGGATTTTAATTTTAACATATTTTTATATTCTTGCCTTTTTAGAATTTAAAGGAAAATATTTATCATTTCTAATCAAACTAATTAAATATGTGTGATTTTGTTTTTTAAAAACAGGTTTACCTGACACTCCTTCTGAATCAAAGTGGTTGAACAGTGTATGTGTTTGGGTATTTTTATGATGATATATTTTAATTAGTGAATTGTGTAAAGTTTGTTGATAATTTTACCTGTACATTTGTTTTTTATAATATATTTGTGTGTGAGTGTTGAGAAAAATGTTTTAAACTTAAAATATATTTATACAATTTTTTTAGGTTCTTCCAGTTGGTGGAAGGGTTGGGTGTGATCCTAGTCTTCTCTCTATAGGTAACAATAAATTATTTGTTGTTCGGTTCTAAAAACAATAACTTAAACAACTTTTTACATTTTTTTACAAATTTAACTAACATTATAAAACTCATTAAATTTTAAAATTTTCATTGGAATGCCACTAAAGTTTTTTTCTCTCAAAAATTTTTCAAAAAAGATAAATGGAAACCTCTCAGTAAGCAGCTCAAATCTAATGGTCATGAGTTGGTCAGTGTAGAGGAGAACTTGGTTGATCTTTTGTGGCATGATCGTCCAGCTCCTCCAAGCAGTGACCTTTTTATTCTCACAGATGAAGAGACAGGTAGTTAATGTATTTGTATACCAGAACAAATATTGCTAATGGTCTATTATTAAGAATAAGAGCTGTTTAAAGTTTTAAAAGTTCTTCAAAAAGAACTGAATATTGTCAATCTTTAACTGAATGGTGGTGAATTGTTTAAATTTAAAACCAATTGCTTTTTTAATATTTAAGTTTTAAAAATATAATTATTTCAGGATCATCATGGGAAAAAAAAGTATCAAAAGTGAGAGAAAAGTTGGTTGAGGAAAAAACTGCTGCTTTTGTTGTTACAGCATTAGATGAAGTTGCTTGTAAGTTTTGTAGTATCAAAATGTATTATCTATTTAAGTTTTGTTTTATAAATACTTATTATAAATATATTTTTTATAACTAGTTGATAATTTTATTTTTATTGTGCAGGGCTTTTCAATATGAGAGGTGCAGATATAAGCTACAATCCTGTTTTCTTTTCCTTTGTTATTATAACACTGGATTCAGTCCAGTAAGTACAATAAACATTGGTTTAATCTTCAAATGCCACTACTTTATTTTTATAAATTCCCTAAGTACAAATAAATAAAACTAAATATATCTGACATCACTGAAATTAGAATAAATAACAACACATAATTTTGCCGTGTTTTTGTAATTAATATCCATGTTTGCAAACAAAACATCATTTATTTTTAAAATCATTTGACACCATCATATATTGTACTCAAAACAACACATAACTACAGCTTCAATAACGTTAATACTGGTAAAATTTGATTCAATTATTTAAGATGAGGCCATTGGCCTGTTAAAATTTAAACCTTGCCAAATTTTGGACAACCCTGAATTTGTGTATTTGAATAAACATGATGAATATTTGATATGTTTTTAAAAAGGATAAGAGCAAACCGTTTTGTGTATGACAAAATTTGACATCTCTACTAAACAATTTTTTACTTATTGTTAATGTTAATTGCTTTTGAGCATTCAGTATGGATACAAACACAATAACAATTAACATCATTATTATAATTTAAATGTTTTAGAGATCTATCTATTGCTGCTTATCATCATTGATTTTGATTATATTTCAGTTTATTTATTAACTCTGAAAAGTTGACTGATCATGTTCGTTCTCACTTGAATGGTGTTGAGTTCCACCCTTATGAAAAGGTTTATAAATTCTTGGGGGATTTAGTTGAAAATGAAAGTTCATCAAAGATTTGGGTAAAGATATTTTTAAACCAATTAATATTTTTTTTACTCTTGAACATTCTTAGATTTAGTTTTTTGCTGAAAAGAACTAAAGAAGTGTAAATTTAAAAATTCTCTATGTCAAGTTGTGAAGAAACATACAATGCCTTACTGAACTATTTAAAACAAAATGAGGAGGGAACTAAATTTATTTATAAAATCTTATGTTAATATATGATATATACAACATTCAAAGATCTTTTCTATTTTATGTTGCAGATAAGTGGAAACTCAAGTTTTGCAATTTACAATCAAATATCAAAGGTGAAAATTATAAAATTATTCAAATAATTTAGTCTTTCACCATTATATTTTATTTTTCCTACCATTATTTTTATTTGAATATTTGTTTATAACCTGGAGCTTTTTGTTTCTAAATTGCCTGATAGGTCATTTTAAATTTTATGAAATTACCATTGTTTATTAGTAGTATCATACGATACTTGCATTTAATCACTTTTCATGTTTTTCAGCATAAAGTTCACTTATCCCCTTCACCTTTAGCCTTGTTTAAGTGTGTGAAAACTGAAGCAGAACTAGCAGGCATGCAGAGGGCCCAGGTACTTAGTACCTATGTCTATGTTTTTAAGAAAAATGACTGTTTATCTTTTAAACTTAAGTCATAATTATCAAAATAATGTAAAAAATGTAAATAATTAATTTTAGGCATATTGTATTTTTAATCTCTTTAAATTTAAGTTCAAAAATATTTTCTTTAAATTTATTCCTGTTTAAATAAGTTTAACAAAATTTTATTTGCTTATCTACCATGAGCCAAATTTTTTAAACAATTTTGAAGGTGAAAGATGCAGTGGCATTGTGTGAATTTCTATTTTGGCTCGAGAAAGAGGTAATTAATCATTTTAAGATAGATCAGAACAGAAGTTTTTAAAATAATTTTTGTTAGGTAACATAAACTTGAAATAGTTTTAAATTTGACAACTTTGGTTGCATTCTTTAAAATTGTACTGTGATCTTAATAATTGATGTTTTAATTCATTTTGTCATTTTTGAGGTACCAAAAGGAACTGTCACAGAAATATCTGCTGCTGATAAGGCTCAAAATCTTAGAAGGTAATGAATTCTTTTTCATGTGTTAAATTTTTATTTTACCTGTATTTTACCACATTTTTATTAACTTGCTTTTTTCTCTGTCCAGGTCAACTCTTTCTACACACATCCCTTTCTTCTTTTCATTTGAAGTTTTGCACTCTCAATATCTAAGGTGGAAATGTGATAATAGATATTTAAAGATATAGATATTTTTAAAAATGTAAGCCCTTTAAATGGATTCAACACAGTTACATTTCATTACTGTAAATACTCGTTCTAAAGCCAACTAAAGCCAATTTCAAGTATTGGGCCAAATGTTGGCGGGTTGGCTTACGAGCGGGTCTTAGGTCATTTCCGCATGTACAGTGAATATCAGTGTTATTTATTATTATTGTAAATCATCAATTTATTTTGTCTACATTCTACAACATTGGACTGCTCTACCAGATGCTATAAAATATTAAACATCTGCACTTACCATTAACAAAAATAAATTAATGAAATAAATAAGTTTTGATAAATTGTTTGACGAATTTTGTTTTCAAAAACCAATTTTATTATACGCGCCTTCACCACTGTTTAAAAAAAATTATTTAAATACTGGTTACTCTTGAGGTTACACACTATTTTCTTTCAAAAAGATTGGAGACGGCTTATGAAGGAACGGGCTATACAACGAGCATATACAGTAAATTAACTATATCAAATGGACAACCTTCGCAGTATGTGCAGTTCTTTAAAAATGTCTGTTTTTCAAAGAGTAAAAATCTAACTTTTTTAATCTGATGGAACTGGGTTAAAGTAAAAACAAAAATATATTATTTTCATAAACTCCAGCTGGATGGACTTGGTGGGAATTCCAGAACATTTTTAAAACTGAGGAGGTTTGGCTAATCTTTAATTGAAAACATGTCTTCCAAACTTTTTATGTTCATAGATTAAAAACATCAATTTCAGTAGCTAGGAAAGTTGTAAATTTCTATTGCAAGATAAATCACACTCATGGAAGGAATTTTTTGTTAATTTACACATTTCAGACACTACGTTTTTCAAATTCACTTAAGAACAGAAAATAATGTTTTGGCAACCAGTCTGAAAGTCTGGCAATGTGTATTAACAGCCTTTACACTGTATTCAACTATACAAATGTGGGCCAGACTTCAGAACATCATTCATTTATAAAGCTTTAATAATTTCTTTGATGATTAAACTCATTATAGCTGATTTACCCCAACTTCCTGTTTGCTGACAAAATGCACTGTCAAGTTCATTTAATTTTGTAAGACAGTTTTTATACAGTTAACTTTGAGCACTCAGAGTAAAGTGTTGTTAGAGTTAGTACAAGAAGACAAAAAATGTATCTTGAATCCTGTAGCTATAATGAAATATAAAAAAAACTTTGTTTAGTTGATTGGCCAGATTTTGTTAAAACAGTTTCAGGGCCGGCTTTAGGAATAGGCAAACTAGGCAGCCGCCTAGTGCCTCCAATTACTCTCATCCTTAGTGGGGGCCTCACACAAGAATCTTTCCATATTTATTTTTTTTATTTTTCTATTACATTTTGGGGTAACCAAAGTCACTTCGCCTAGGGCCTCCAATTCCCTTAGTCGGCACCCTGACAGTTTCTTGACATTTTCCACTTTTCTAACTTTAGTCTTGCTGTCATATTTAACACTAAGAGGAAAATTATTTTGTCATATATTGCAGCAAACAAGCAGACTTTATTTCACTTAGTTTTGATACTATTTCAAGTATTGGGCCACATGGAGCTATAATACATTACAAGTAGGTCTGATTCCAATATAGTTATTTTTAAAATACATATATTACCATTTGATTAAAAGATGTTCTCATAAACATGTGATTGAAAGATGTATTCATAAATATTTTCATTTATACAAAAATTAGTTCATTACCTTAAGACGTAGGGCAAAGATTTTCCTAAGAAGCATATAACTATTTTTTGGATACCACTATCAGATAATTTAAATCTAATAATTAATGTATGAAATTTTATGAAAAGCCTTTTAAATTGTAATTTTGAAAGACCAAAACCTGAAACTGATGCTGTAATAACCACAGACCAAATTTACTTAATTGACTCAGGAGCTCAGTACAGGTATGTCAAGATTTATACGACAAGTATGATAATTTTATTTATTAATACCATTTTATTTTGTCAAAGTATATCCTCTTTATCAAGTGTACTAAAATTCTTTTATGAGTTTACCATATTAAATATTTTTACTTGTTTCATTTTAATGAGATCAGCATTATGTTATGGTATTTGTAATAATTTCTTAGCAATCTTTTTTTTAATATATGATTTTCTGCTCTAGGGATGGCACAACAGACACCACTAGAACAATACATTTAGGCACACCATCTAAACATGAGCAGGTGATAGTATTTCATTCAACAGTAATTGATGAATAGCGTAATGATAAGATATGGAAAAGGTGCAAACAGTTGTGTAATAATAAAAATTATTGTTAGTTACAACACTAAGTACATTTTACTATTCTTCACTTCACATTTTCCAAATTTATGGCAATTGTACTTTTAATATGAAAATTAAATTTAAGTATATTTTAATATAGGAATGTTTTACAAGAGTACTGAAAGGCCACATTAACCTCTCATCTGCAATATTTCCTAATGGTATTAAAGGTTAGTGAATATCTCATTAATGATGAACTGTTCTATTTTATTTATCTCTTCAAACAACATAATTTTTTTATTAATTATTTCCCTACTTGATGATGACCTAAAAAGTTGGAATCTTGACTAAATTAACTAAATAAATTAACATATTTTCCTCTGTTGGGAGTTAAAATGTATCAAATTGAAATTTGTAACTGTTTTGTTTTCAGGTCAGATGTTGGACACATTAGCACGCCAATATTTGTGGGAAGCAGGTCTGGATTATAGACATGGAACTGGACATGGGGTCGGTGCTTTTCTTAATGTTCATGAAGGTAAATGAAATGGATCTTATAATTTCCCCGATAGAAGACAAAGATATTCACAAATATAATAGGTTCTTGAATTTTAAAAATATTTATTAGTAGTTTGTTTTTGTTTGTTTTGTTTTTTTAAATAATTTTTTTTAAAAAAAGATTTTTGACCATAAGTTTATTTCAGTCCACAACTGAATTAATGTTAACAATAAAGATAAGCCCAAAATAATTTGTTGGTCTTATTTAACATTTTATCTTTAAAAATTTGAAAATGTGTATAAGGCAATGACCATTCATTAGATAATGAAATCTATTACTTTTCATTGATTGAAGCAAATTATTAAAATACTACAGTAATGCAAGGTTTTATTCAAGTGTGATGTCTTGTTTAATGGATGTTTATGTTGAAATGGCGTAACATAAATAATATGATAATTTGTACACATTTACTTGTAACTCTTTAATTTATAGATCACAAACTGTCACACTGTAGAACACATATTATACTTAACAATTGTGAATACTTCCTATTAATATCACTTGAATTTATATCATCTCAACAACTCATGTCAAAGATGAGTATCAATATCCTGGTTAATTCTCCCAAGTCCCCTAAAACATAGCTAACTCATTACAAAAAAAACAACTGAAAAACATTCAATCTATTTACCAAAAAGGCATTGTAAGTCTTAATGTTTTTGTTTATATTATGCTGTTTAATGAAGTGATAAGTTATTGCAAAAGTATTTCACTTATCATTCATAGGGCCTTGCGGGATTTCATACCGTGTGTCACCAAATGAAGTTGAACTGCAAGAGAACATGGTTTTAACTGATGGTATGTCTATGAAAGTCATCTTTTTTTTCCTCCAACACATTACTTTTCGATGTTAGTCTCTGCTAATACCAGGATAACAATTAGAGTTTAAATGCAATTGAGGAATTTGAAATCATTTTAAATGTTTATCCGTTTATTTTAAAAAATTATTTACATAATTTGTATTTATTAACTTTTATTTATTTATTATTTATGTTGTTTCTTTTTTTGTTGTTTATTTTTTTCATTTTTAATATAGAGCCTGGCTATTATGAAGATGGCAAATTTGGAATAAGAATTGAGAATTGCATTAAGGTTAAAAGCACTAGTACACAGGTAACACTTTAAATTAATTAGTATCAGAAAGTACAAAATTAGCATAATTCACAATTGGCAACCAGGGATTTGGAGTGGAGCTGAAACTTTGGATCAGGGCTAGAGCTAAATGCTTTTAAAAATAAATTTTAAGATAGTTTTTAAGATTATATAAATTGTAAGCCCTTGTTCTTTTATTTTCATTTACATTTAAGGGCAGTCTATAAATGACGTTATGCGAATTTGGAAGATTTTCACATCCCACCCCACCCCCATCACACTCATCACAAAAAGTTAGACCCTCTCCAATATCATGTCAAAGCTCCCCCCCCCCCCCCATAAAAGCTGTATTTACTTTTTGAAATTGACCAAGTTTCAATCACTTAATTGTCATTTAAGTATGTATTTAGTGTAAGGCTGCACTCTAATATTGTAACAAGCATGAAGCCATATAAAATGTCATTAAATAAAGTGTAACCTATCAAATATTTAGGTGGAACTTTTATTGAAAGGTGCACACTTTATCTTAATTGAAAGCCTAATCTTAAAATAATTAGAGAGGATATGAAAAAATATTTCCAGCGGGGATCCTGGTAAAAAAAAATATGTAAAATTCCACTCCAAATTCCAGGTTTGCCCTTCCTGCTACCATCTCTTCTTTTTCCCCAACCAAAGAAAAAATCAAATGTTTATTCATCTTTATTGAATATTTTAGTTATTATGTATTATTTATAAATAAGCTATTGAATTAAGTTGAAATTCATTTTGTTTGATTGTGTTTTTTTTTAAAGCATAACTTTGGAGGTAAGGGATACTTAACTTTTGAACCAATAACAGTTGTGCCCATCCAAACCAGAATGATCAATGCATCTCTTCTCACAGAAAAAGAGGTAAATTTTTGAAAATATTTAAAGATAGCAGGACAAAATAATTCATTGCTGAGACTGAGACATTTGTCCCAGAAACTGAATTGAAATATTTCTTTAAATTTTAAGGGAAAAATTTATCCAAGAATATGTTGACTGCAAATTATTTTTAAAATGTGCATCCACTGACATTCTGCTAACACTAACACATTCATTTACACATGTATTTATTTGTATGTTGGTATACTTCACAGGGAATTGTGAACTTAATTTTTTTTTAATGTATACAATCTTGTAAAAACTTGGAAAAAGTATCTTGAAAATATTGTTCTTATTAATAAATCCTTTTTTCTTGCTTACCCCAAATATGTCTTAATTTATTTTTTTTTTAAGTCTTAGGATTTTAAATAATTCATTAGATTTAAGACATACACATTTACTGTTAACTTATCAGTTAGAGAAGGTTAGGATTTCTGCTATAATTTTTGAAAATTTATTTTCAGATTCAATGGTTAAATGACTATCATGACAAAGTACGCAGTATTGTTGGGAATGAGTTACAGAGACAAGGAAAAATGGATATCTACCATTGGCTTTTACAGGCCACAGAACCTTTGGGATAATTCTGCAAAAACTCTTATTAATTGTTGTTGGAGACAAATTTTTACAATTGATTTAAACATTGAATTTAACATTTTAGTATTCTTGAACATGGAACACATTTTCTACTTTTAAAGAAACAGTTACATTTTGAAACAATTTCTTATGCAAATTAAAACATTTTAATAGATGTGTCTTTTTATAATGGATTAGATGTATTAGACGCTAGAATTTTGCTGTAATGAAGAGACAATCTGGTCTTTTTTTTTTAATTTCCAAACTGCCCATTTGAACATGACAATCAAAATGCACATTTAAGATACCAGGATCAACAAAAATCAACCAAAAAAGTATTCTCAGCTGATATTTATTAAACAAAAATAACAAATCTTTTTTAAAATAAGGATTTACAGGTGTTATTTATTTAAGATTCTAGAAAAAATACAGCATTGTTAAGTTATCTTTGAAAAATTATGTTATCCTTACCTATTTTACTGTAGAGATTATTATTAATCTTAAAGTTATATACAAAGATACCTTCAAAGCCTCTGTTACACCTTTGTCTTTACATAATTAAATATATTTTTTTATTAAGAGATAAATTAAAATGATCTGAGATTTATATGGAATTTAATTGTATGTGCATTAAACTACATTTTTGTAATAAAGTTGAAATCTATTTTTATTACATCTATTTTTGTTTACAAAAGCTTTATAGAATTGGCTTTAAAGAATTTAAAGCTTCCCCTTTTCCTACCTCTTACCATTATCATTTCTATAGAAAAAATATTGTCTCTTACAAGCCATGAACAGATTTATAATTTTTTAGAAATGAAAATACAGAGATTTGAATCTAAAATTAGATAAGTGGCCTTAATTGCTTTGTAAAAATACAACATAATTATATTTATTCATGTACATGAATATGATAGATCTTGACAGAAGTAATTATTTTTTTAACTTTTAAAGTAGCCTTCAAGTTATATTATAAATTCCAATACTTTAAAAATTTTGATTGCTTTATATATCATCAGTATCAAACATTTACAATTTTACAAAAAGAGGGATAGATAAAATGTGATTTGTTTAGTTTATGCACTGATCCTATAATTATTTTTTTTAAGTGACTAGTATTTGTTTGTGTTGATCACGTATCTCTTACTTATAAGGTCTAAAACAATATATTTTTAAATAACAATGAAAATAAAAGCAAAAGCATTTTTAGAGAAGTTTATCTTATTTTCTTATATTAATAGCACAGACTTTCCTTCTAAACAAAAGATCCAGTGCTTATCCATGATTTATGTTTAGTAAGTTTAATATTTGAAACAAACAGCATCTTGTCTTTTTATCCCTAAATAAAGCATAGGTTTATCATTTTAATCCTATTGCATGGGCAACACAATTGGGGAAAGGAATTAATTATACATAACATTGTATAGAGATTACATTGAAACAAGGTTTTTACTTGAAGGATGACGCTGAATATTTCATAATCATCAAATTGTTTATTATGGATAACAATTGCAACATGCTTGATAAATATACATTTTTATTTAGCCTTCAATATAAATAACAGGTCAACTTTCAACATTTCATTGCTGAGATATTGCACTTGAAAGCAGATGGACAAAACAAGATCTTCACTAATATACTCCACTAATATACTCATCTTTTTAATTACACTAATAAATTCAGATATATGTGTATCAAACAACATTTCAGCACTCGAACTCAATAAACCATATAACAATATACACACATCTATTGTGTTTAAGTGTAAATTAAACATATTTTAAAAAGTTAACACTAAAGCTTCACAATTTCCTGAGTATACATCAAGTAATTTTCTTGTTCATTCTGCTCTTCTGGTCCAACAAGAATAAAGTCTAGTCCCTGAGAAATATCAACAAAATTTGCATTTACGGGTTTAAAAATACTTTTTTAAATAAAAGACTTCAAATAATCTTTACATTTCTGATCTTTTAAATGAAGTGACAGCTTAAATAATTTTATTTTTCCTTGTTAAAATTAACAAGAATTTAGTGCATAGTAAATTTGTGGTGATTATAATCTTATTTATAACAGAGATGAATAAGGAAACCCACCTTCCATTGCTGAGGTCGAGTGTTAATACTATTATCTCTGATGTCTAGATATTTTATGAAAGACAAGGCCACAATGGTGTCATCAGGCAGACCTTTTATTTTGTTGTTTCTCATGTGTAGGGAAACAAGACTGGGAATTTCTTGAAGAGTAACAGGCACTTCATCAAAATAGTTGCTATTGAGATTTAAATAAACTAATTCTTTCCAACGACCAATATTGAAAGGCAGCTCTTTCAGATGGTTATCATCCAAGTTCAGCCACGTTAAGTGTTTGAGCATACACAGTTCTTCTGGAAGACAATGCAATTCATTGTTTCTCAGCCCTAGCTTTTCAAGCTTCTTCAATCTTCCCAAACTTGGGGGCAGGCTTGAAAGCTGACAATTGATAAGCCAAAGGCACTGTAAAGATGTAAGATTGGCTAACTCATCTGGTAAGACAACAAAAGGATTGTGTGATGCTGACAATACCTGCAGCTTAGAAAGGCATCCAATACCTGCAAGAGAAAATAGTCTTATTTGAAAGAAATATTTAAGCTAGCAATGGTATTATTAGTAATATTAATTTACATTGATAATGAAAAATGAAGACAAAAATATATTTACTGAAGGCAGGCAATTATAAAGGGAGGACTGTAAAAATTAAGTGCAAATTGTCTTGTTAAGGAAAACCTATCTCAATTTAAATTGTTGGTATGCTATTGGTTATGGTCATGAAAAAAGTAGTTACCTGAAGGAAACATTGTCAGCATGTTGTTATCCAGCACCAACTCTGTCAAGTTAGACAAAGAGCATAATTCACTTGGAGCCATCAATAACTTATTGTGATTTAACAATAATGCATGAGCTAAATTTGCTCTCTGCAACCGTCCAGTAACTATTGTCAGTCCTCTGTGGCTTAAGTTTATAACTGTGCTCTTTTCTTTAATAGCTTTATCCAAAAAAAGTTCAAGATCCCACAGTTCCATAGGCTTTTGATTCATTCTATCAATCATTCAGTCTAATTTGGTTGATTTTTATGAAAAATTTCAGACATTGGCCCATTGTTTTATCACTGAACAGGCAATAGCAATTAGTGAGAAGTATTTTACTAAGGAAATTTGCATATTTAAGCTAAGACTTTAGTCACTGATGGCTGCAATCTATAATTATTAATTATATGCATAAAATCTTTGTCTACAACTCTCCTCCATTTGAAGAATCTGAAAAATAAAAAATTACATCTTAATAAATGGATGTTGCATTATGTTTAGTAATGAGTTATTTAATAATTCATACAAATATTTAATAATTATAGAATGTACTGAATCTTGATATTTTTCATATGCATAAATTTTGAGGGGAGCAGCAAAAAAAAAAAAAAATTCCTACCCGAAATCTATAATTTAGACGTGGAATGGGTCTGAGGAAACCAAGAAAACCAACACTTTATAAACTTTTAAAACTCTAATAAAAATTCAAGATAAGTTACAAATCATGGATAAGAGTGACTGCTATAATCTTCTGTTTAGAAGGAGTGCCTGATAAAAGAAATTTAAAATAAATTTATTAAAATCAACCCCCATCACAACACCTCAAAAGTAAACTATTTTTCATTCTATTTCACTGCACAAAGGTGACGATATCCAATTTGTATTGGAAAACCCATATCGTGCAATAGCTAGTTGCCATGTCACATCACATCTATAACAATTGAGACCCAACAATAGATCCAAACAATTAGGTACATGACATTTCAGCCCAGAGAATAGAGACCTAACTATTTGGCATCATTGAATGAATCCATGTTATTATGAAACCCAAAGAAAAAACCTCTGACAATGCAACCCCCAAATATAGGGCCCTAAACAAAGAGGCTACCTTATTTTTTTATATTTTTAACAGCGCCAGCTTTTTTTTTTCATTAACAGTCTTTATTAAGAGAGGAGATGCAATGATGCCAAAACACAGTTTTCCTTGTGCTTAAAAATTTATTAAGATCACTCATCGTTTATGAATGGCCCAAAGATGTATAATGAATGCATTTTTGTGTTTTTAGGAGTACTACTTATTCAACTTGTGTATCAAATATATGTCAATAGAATATTATGAATTATAATTATTAAAAATGAAAAAAAAAACGTAAAATAAAAGTTTTTTACTATAAATCCTTTCTATACGAGACACAACTAAAACTATGTTCATTATAATATGCATTGCACGTCAATCCTAAAATCCAAAATTTAGGTTATGTCTCATATATAAAGTAAAGGATTAATAGTAAAACAACTGGTACAGTCTGCCTGCTGAATTATAGCTCGATTTGATAACGGGAAAAGGGGTTATAAAAACATGTTTAACAAAGTGTGCAACGCAAGACAAATTAGCAATTAATAGCATTTACAATTGCAGATCAAAAATATTTTTTTTAAAGTATCGTCAATATAATACGCAACTCACATCGCAACACGAAAGTATTTAAAAAGGTTGTTCAATAAAATATGCATTGCGACACTTTAGCACACAAATTAACATGGGACATATTGATAAAGAAAGATAATCAAAAAATCATTAGTTTA
Organism: Radix auricularia; assembly: GCA_002072015.1. Taxonomy (NCBI): domain Eukaryota; kingdom Metazoa; phylum Mollusca; class Gastropoda; family Lymnaeidae; genus Radix; species Radix auricularia. Next base: position 1,943,696 of record MUZC01000003.1, on the reverse strand, counting down.
ATTATAGTATATTCGATCAATCTGAAATTTTGATCAATCATTTTTATCATTGGCACAAGTCTGCTTGCAAAATTTCAGCTTGCCAGCATACAGGGAAGTGGGTTAAAAATCGATCCAAAGTTTTTTTGGCATGCAATCAAGCAGACACCATGAGTTAATATAAAGGATTTAATATTAATAAGGCTGTAAATTAAACATTTTTAGGTACAGAGTACTCATAATGTTATAAAAATAATTACCAGTGATAAGTTAATTATAATTCAATAATTGACATTTTTTTAACCAGGAAACTCTCTCAGTGAGATAACTTTACTTTTCAAGTGTATATTATTCCAAGTTTTTTTTTTAAAGGCATAGCATACTATGACTAGTAATTATCTAATAATTTATTTACTTTTGTCATCATCAGTTTTCTTCAATTTTGGGCATGGAATGGGTTGCCTGAACAAACAAACAAAATCAACATAACATACTAACATACTTATATATTACAGTCATTCTGTAACATTCAAAACTCTAATAAAGATGCAGGACTAGTTTAAACCATGGATAAGCCAATAATACAATAATCTTGTCTGTGAGTTATAATGTATAAAAGCAGAAAAGTCTTAAGTTCCTGGCCTGCTCAATTATATTCTTCCAATCAGACCAATCCATAACCTTCTAGCTTCATTTTTAGATTCCTTAAAGCTGTAGGCTGTTAGTCCTTCTACTACTTATCCACCCACCTCAAAATGTCACAGTCAGTTTCTGTTAATAGTTAATAATTAATAGATTACCTTTTCTGTAATAAATAAATTCTTTCAAGATAACCTACCAACTACATCTACCTTCTTGAATCATTTATATTATATTATTATTATTATTATTATTATTATAAGGAGGTCTTCAATAATGGAAAGATCTCACTTTTGCAGCTTCTCCAAATATTTTCCATCCCTAGATTTTTTCTTTTGGATTTTCTCCTCCTATGCCTATGTCACTATGTCAATAGCCTATGTATTTCCAACAGCAATCCTTTCTTTTCCCTATACTATCCCCTATGCTATACTATAATTTTATTTGCCTCATACATCATAAGTCATAAACATTAATGGTTGCTCCACATAATTAAATCTTTTTCTCAAAGGTGAGTTTTTGTTTATATCGATTGTTAAATTTTTTAAGCAATACATTTTGTCCTTGACTTTGATTCTTTGGTTCATTTAGCACATGGCACCTGATCAGTGTGAAAAGCTGCATTTTAATTTTAAGCTATAATAAATAATTGATATTGTCAATATTGTGTGTTAATTAATAAGTCTAACTTTAGTCTAAGTCTAAGTCAAATGTAATTAAATGCTACTTACTTAGTAACTAAGCTAACTATTAACTATTACTACTACTAGTACTAGCAGTACTAGCAGCCTGGGCCTAGCATATATTTAATTTTTTTAAATTATTATTTAAGCCTACTTAGCCTAAGCCACTAAGGCCACTAAGCCTCAGACTAAGCCTACTGAGACTTTTAAACTTTTAATTTTGTTATAAGTAAGTCAAGTTATAACTTATAAGTTATAAGTTATGTAGATATTGAAGGTAATTTCTTATTTCAGTAGTTTCAGCTGAATTACAACGCACTTGATTGATTTTATTAATCTTTAGATTTAACTTCGAAATTCTTTACAAAATATGCTAACACAATATATTAAAATTAAAGAAAACTCTTTCACTATTAAGATAATTATCATTTGGTTGCCTACCTCATTTTTCAGCGGCTCGATTAGTATAGACAGAATTATAAACATTTGTCGTTACTATCACTATTTGCAAAATTTGTTTTCGAATATATTTGTATAGAGAAATGAAGTTTGTCATTTAAACAAAACTTGTAAACATAGAATCAGTAATAATCATCTCTGCGTCGTTTTTTATTTTTAAAGTTAATGTTGTTATAGGCACTAACTACTATTTCCGGGTATCTTTCATTCAATCTTCGTTGCCATTCATTAAAAAGAAAAAGTTAACAGAAAAGGCTATAAATTAGTATAAACCCCAACAACAATAAAACTATTATTATTTGAAGGTAAGAACTTTTTTTTTTTAAATAAGTTATATATTATATAGGTCAGTGATTATTTGAAAATAATATTAGTTGGATACTTCAGTATACATTATTGTAACTAACTTGTACAAAATGAGAGGTGAGACTGAAATGACTTCAATTTCAATTGGCAATGGACTCAATGGTCTTCAATCCCTACAATCAGAATCAGGCTTATAACTTATAAATTAGAATTAGAAAAAATTTACTTTATTTACTTCAGTATACAGTATAAATTGCAAAAGTTTAGATGTAAACAATTTTAAAAAGTAAAAAATTAAGTGTTTTTAAAAGTAAAAAAGGCAATAAAACTTTAACTTCATTAAAATTATTAAAATTAAAAGTTAAATAAAAGGCTATAAAAAGTATTTTGATTTAATATTTGTTCACTTAATTGACTTATTTGATAATCCTGCAGTTTCTACATGTATTTGTATATTATTTGGGAGGAGTTATAGTTATATACAGAGATATTTCAGATATCTCCCAATAACACCGGCATTATATTATACGGAGATTTCTCCCAATAGACTCAATAGTAATAACACCCGGCATTATATGTAAACGTAGATTTGCCCTAATAACAACCGGTGTTTTACAGAGTTTTCTTAGAAAAAAAAAAATTCAGTATTTTTATCTCATTCTAATTACAGTCGAAACCGCTTAAGTCGACGGCGTTGGGGTATGAAAAATGGCATCGACATAACCGATGATCGAGTTAAAGCGAAAACCAATATGGCGGCAAAATATTAACATGCGATTGAAATTTCTTTATGTACGTGTTGTGCGTTAATTAGTGATGGGACGATTAATCAGAATCGTATCGGAATATCGGGACCCTATTTCTTCACTCTTTCTTAAGGTTGTTAAGACCGCTCGTTTTTAAAGACCGTTTAAGTTTAAATATAACGCCGTTTTGCGGTGATTCCCAGATTGAACGATACTGTGCCTTCGAAGCCACTTGCTTGATTTTCCTTACAAGCTACACAAATAAGTAACCTACACATCCCCTCATTGTCCCCGAACCATTCTCTTCCTAATCATCTTCTTTGGCTCCGTCAGCTTATCCTCAGCTTACAATGGACTCAGAATGGTCTATCATGACCTATATATGACTCATGACAAAGCGAACTCTTCTCTATATAAACGTACACAAATAAATTAGGTACTCCTTTTGAACNTTACAATGGACTTAGAATTCCTTCGGTAACTTGATGCTAATAGGACTAACCAACAACAATGGTGTGGGAGATTGAGAGTGGGGGTGGGTAAACTGTCTGTAGTCTGTTATATTATATATTTTAAAATCTGGGGAGCCTTGTTTACAGTAAGCAGCCTATGATTTTGGTATCGTCCCATCACTAGCGTTAATAAATGATAATGTTCATGCACATGTTTTTGGAGTTTTTTTTAACACAACAGCATTGCCGTTATTTGTTTGATGAAGCTATCGGCATGCTATAAAATTGTACATACATGTTTGCTAACAACAAAAGGTATATGTGCACCAACTGACAGCAGAAATTTACAAATTTAAAATAAAAACCAACGTCGATTATCGATAAAAACTTTTATTATTCTCCAACACATCTCTGAAACGTATCGTATATATGCAGTTACTTTGGTTTCTTTAAAAAGTCTATAATGCTTTGTTGTTTTTTGCCTTTAATCGTCTGCTGATACTTTTTCGTGGCCTTGGTGGCTATAAAATAACTAAGAATTTCAAAAGCCGGCTATTGCCATAGTACCAGAAGCAACACAGCGCTGAGAGCAAAACGCAAGTGGGCTGTGACGTCACCAGCAGACCCTGGTGAGGCAGAAACATTGGTCCCTTCCCTTGGTTATAAAAAAATCATAGCTAACATTTTCAAAAGCTGGCAATTGGTCATGGGGATCGAGATAACCAATGTTAAGTGGCAAATTTGACCCTTTTTTGTGCTCGTGTTATGAGGTTTCGGCAACTTAAAAAAATCAAATTAAACGACAAGAAAATGCTAAAACAAAGAGAGAATTTGGCGGTTCCAATAAAAAACGTCGACATAATATGGTGGTCGAGCTAACCGAGCTCGAGGTAAGTTGGTTCGACTGTATTATTATTATTATACGTAGCTATCTTACTCATAGACTCATAGCTTATTTTTAAAAAAAATAAAAATAAATAGTTGTCCTTAGTCTTGTCAGCTCTAATTGATTTGTAAGTGATATTGTAACTATGATAATGTTAAATTGATTTCATTAGTCATTAGTTCTAGCCCCAATAATAAAACAACACAAGTACAAGGTTCAGTCAGTTATTTATCATAAAATATAAATATAGTAATAGTATAATTATAATGGTGATATATTTACATGTGTTATAGTAGGTATATACATCTTTTAAGTGGTATTTTTCTGATAATAATAATTACTTCATTTAAGTTTTTAGCCTTTTAGAAAAAAAAAAATATATAAATATTCATCTGAACACCAGTCCACCAGTTGTAACTTGAATAAATTTTGGAACTCCCTGCCTATTGTCTGATAATACCTATATTATCAACTGTGTGGAGTATGTTTGACTGGCTGACAATAATTTTCTACTTGGTACTTGTTTTTTATCCGACCACCAACAAAAAAGAGAAAAAAATTCTTTATAATTTTTGTTATAACTTTTGGCCATCCCTACTAGATTTAAATGGCTATGGATCATGGAAGTATGGTCACTGACACTGACTGTGGTATGGACTTCTCCCACTTGCCACAAAGAAGATTGAAAAAATTAAGATTATTAATCTAGTTTTATTAGTATTGCTAATAAATAATTAAAGGGTATTGATTTAAATAAAAAAAAGATTAATGACTTTAAAATTAATTTAATCTATATTCATTGTCACAATCACAAGTGGGGAAAGTTCATACCATACATACTAACATTAACATGATGATGTAGCATAGTAGCCTAGGTCTAAGTCTAAGCATTGCAGCCTTTTCAACTCCAACAGTTCATGACAAAAACTACTTTAGCATACTACTAATACTAAACCTAACCTCATAATTATAAATTAAAGATCATTGAAAGTACAGTCGAAACCGCTTAAGTCGACAGCGTTGGGGTATGAAAAATGGCATCGACATAACCGATGATCGAGTTAAAGCGAAAACCAATATGGCGGCAAAATATTAACATGTGCTTGAAATTTCTTTATGTACGTGTTGTGCGTTAATTAGTGATGGGACGATTAATCAGAATCGTATCGGAATATCGGGACCCTATTTCTTCACTCTTTCTTAAGGTTGTTAAGAAATTTAAATAAAAAAAAGATTAATGACTTTAAAATTAATTTAATCTATATTCATTGTCACAATCACAAGTGGGGAAAGTTCATACCATACATACTAACATTAACATGATGATGTAGCATAGTAGCCTAGGTCTAAGTCTAAGCATTGCAGGCTTTTCAACTCCAACAGTTCATGACAAAAACTACTTTAGCATACTACTAATACTAAACCTAACCTCATAATTATAAATTAAAGATCATTGAAAGTACTGTAATTCGAAAGTTATTTTAAAAAAGGAAAGTCGCAATCGAAACATGAACCACTAACTGTTAATTTCAGTTCAGGAATCCAAGGCTTTAACCCTGAGACCACAGAAGCTTATGAACCAATTGAATATTTAAGATGCTTATATCAAATCGACAAGAAGTGGCGTGATAGCCCAAAAAAATATGCATACAACGCTAAGAATCATGGGAAATATCTCAGTATAACCACTCCGATTTTATTTCACAGCAAAATTTAATTTTCTCCTGAGAACTTACTTAAGAAATTAATGAAATCACAAACAACGACAATAGGATTAAATTAGTGACCTAATCATTATCAAAATGCATGTGCACTACAATGTTGTGTGTGTAAATTTAAGTATATTAAAGTTTGGATAGCTTCCTTCATTAAATCTTTATAAGAGTTTTCAAAACATCTCTGAACTTGTTTATTTCTATGAACATGCCTTTAGTTTAATAATTTATGTAGACTAAATAAAAATATAACTGAATAAAATTTGACAATTAAGATGGAGAAAAGAAATGAAATAGTCATATAATTTACTGCTTTACAAAATTTGTAAGTTGTCATGCTTAACTAAAAAAATAATATAGGCTCCTCTTTTTAAAACTGTACATTTACTCATTTACTGATATTATCTAAATGGTTGCGCATATTTATTTCTCAAAGGGTTGAAAACATCATTTCCTCTACTTAGTAATGCATGAAAACAAACAATTGATACAGAAAAAAGAGCTATTATAGCCCAAGTCAATTATAAACTCAATTAGTGGCCAGACTAATATTAGATAATGTTGACTTTCGGTAATATTTTGTTTGTTTTATGTTCTTCATCCGTGTGGTGTTCTGCATTCTTTTGGTTCTCCATTATTTTATATTTTTATTTGTTGTTTTTTTTCTTGCTGCTTTGTCATTCTCAAAAGCCTTTTTTCTCCCACCCTCTTTTTATTCCTGGACATAACACTGCAGCTAAGTTTTATTTTATTTTACTTTAGTACTGCTGTTAGTTCATTGTGGCGTCCTGTCAGGCTCACATGTACCCTTTTTATATGACATTTTTAAGTAACTAGTAGTGGTAGTAAAACTGAATGAGACCAGTGATTTTAATTTTAAATTAATCATTGAGATTATTGTGTTTCCCAGATTAGATTTATTTAGCATGCTTTAAGATGTTATATATTGTCAAATTAGAAGGTGATTTATTTCAGCTATTTTGATATAGCACAAAAAGAAGATAAATAAATAATACATAAAAGTATTATAGTTTCCTAATCACATTAAAAAAAATGTTAAGACATAATTACAAGCTTTAATTATGCACAAGACATTTTCAGAATTGATGAATCACCACATTATAATAATTTTGCAAGTTATATTTTTATGTGAGCTAAATGCAATGGGTTTCCATTTATGTTCAAATAATTTGTAATAGCTTCATACAAAAAATACAATTTAATTTAAGATTTTGAAATATTTAAAAATATTCATCACCTTTATTTCTACACTTTTTTTAGGTTACAAAGAAAGGAAGGAGAAAGTATGAATTTCAAGCTAAGTTGTTAATATGGCTGATGAAATAGATGAACCCCTACCTTCCTCTCCACCTCTTCCTAAGAAAGGTTCATACCAAATTGACTTTGATACCCTAGATGACACAGTCAATCCATTTCAGCCCAAAGTTAAACTCAGCTCTTCGCCTCCAATCAAAGTTGGCAATGTGGATCCGAAATTTGGGGATATTGATGATTCCATAGATCCTTTCAAACCTAAGGTTAAATTGGCCAGTTCACCTCCAGGCTCTCCAAGAGTGAGGACACACAATAATAATATTGAAGATTGTTCAGATTTGCGGAACACATCAGATATCCCAGATGGTGTGGATAGTATTGGAACCAAGGCCCATCCATCTGAAAATAAAATTTTGGAACAGCCAGTTGATTTGGAGAGCAAGTCACCAGGCATTCCTAAGTAAGTGAAAAGCATGTTACTTTTTCAGTATAATCTATCTAATACATGAATTTTGCTTATGGTGTGGAAGTCAAATTGCTTCTTTATTGATGTTAATAAATTTCCCTCTTCCCAACCTCATGTTTTTTTATATTAATAGCATTAAGCGAAAAAAGTGTATCATGCAGCAAGCTTCCTGCATGGTGTCAGAATTGTAAAAATTTTAGGAAAAATTAGTGGAAATTGTATTAAGGTTAAAGAAAGATTGTAGAAATGTCACAATAAGATTGTATGAACCTTGAAGGAAGAGTGTAGTGTAGGAAGATTGAAAATGTTATGTCCAATGAAAACAAAATGAGGGGTAGGTCTGCAATCAGGCTTATGACTTTCTTGGATACTTTGGATTTCACCGCAGCTAAGTTTCTTAATTTTATTTTTTATTTTTGTTTTATTTGTGTATTGTATGTTCGTTGAAAAAGGCTCTTTGCCGAAACATTCGCTGTTTTGTTACATCCGGTCAGGCTAACCCTTACCTTGTTTACGTCTTTTCCATTTAATTTTTTTGTCCAATGAAAACAACTTTAAATTAAGGATCTTAAGAGTTGTGCATGAGACGGCATGGTCTGACTGCACAATTGAGTGAGTGTCTGTGATGCATGTGGGAGGTGGTGGGGTTTAATTATAATAATTTGATTTTATTAACTAGGTCAAGTTTTATTCAATTCTGCCAACAATCAAGGAATTATTGATGCAATCATTTTAATTGGGGATGTGTTTAGTACAAGGTGTTTGTAATTGATTTTATGTTTAGTCAAGTAAATTTAGTGAATGAGAAGCTCTGTCTTCCTACCCCAATCTTTGAAGGATTTTATCTAGTCATTCTATCATAATACATTGTATCTAAAATATTTTTTTTTAATACTCATCTAAAGAATGCAACCATTTTTAACAAATAATATTTGCTTTTAAAATATGTGTTTCGCTGAAATTTTTTAAAAGTGTTAAAACTCAAATACATGGTAGGATAGTGTTAAATTATGGATTTTTTAATGAAAACCATTGTAAGCAGTATTTTTACTTTTTAATTATTCAGCTGTATTATAATTCTGAAGTTAACTTTATAGAATTACCAATTCTAATACTCATATTTTTTATAGTAAAATGTCAATTTATTTTTCATGAAAAGAACAACTTTTTAATTTTTTTATACAGGCCTAAAAAAATTGTGAAAAAATCTAAAATTCAATCCAAGCTGAAACTTCCTAAAGCTGGTAAATTGCCTCAGGTAACATACACTGATTTTAAAATTGTTTTTCTAAATGTTTTGTCTCCTCCCTTTATAGGTCACTCATTATTCTTATGATTACTTTATTTTTTAAAATCCTAGAAATGACCTAACTATTTCACAAAAAATCGATTATCTTATATTTTATATTAATTGTACAATATTTTTCAGTAGTATTTGCTGCTGTGCCCAAACATATATTTTTTTAAGTGCCAATAGAATATTCAAGAAACATGACTGCTTGTTAACCATTCTCATTATTCACTATTATTTCCTACTTAGACTTCCAATGATGAGATTCAAATTTTCATGCCTGGTGTCAATGAGAATGATATAAAAACTGATGATGACCCAGAGGCGACTAATAATTTGCAGTCTCCACAAAGTAAAGTGTTCATGAAGAAAAAAGATTCTTTAAATGGTCAGGGTAATAAAATAGCTGGGGAGAATGAATTTATTGATCCATCGTCTGATGGAGATATGCCATCTTTTTCTGCACCTGATGCAATGGCATCAAGCTCAGAGATAGACCCTCAGTTTATTGAACATGATGATATGTATGAAACCAATGACGGATTTAATCCAAGAGTTGAAGGTTAGTGGCTTAATTTTTAAACAGCCCATAAAACAACTTTAAAATATTCAAATTTATATTTCCTGCTTTTAATTAATTTTAATAAGTATGCCTAACTAATTAGTTTTGTTTCACTTTTTTAATTCAGCTTTCGATAACTCCAAAGAATGGGAAACTTTAAGTAAATCACCAAAAGAAAAGGTAAACTTCCTTTATGATATTTCAAAGATTGTTGTCCCCCTTAATCTTTAGCTTATAATTTATAACTTAAGTACAAATATTGTGTGACATAAAACTTAAAACAGTTTATAAAAAGAGTTACTATTTTTTTAAACTTTAGGATAAAGTGATGAAAACAAAAGTTGGGTCACCTTTGATGGAAACTGACTCATCTATCACAAATGTTGCAGGTAAGAAGCACAGAAACCTCACATTTAGAACTATTTCTGTCTACACCAATTTTTTATAATGAAAATCAATGTGTATTCATGACTAAGAGAATGCATCCATGTTAAACAAAGATACATTACTTTTTTCCATCATATGATCTGTTTATCTACTAGTGCTGGTTTGATAAATGGAGTTATTTTGTTTCAATTTTGTTTAAACTCTACTTCAAATTCAAAACAAATGTTGAAATATAACAATTTGTTGGTACCTGAAATACTTAATACCATAAATGATTATTTGATAGAGCTTTCCTCAGATTAGCTGTAAATTGCTATTATTGACAATGCTAGTATCATATTAAATCCAGAAAATAAAATCAGTCAGAGTCTGCAAGGACTTTTGCCTAAAAATGTAAAATTAACATGTAAAGTGTTACTCCTGAGTTAAATCTTCCCTAAGAAAAAGTTGCTAACGGGAAAGTTAACTATTTGACTTCAAAAACTGCGATTCTAGAATATTAACTCTATAACCTCATTACCATTACCATATATGCTAGCCATTGGGTGGACTTTTTCTTACCAAAAATTTTGGTGCGTCCTGCTGCCCACTAGACATAATAAAAGGTCTTGTACACCTGATACTTGATGCTGCCTCTGATCACATGCATAACCACAGACACTACACATGAGTTTGGTGTGCAATGTAGGAATGGTCTCTAACCACAACTTCGGACACAATATTTTTTAAAGGTTTATGGGTTAGATCTACAGCAAGATTACACATGACTGCAAAATATCTTTTATCAAAGTTTTTATTTATTAAACTTGTATATTTGTGAACTTGACCAGAGTTTTATTTAATCATGGAAACATCTAACTGTAAAGTTAACATAGGTCTCAACCTCTTGCTCTTAAAATGGTCAAACTTGTCTAAGAAAAGGGAAACTAATAAAGTATTTAACCGTTAAATATTGATGAGTCTAAAGAAAGGAAGGAAGATGGAGCAGAGTAAATCCCCCAGACAGAAGTTAGACAATAATCAAATTACAATGAGACTTACCTGTAATTGCAATATATCACTAATCTCTTGTATAACCCTTGAGTAGTGATGTTACCTACCCATTGGTGAATACATTCCGTACATTGGCCTTATGAATACTTAAAGTTTATGTAACCATAAATCTGAAGAAAAAAAAAAATTGATTCCTTATAGACCATGAAGGTCTATGGGAGCAAGTGAAGTAGCGTTCACAAGTTTCATTGACCACTAACAAGCAGGGGATTGTGTGGTTAGCACAATGTCCCAAGGGCTTGCCAGTACCACGGCTCGAACTAGCGACTCGGGTTCTTGCAGCGGTTCGGTAGTCCAGCGCGCTACTACTTAGACCACCGCGCCCCAATGTAACCATCAATCTGCTCGCTATAATTATTGTTATTATTGTTTCGGTTTCATAGTGATGTTTTTATCTATTATATGAAATTTGCCTATAATAATATGACTGTATCTAAGATAAAGGGGCAGTGTCTAAGACTGTGTGTGAAAGATAATAGAATTTGACTGTTTCATAGACATGCTCATGTTAGGGAACTTAACTCTTTCAACCATTCACCAATGGGTCTTTTTTTTAAGTTATTTCCCTCAACTCCCACCTACCCGCCTATACAGACACATACAATTCCAATCTAAAACACCCTCATACACTACAGTTAAAGGCTTAGCATCAGATTCAGATTGTACTTCCTCTTATAAAAAAATACCTTAATTCTATTACAGTAAGGTTAATTAATGCTGTAGTCCATTCTTAAATATCATAAGATCTTCTCTAATTGTTTTTTGTGGTCTATATTAGTATTAATTAAACTGTCTTCATTGGTAATAACTGATTCGCCACAAGTTACAGATAAACAAAATATTCTGAGGAATTTTTTTTGTTATTATTTCAACATAATTAAATTCCCTTTCATGTTTCATTGGCTGTTTAATAATTCAAAGCACGCTAAAATGTCCCTTTTAAAAAAAAGATATTTACATGGACATTGAGGGAATTGATGAAGTGATAGTGGGCATCATGCTAAACTGTTTACCCCACCAACGACCCCCTCACTTTTTTTTCTCAAAAGGGATTAATCGACAAAGTGTGTGTCCAAACATCCCTTTATGGACGCCAAAAAACACATTAATGCAGTCTGAGTGTACACAGCGATATCTGCCTCTCATTTGACAAAAGTTAAAAACTTGAAGTGCGTGTAATATGATAGCAGACGTTACCTGACACTGGTTCCCCTGGAGCTAAGCAGACCGATGTCTGTGTCAATGGCTGTCTGGCTGGACCGTGACAACTTATGAGTGTGCCATGCCTGGGGAAAGAGAAAACATTTTGTTCATCCGTGACTCATGTTATAACCATTCCCGAATCAATATCATCTGTCTGCTGCATCTTATTGATCTTGGTCAATTAGCATATTGATAGCATTCCCCTCATAGCATGTGTTAACCTGGCTCGGGGAAACTATAGAACTATACATGGGTCTGCAATCTGTCACAAAGCATTTATTTATGTCTTTTGCTTTTTAAAACAATTTTAATATGAACTGGTTAGTCAAGAATGTGATACTACCCACACATCTTGATACTACCCACACATCTTATACTACCCACACATCTTATACTACCCACACATCTTATACTACCCACACATCTTGATACTACCCACACATCTTGATACTACCCACACATCTTGATACTACCCACACATCTAACATTGTAGAAGTAACCGGCGGTTATTAAACAGATACAATGACACCCCTTTTACCTTTATTACCTAATCTCTTTTACATTTGCGAGCACGTTTAATATAAATGAACGGGTACTTTTGTCTTGAATAGATTTGCAACCCCTTCCATTCATATCTTACTCTACTTTCACCCTAGAACCGCGCTGTTCTAACACTTGAGCACGCTGTACAACGGGGCGTCCGTCAGCGCTGATTGTTATGAACTATATTTGAGTTAAATCATTCATGGGGCATGGGTAAAATGTGCTCGCGGTGGTGCTGCGCGCGAACGGCTTGAGCCGACAGATTTCATCAACACAAAGCACCGCAACTAGGAAGAAAAAAGTTGAGTCATTCTTTTAATTACTTCAGTGTGCGTGTAACTTAGAGTTTGTTTTTTTAACGGTGAGTGTTGATTTTTTTAAAACTAATCTAATGCTGATCAACACATTCAGACTTCTGGAATCGCATGATACATCAGTAAATCAAGATAGTACGTGTTCTCAATGTTGGGGAGATTATTAAACTCTATGTCAACAGTCAAGGTCACCTAATATAATAGTAGTAATAACTATTCAGAGGTGGCGAGAAAGGGGGGGTGACAAGTTTGATTAGACCTTAATTAACATATCCCACAGCTTCAAGGATCCAAACCAATAAAACGAAGCTCTTTTCAATGGCTCACTTGCGTGAACACTCATCTCACGTTTCTTATATTTTGTAATACAATTCGTAGGCTTTCTCCATAAACGGTTTTTTTTTTTTAATAACTATATAATATTTAAGTTTGCACGATGCATGAAAATAAAACACCTTTAATTTGAATGCTTTGCACATTCTATTCAACCTGAAGTGATTTTCTCAAGCTTCTATTCTATCTTTCATTTTGTTCATGAATCATTCATTACAAAATAAAACTAACTAGATGATTTTATTACATCTGCGAATCTTTACAGGACAAACGAGCTAAATTGGTAAATGAAAATAATCATTACATTTTTTTTAATGCAATGATTCATTACATAACTTGTCAATCAACGAATCATTACATAACTTTTGTCAATCAACGAATCATTACATAACTTTTGTCAATCAACGAATCATTACATAACTTTTGTCAATCAACGAATCATTACATAGCTAGTCAGTCAACGAATCATTACATAACTTTTGTCATTCAACGAATCATTACATAACTTTTGTCAATCAAGGAATCATTACATAAAACGTTTGTCGATGCAACTAATGATGGCATGACAAAGATATTTAACATTTGTCATATTAAAATACCCAAACTACTTTTACTTACGGCCTATGTATTCTTGTCAGCCAAGAAAGTCAAGCCATGCACCAGGCGTGTCTGTCTAACATTGACCGCCCATGTTTGCCAACATTTCCCCGTGGGTTGGCCCCGGCACTACACCTACTAGCAGGTTACGTTAAGCTTCCAGTCCTAATCACGTGACCGCTTAGCACAAGATGAGTAATGCCCCTCCTTTTTTCCCACGAGGTGCCTGCAGGCAACCTTAGCCATACGGCAATACGGCACGGCTACACTTTTTTGTTTTGTTTTTTTAAAGGAAGCCAGTTTTTCTATTTCAATTTTTTTCTTATTCTGAAAGAATATCTCCCCCTCCCCGACCATCTCTCCCCGTTGAACGCACGCTTGCACCAAACACAAAGATAACCACCAGAATAGGGACACGAACGTCCAAGATAGAATATTGAGTTCTGAGTAGCACATGGTGAGGAAAGCTTTTCTCTGGACGTATGATTTTGTTCTTTGTGGATTAATGACGTGGTGAGTAAAGAAATTTCTCATCCCGTTTATTGTTGACCCCATATCTCTTTAGAAATTGATCTCCGTATAGTAAGTTAGTTAACCACTTAATGAGAAGAGAAGAAAAACGCGTAGACTCATGTAGGCCAGACCTCCAAGTTATTGATGTAATAGCGACTGAAATTCAATTGTTTAGTTTAAATATTGAGAGTTGCCTGGGAATGTTGATGTGTTGAGTAAAGGTTGGTCTGTGCCGGGGAATACATAAAACCTACATGTATATAAAAGCCTATTTTGTAAAATGTAACATACGCATATATTTTGAAAAGAAAGCTGTTCTAGTCCGTTAGGTAATATTTAAGCCTACTCAACAGACGATATGCTAACATTAACAACTCTTATCTTGCTATAATATCCCTTAGAAGATAGTCATACTTTGAAGCTGTTGTATGTTTTTTTTTCTAACATTTTTATGGTACCTTTAGCTAGGGATCTTTGCTTACTTAAGAACTTTGTTTGAATATCCCGTTCCTCTTTCATAGTCTGTAGGTATTGACATAAGACTTTGTGCCACCACGTTCCGTCTATACTATGTAAAGTCTTTGTGAGTTTTTGAAGAGTCAAGTCTATCAATGTTTGTTAATGTTCACACTGAGGGGTGTTTAAAAATACATTTAACATGGAAAGTAAACATACCCCCAACCCCCCCTTCTTGTTGGAGATTACTATGAAGGTAGTTAAACCCCTACAAATCCTTCCCTCACATTTTTGTTCGTTTTTCCCACCTTTTCATTATTATTTAACGTTGAAAAGTGTTTTTTTTAACCAAGTCTTCCCTTCTATAAAACGGTGACACTATATATGACACTAGATGACAGACATACATATCACTATCTCTTTACCTCGCTCCCCAGACATGTCTGGTTTGATATATAACCCCTTTCTTATCTACTAGCAGCCCACTATCAAGTCCTAACACACAGACAACTTTTGTGATCCCCCCCTTAACCTACACCTCAACACAATTATGTCTGGAATAACTTGTCCCATTTGGTAACACAAGACTGACAACTAGAGTGTAAGCCATCATTGCACTACTAGTGTCACTGTCAGGTGGTGACACAAGACTGACAACTAGAGTGTAAGTGATCATTGCACTACTAGTGTCACTGTCAGGTGGTGACACAAGACTGACAACTAGAGTATAAGCCATCATTGCACTACAAGTGACACTGTCAGATGGTGATACAAGTCAACTAGAGTATAAGCCATATTTGCACTACAAGTGTCACTGTCAGATGGTGACACAAGACTGACAACTAGAGTATAAGCCATCATTGAACTACAAATGACACTGTCAGGTGGTGACACAAGACTGACAACTAGAGTATAAGCCAATTGTCACTGTCAGATGGTGACACAAGAAAACTAGACTATAAGCCATCATTGCTCTACTAGTGTCACTGTCAGATGGTGACACAAGACTGACAACTAGAGTATAAGCCACCATTACACTACAATTGTCACTGCCAGATGGTGACACAAGACAACGAGAGTATAAGCCATCATTGCACTACAAGTAACACTGTCAGGTGGTGACACAAGACTGACAACTAGAGTATACGCCATCATGCACTACAAGTGACACTGTCAGACACTCAACAAACCCACTGAGCCTGGGGTGGGGTAGGGGGGGGGCTAGCGGTTATAGGTTCAAATAAAATAATATCATAGATGTTCTTATTGATTATTATAGTTTCATTGCATATATTCATCGCGAACCACATCGCTTATTCGCAAGTACTCATAAATGAAAACAAAATGATGGGTGCACACGCACAAGTTCACATAAAAGAATCGCTCAAGTGTGAAGTCATATATTATGTTACCAGCACAGTCCAGTGTGCAGACTGTTATACTGCAAAATGTGGGGCATCATTTTTAAAAGTAGTTTACAAATGATAAAACATTGATAGTAATTCCCTTTAGGTAAATTGTCGTTAAAATAGACACACTTAACTCGACATTTTAAAAACTGTGGCTCTGAGAGTAGAGCTCGTCTTGTGATGTGGTTAGTTGTTTCAATGGCGAGGGACGTTTCTGATACCATGATATTATCTCCCACTTTACAAGTCAAACCAAACACACGAGAAGTGCTTTTATCATGAGCTTTTATTAGTGACTCTTTGGGAAAGCATGACATCGGTATTAAACTAACTGGTCCTTTTCATACCTTTCTCTGTTGACAATCAACAAGTTAAAACATATGCTTTAACCATAGAATATTTATGTATGTCCCTATATTAAAATAATATCTGTCTAAATAATAAAACAAATACCTTTGAATCCACGCTTGTCTGTCGTCCACACGATTTCTTTCAATAAGGGTCCAGTTTTCTCCACTGAAACTATGTTCACATCACTCCATCTGATGGCTAGTAGAGAAACACGGTACCACCCACAAATGAAACAACGTTGGTATCATGCTTCAGAAGCAAATCACTTCAAACTCCATTCTTACAGTAGAAATAGGGTCCTTGGTTATGACTGTCGCCTTGATGTCGACCCGGGTGCCAGAATCCCGCTAGCACTGCCCCGTACCTCCAGACAGTGTACGTCTCAAGTCTAGCTGTGGCTGGCACCACGCTGTCGTGTAGACACTGCGTCCTCGGGCAGACGGGATCAATACTCCAGACCGAAATGCTGTAGATCAGCGGCACCGGGTCCCATCGGCTTTGACCATCCTTCTTGTTTGTTGTACATGTACACCCCTTCTTGTTGTACATGTACATGGGACTCGTGGCGGTCAGTTATCGTGTTTCTGTTGGCGTGTTACTTCCTAAATTGTTGGACCGTTACCATCTGATCGACACGCCTCTTATGGGACAACTCTAATCGTTGAATAAACATGGCTGAAAAGATTATGACACTGTCTGGCACAGAGCTTGGCACACGAAGTAAGTGATGTTGTGTTAGTCTTGTCGTCAACTACAGTGGGCTTGGACCAGCTGAGACGTAGCTTGTTTTCTTCCTGGCACATCCATCCAGTGGTATAGGTGACGGTGTTAAATGGGAATACAAAGGTGTGGAGACGAGTGTTAGTCACGTACATTAGAGATCGATAGCCCATTGATCGAGACCAGTTTTTGGCTTGGTTTTAACGTGAAGGCAAATGTCGCATGTAGCACACTTGTTATTGCTCTACTATAAATATATGTGGTTGATCGCCTGTGGATCTTATTAGAATACGTAATTTTAATCTTCTGTGGATAATATTAGAAGACTTTCGTAAATTTCTTATCCGTGGTTGTTAGATGAAAACGATTCCTGTAAAGTTGATCTTCAGTGCGTTTTATAGGAAGACGAATGTATAGACGATCTCGTGTGCATGTTATAAAAAGACGCTTTATGTAAAGTTGATCTTCTTTGCATGTTTGCTCTGGATCTTGCACATGATATCTTTTGGTCTTAAAGCAATAAATTGGGACTTGCACATGATATCTTTTGGTCTTAAAGCAATAGATTGGGACTTGCACATGATATCTTCTGGTCCTAAGGCAATAGATTGGGACTTGCACATGATATGTACTGAATATGATATAAAATCATTGGAGATATAATCCATCTGATATCGAAATCTCTAGTCTGGCGAACACAATTTTGGAAAGGTCTACAAGAGAATCGCTGTACCCTTATGCTAACACAAAATCTCGCTTAATTGTCACGCTCATAACGACACGCCGATTTGTGTGTCCCCTATCGAGACGTGTAGCCAGTGCTGAGTCAGAGTTGAATCCATCAGCTGTGTGTTAGATATGCGCACAAACCCTTCCACAACACAATTAACGATCTAACTAGTTTTTTTTAATTGTTATTTTATGTGCTTAATATTGAGGTGAGTGCTATGTATAATAATGTAGCTCACTGTGCAAGCTGAGTAACCTCTTGAAATATCGTACACAATGAGGGTTTCAAAAATAAAAACATACGGGATAGGTGGCAGGACAAAGGTTCTGTGACAGGGCATTGGCATTTGCTATGTATGTTTTTCTTTACAGGGTAAACGTTCTGTGACAGGATACATATTTTGGGACTAGAAAATTTTCTGTTGTTTAAGTCTAAGGGTTTCTATAACCTATTTCAAACTAACCCTGGAACTACGATGATTAAAATAGTAATTATAGTATGACTGACATGAACTAGACGTTTCCTTTCCACTGCACTAGTTAACACCGGTGCTCAATCTAGTGAAACGGAAGTACTGCCTAGAATGCAACTATGGTGGGGTATCATCTCTGAAGATGGAAGATATTGTTGCTTTTAGGCTAATGCTGGGGCTTTTTATTATTATTATGTAATATAATGGTCTAAAATCAAAGTCTGCTTTGGCTCCCTGTCTTTAAAATATTTAAAAATGCTGTAAAAATGTAATATATAACACAATAAAGGTTATGTAGCTTGTTACCCACCTAAGAACTTTATTGATTGTAACTAATACTAATACATAGTGATAGTGTATAGTAGAATTGTAATTTAATTACATAATTTTTGTAATTAAGGACAGTAAGGTTGATATTCACCAACCAATACTCCCCTAGATTCTAGATCCAAGTATAATTGTAAGCGTTTAAAGTCAGTAAAATACTTTCTATTAAATTAAATAATAATAATATAAATTTTAAAATACAACTCATTTTTCTCTTAAATTTTTTTTTTCCTGTTTTTATTCAGCCTAATAATCTAATAAAATGTTCTTTGTCATTTCAGAAAAACTAGCAAGGCAGTCACCATCACGCCAGCACTCATCCAAAGCTCATATACCCAGGTAAGTCATGCTTAGTCTTTTACTTTTTCAATGTTTTTTGTTACCTAGTTGTGACATAGTTGGAAGGTTAGTGCTAACTTGTTGGTAGGTAAGGTTAGTACTGACTTGTTGGTAGGTTAGTACTGACTGACTTGTTGGTAGGTTAGGGTTAGTGCTAACTTGTTGGTAGGTTAGTACTGACTGACTTGTTGGTAGGTTGGTTAGTACTGACTTGTTGGTAGGTTAGTACTGACTGACTTGTTGATAGGTTAGGTTAGTGCTAACTTGTTGGTAGGTAAGGTTAGTACTGACTTGTTGGTAGGTTAGTACTGACTGACTTGTTGGTAGGTTAGGTTAGTGCTAACTTGTTGGTAGGTAAGGTTAGTACTGACTTGTTGGTAGGTTAGTACTGACTGACTTGTTGGTAGGTTAGTACTGACTTGTTGGTAGGTTCTTATCTTATCTTAGATATACAGACGCTCCTTCTATGCAGAAGATAATTGCGTCCACAGACCATGAGAGATGATCTGTTGGCAAGTGATGCAGCGGTCACAGGCCACGGCTATAGGGGTTCCACGCATTACCCCAGCCGCCTAACTATTGTCTAGTTAGGTACCCATTCGGAGCTGGGTGACTCGGGGACTCCTCAGGCCGCGAGAACAAATCCTCACCTTCGTGTGGATTCGAACCCGTGACCATCGGTATGACAGTCGAGAGCGCTACCTCTCGACCACCATGTCCCACACGTTAGGTTAGTACTGACTGACTTTTTAGTAGGTTAGGTTAGTACTGACTGAATTTTTAGTAGGTTAGGTTAGTACTGACTTGTTGGTAGGTTAGGTTAGTAATGAGTTGTTGGTAGGTTAGGTTAGTACTGACTTGTTGGTAGGTTAGGTCAGTACTGACTTGTTGGTAGGTTAGTACAGATTGACTAGTTGGTAGGTTAGGTTAGTACTGACTTGTTGGTAGGTTAGGTTAGTACTGACTTGTTGGTAGGTTAGGTTAGTACTGACTTGGTAGGTTAGTACAGATTGACTAGTTGGTAGGTTAGGTTAGTACTGACTTGTTGGTAGGTTAGGTTAGTACTGACTTGTTGGTAGGTTAGATTAGTACTGACTTGTTGGTAGGTTAGGTTAGTACTGACTTGTTGGTAGGTTAGGTTAGTACTGACTTGTTGGTAGGTTTGATTAGTACTGACTTGTTGGTAGGTTAGGTTAGTACTGACTTGGTAGGTTAGGTTAGTACTGACTTGTTGGTAGGTTAGGTTAGTACTGACTTGTTGGTAGGTTAGGTTAGTACTGACTTGTTGGTAGGTTTGATTAGTACTGACTTGTTGGTAGGTTTGATTAGGACTGACTTGTTGGTAGGTTAGCCCTGACTTGTTGGTAGGTTTTGTGTGTAACAAGAAATCTATATTTGATCACTAGGGATGATGATTTGCTTGGTATGAGCACACCCCCACAAGGGAAGCAATCAGAGAGTGTAAAGCATCCTGCCTCTGTGGCTCTAGAAGCTGCCCAGAGGGACAACACTTCAAAGGGAGTTGATTCTAGGGTAAGAAATAAATAAACTTATATTCAGCTATCAGCTTATTTATAACAGGTTCCTGTGATCACCATTACCATGCTAGATTTTCACTTTCAATAATATCTCTGATTATGTTCAAATGACTTGAAGAATTGTGAGTACCATTCTAAAATAGCATTTGTCCTTTCTGTTAACTTTTTATTAATTAGAAAATAT
This sequence comes from Radix auricularia, assembly GCA_002072015.1. Lineage (NCBI taxonomy): Eukaryota > Metazoa > Mollusca > Gastropoda > Lymnaeidae > Radix > Radix auricularia. The sequence continues at coordinate 1,922,768 of MUZC01000003.1, read as the reverse complement.
TAAGAATTTAATTAAACATTCATTTCACAATGTCAAAGTAAATTATTTTATTAGTATGAAAGTCTTTTAATATTTCTATTAAGGAAAGGATGTCGAATATTGAGAAAATAAGTTGATAACTTAATGATAGCACTTAACAATTTGCACATGTATTTACCACCTACACTGATAAACATATTTATTGCTTTAGCATAGATTGAACTCAGTGGTTTTCAACCTTCCACAAGCCACTGGCTGTTAATAGTATAAATAATATAACTTTCTATAGTGTAAATGAAAGCCTCATAAAATAGTGTTTTATATTTTACTTGTAACATAAAATATAAATTTGTAAGGAAATTAAAATAACCTGATAGTGGGCAAGCAGTTAACTTACTTGCTATTTGTAGAATAGTTTGAACGTACAAGACTCTAATATTTAATTATGTACACTGACTATTGGTTGAAGACCACTTTTTAGGCATTGCATTTGAAAATAGATTTTGTAAGAAATGTTTATTAATTATAATCATTAATATTAATTAATTTATATTTTGTGGACAAATTTTTTTTTAAATTCGGATTTGTGTCAGTGCAAGAATGATCATTGTAGAATTTATGTATGCTTAAAATTCAGAGAAACTATGAGATTTCTTTTGTTTTGAAATATTATTTTAGATCCTAATATTTATATCAGAGACTTTGATAAGCACTCATACTGTTGGTATGATAAATAAATAAAGTGAGAAGTTTTGGATTGTAATAGTTCATAATTTGAAGTTGCAAAATTTTTATAATAGTTTGATTTTGTTATTTAAATTTTGAATATTTTAAATTAATAATGGAATATTTTAAAAATTGATTTTTAAAAATACCACCATAGATATATCATGGCAGTGACTGTTGTGGGTCACTATATATTTAAGACATTTTTACCAACTTAGTATTTCCCGTGCTTGTTATCAGACATACAAAGATAGTAAGAGAGGGGAACAGCTAACTGTACAATCTTGAAGGGATTTCAAGTTTTCACATACCTTGTGCTTGATGTATCCTTAGTATTTGGAATCTCAGTTAATAAAAACATTTTGAAAAGATTTCTGAACATAAAAGTTCATTTCAATGGATTTTTAATAAACATTCTAATGTCAAGAGAGTGCAAGATTATTATAATCTTCTTTTCTTTTATGATTTTCTAAAATGATTTTTTTCTCTCATTAAATTTTAATTTTCAATGCACTAATAAAAGTATGAGAACTTTACAAATAATACCTAAAATAAGACATGCTAGAAGGGAAAATGCTCATGTAAAATACTGTCAATGCTACATTTACAGTTAAAATACAAATATTACTGCTAGGTTCTTTAAAGGCAATCTCTCATTACATCAAATTTGATCATATAGATGTTTCTTGGAGTTTGTGTTAGACGTTAAGGATCAAGCATGTGCCGGGGGGGGGGGGGGGCAATGGGAGAAGCTTATGCTAGAATATCTCAGGTCAAGTAACTTCCATTTGAGAAATATATTATGTTTTAATGTTTGTTTTAAAGACATTTTTTTTTATTAGAATCGTATTTGTCTCAAAAAAATATCAGATGAATTTAATTTTTAAGCAACATTTATTCTGTTGGGAGGTAGCAACTATTGTAATTTTGAATGATTTTGGTTATCATTTCTTTAAAAAAATAAAATCTGGAATATCTTAAGCCTTAAGATTTCCAGTTTTCTATTTGTTTTTTGTTTATCTACTTGCAAGAACGAGTCTAGTTCAGAAGAGAGCCAGTTTTATGACGCTTATGATTATCCCCCTGTGGCCACAACAAAATCTAAGCTGGGACAGGTATCCTTGATAACTTTTAGACATTTTTACAAACCCAATTAGGCATGGTGATAAAAGTATGGCAACTTATCAACTTAAGTATCTATAAAAACATTTATTTAATGTACATTTATAACTACTTTTTAGTTAAGCTTGTAAATCAGATATATTTTTGCAGTTTAATTTTTAAACCACACTCACTCCTATTAAATATATTCCTTTTTTTTAACAAACAATGTTTCTGTCTTGCATAAAAGTATTTTTTGCTATAACACCTAATATAACTTTTGTAAAAACTACCTCTTAAAGCTTGAACTCTATTGTCAAATAATCCTATTTTGTTCTGATTTTAGACTTTTAAATAAAACTTGCAATACAATAATTTTTATATATGTCAAATTTTTTCTAAGTATTTACTAATAGTGTCTAAAGGGCTAAAGAAATATCTTCTCAATAAATAAATCTGTGCTTTGTCAAAATGAATTTGAAATTTATTGACTCAAAAGCATGGCTTGATTAAACTTATCTGTAGTTGAATTAAAATTAACCGAATGGCTCACTTAATTATTAGCATCAAAATAAATTGCCATTCTTTTGTAGCTTTTTAAATATAATTTTAATAATCCCATTAGATGTTATTACTCACATTATAATATAATACTCATCTTGCACCTAATCATGCTGTTGTATTACTGTGGTATTAAAAGATTTCAAATGTTTTTTAAAGTAATGTCAAGAATGAGAAATATTTAAAAGAACTTAAATACTTGGCTTTACTGTAACATAGCACTTCTCTTAAAAATTGGTCTCGAAATGCACATGCTACAGATTATTGCTTGCTTCTCAAATTGTTTAAGTAATCTTAGGGTTAAGTTAAAAAGTTTTTGTTTCCTATTGTTGTCTTTTGTGTCAGGAATATATTTATACCAACTACAAGTGTTTAGTAATTGAAGACAAAAATGTCACCATGTCTACTGAAACTCGCTATCTTCTGGTTTTATAATTATTTAACATAAACACTAATTGTTAATCATTTTAATTGCCTTTTGGTCAATCCTTTTACAGATAAAATTGATGAAATGAAACTTAAAGCCAAAAATAATGCTTGTAATGTATTTTTTTAAAAAAAACAATCTTTAGCCTTATTAATTTTAAACATTCTTGTGTTATTATTGTTGATTTTAATTTATTGGTTTCAGTTTTTGTATGAAATAAAATTCACTTTAAATTTCCTAGTGTTCTTTTAGCTAATGATGATATGAACTATATAATTTCCATATTTTAATAATGAACATCAATAAAAGTATTAATTTTAAATCTTAAAAAGAGTGGGTATCTTATGAGCTAACCTACTGTTAATAAAATACAATATACACTAGGAATTGTGTGATCAAAACAATAAATGAAAGCTTTATTAATAGACTAAGTCACAAGTACACATTTCAGCTAATGACTTCATCAGTTTAAACAAATGAACACAAGTATTTAAATTAAATTTACATTATATAAATACATACTTTACCATGAATGAATAATAATCAAGTAAAGATTTTTTTAACATAGAAATGAATCATAGCGGGATTTCAGATGTTACTGGCATTCTTTTTGTGAGCAATACCCCTGATAGGATCTACATAGAAAATAGATTAATATAACGATTTGGTACACTGGCTTCATATGGATTGAATTTCAATTTTATGTGACTGGATAATCTTTTTTCCAGTATGGGTTTTAACTGCAACTATTGATACTTCCTTCCTATCTTCTATGCTGTATTTTTGCTAAGTAATTGTGCACTGCTTTGTTCTTTTTGTTTCTGTGGGGTTTTATTTTTCATTAATTATTATTTTTCCATGGTAAAGTATGTAAATTAAATTTAAATACTTGTGTTCATTTTTTGTACTGTTGAAGGAATTAACCAAAACATGTACTTGTGTGTTCGTCTATTAAAGCTTTCATTTATTGTCTTGGTCATTTAATTTGTTTGTGTATCTTGTATTTTATTTAATAGCTTTATTGAAGTCCTTTTCTATATGATATATTACTTCTTTTAACTCTGGCTTTTATCAATAGTAAACATCGATTGGCTTTATTTTCTTTCTTCTGTTTAGAAAAATAGTACTACAATGGACCGAGGTCCCAACCATGAGGAGGGTGGAGAGAACAAAGAAACAGTTGTACAGTTAGTGCAGGTAAAATTAAAACTTGAAATTATTCCATTAACTGTCAATAGTATCATTGTTATATTTATTTATATACTTATGAGAAGAAATTAGATACCATGTGACAAAGAAAAAAACTTATTCAATGAAAAAATTGTAAATGGTCAGGCTGCTATAGATGTCTTTATTTTCACTCAAATATTTTTTTTAATGTATTATAAAACAATTGTTAAAACTCAGAGCACATTTCGCCTTGTAAATTACTATTTTACTGATTAAAGTAACAATACCAAAGCAGAAGCAGTATATTTAATGATTTCTTTTAGTCAAAAATAATATTCTCTTTTTTCCCTATTGCAAATAGTAGCTTTTTAATATTTCTGTCAGCATTTGGTGTTATTGTCACCTTTGTATTTATATAACTGTTGTGTTATTTGCATCACTTGGCTACCTCTGTATTTATTTATGAAAATGTAGTATTTAATCACATTGCTTAACATTAGCTTTTTGTTACTGCAATGAGATTTTATAATTAACTGAAACCATAAAATGGGTAGCCTTTAATATTTTTATTTTGTTATAGGATCGACCACATTTTGCTTTAAGAAGGGTAACTGATCAACAAAAACATTTGGACGTATTGAGTTACGTTGATTTTAAAAAGTTGAAGTTACGCATACTTCTTTACATGTGTTCAAGTATTAATTTAATTTCAGGAATTTTTTTTTTTAATTTTGCTGTAACGCTTAGTTTGGTTAAACTAAATAAAATAGCAACCTTCCAAATTTAAAAATAACATCCAATTTTCTGATCGAGCATTCAGAGATTGTTTAAATTATTTTTGCCTCCCAAACATTCTTGTTTTTTAATTGGTGGCATTTAACATTTTTTTATTTTGCTTCAAGTTTTTTACAATTTTATAAATTTATTTTTTCATGACTTCCATCAGTGTTTTTAATTTTTTTAATTTATTTATATGTTCGTGTGTTCAGTAGCTTTTGAGTCATTCTGTATAAATGGCAAGTTGTATTTCCACATGTCGAACAGATTATCTCATTTTTATTAAGCTTAGCCTATCCCTGGTTTGATGTTGTTTTTCTTTTGTTGCCTTTTACTTACCTTTTTATTTTGATCTTCAAGGAAGGTGGATTCAGCCAGGTAACCATTGAACAAATGCCTCAATTGTGTGCATGGGTGTTTTTACCTTGTGACACTCACATTGCTGACATCAAGATTTTTTTATTTAATTTTGCTGATAATATGCCATGGTTAAGGTCAATTATTTTGATATAGCTTTTTGGCAAATGCTAGACAATGTCTTCAATGGCCTTTCCTGAAGATTTATTTTTTTAAAGCAGATGTTAATTTCATGTATGTTTTGAAATACATCCTGTTAAAACTTCAAGCCTGTCCCAAAAACAAAATGGCTGAGTTTGAATGAGCTCAGCTTGACTTCACTTAGCAGTAATATAATAATCCTTTAAACCAGTGTTTCACTACCTTGCCAAAATTATTATAGTCATCTCTCACTGCCCAATAAAGAAAATATACATTGAAAAAAAGGAAGCTTAGGGTGGCTATATACTATGTGGCTTAAATTGAGTAAATTCCAGATTTGTGGACGAGAGTTCATAACCGAGCAGAAGCCTAAACCTTTTTAAAAAATCAACAAGCACTCTAGACAGATGAATTTATCAACCTAGAATTGGGCAAATGAACTAAGAGAAGAATGCACAACACTTAATTGACAATACAAAATTCTGACAACTGCTGTTATGCTACTGGTACTCTTCAACTATCATGTTCCTCTTGGGTTGTACCTATCCTATTGTATAAGTGTTTACGCCATCATCACATTGTGATGAATTGTTAGCAACGCATGCACAAAATGCAGTTCAGAAAATTAAAGCTATTACATAATTAAATATTTGATTAAATAATCATTCCTCAAATACCCTGAATTGTTGTCATCTCACACCCATCTGAGCATCCTAGTTTCATCCCTGACCTAAACCTTTCAAGATTTCTCCCATAAATATCAGTGTAATGATTTCAAAGCATGGAGATTCCTAAAAAGTCTGAGATATAAGTGTTGTTTTAGTTCTTAGACTTGCACAGTGTATTCATGCATATGCCTGTAGATGTACACTCTGTGGGTTAGGGTTTCATTTGGATAATAATAGTTTCAGCTTTTCTTTACAATAAATTTACAGCTTATTTTTCAGCCCAGTATTCATGATATTACAGTATATACTCGTTCTATAACCCGCTGGTTCATAAGCCGACCCCCACCTCTTTTCCCCCACCTCTTTTGGAAAAGAATAGTATAAAAATTGCATAATCCGCTCGTAAGCCGACCCTAAAAACAGCGTAAACAAAATTGTACACATTTTTTAAAGACTTTAATCTAAATCGGTCATTATGATACCTTTGCATTTCCTTGTACTATTTTTGTCTTTGTGCTCTTTGTTAGGCAAGAGTTAGGGGTTTTTGTTTTTATTTTGTTTTCTTTAGTAAACAGTAATTTAAGAGCATACATTAAAATTTTTTGTTGAAAACAAAATTTTTAAAATGATTTATTAAAACATTCACAAAAATAAATAAAATGAATAAATAAGGTAAGTGCAGATGTTTCATAATATTTTATAGCTTCTGGTAGAGCAGTCAAATCTTATTGAATGTAGATAAGGAAATTGATGATCTACAATAACAATACTGATATTCAATGTACATGAAGAAATTACCTATGACCTGCTCGTAAGCCAAACTTCCTAACGTTTCACCTAGATTTTGTCCAAAGAAAGGCCAGCTTTAAAACGAGTATATACGGTATATTTATTCTTACCCATATGAATTTTTAACATTTTTAAAAAATATTCTTTTAACACCATTTGAAAAATAATTTAGTTTAGCATCTAACTCTCGGATTAATATTGACTGAACTCTCAGGCTGGTAATAGCTATTATCTGGTAAAAATTAGACCAAATAACTAGTATAAGAATTTTGGTTTGAGGTTATATTTTTAACTTTAAATTAACAATTTGTCTCAGGTTTTCTAGCAGTAAAAATTAGGCCATCTAGTGTTTGCCTTTGAATCATCCAAGATTCACTTTTGTTGTCTAGATGTGCTCCACTGTTTTTCTCCATTTCTTACTCCAGCTCTGTCTGCTTGTAACAGTCTTCTCCCTTGTCAAGCTTGTTCATACAAAATATGCTGCTTTTTAAGAAATGTTGTACCTAGATACTGTCAATGGCTAGTATCAACTTTTCAAAGATATTTCTACTTGTAACATGGAGTCATCTCATGCCAGTTACAAATAGCTTATCATTTAATATCTACTCTATTTTTTCTTCCATCTGTCTACCCAATCTTTAGCTGAATTATCGGTTCGACAATTCTATTATTTCTTTAAACTTTTACAATTAACTACATAACTATTTGGATTAAACTATAAAGTTTTTTAGTTAATTTTAGAGAGCAAATATTTTGCATATATAAAAAATATATAAATGAATGAATATTTCTACTATTTCTGAAATTATCTGCTATTAAAAAATATTATTACTTTTTGTTAACCCCTCTTTAAGCACTTGGTAATTCCCTACCTTGCATTCTTTTCAATTTCAAAACTTGAAATAAATCCTTCCATTTTTGTGTGTGTGTGAATTTAAATGTTTGTTTTAACTAGGGTTATATGGACCATATGTAATGTTAGCTAGGTTTATACTCAGTATGTTTTCATAAGGGTCATATCTAATTGTTATAACGAGGGTTATTTGGACCATATGTTAGCTAGGTTTATACTGAGTTGGTTTTAACAAGGGTTATATCTAATTGTTTTAACTAGAGTTACACGGACCATATGTTAGCACGGTTTGTACTGAGTTTGTTTTAACCAGGGTTATGTGCATTTGATATAAGGAGGGTTATATCTAGTTGTCTTAGCTAAGTTTACACTATTATTGGGTTTATTTTAACTAGTGTTATATGGACCTTATTATAGCTAAGTTTATATTGAATCTGTTTTAAGTAGGGTTATATCTAGTTGTTTTAACTAGGTTTAGTTTTAATTCTTATAATATGTAAATGAGCTATATGATTTCATTAGGATTATTAGATTTACAATGAAATCAACAGGCCAATAAAATATATTTGAACTTAGTTTTTGCAACATTTAATAGAAATAAGAATGGTAAAATCACTTTGAAGTAGAGCCCTTGTTTGAACACTCGTAACATGCACATACTTGTAATATAAGAATATATATTCATTATGTTGTGATTGTGATGCCTGTTTATTCAGCAATCATTATAGCAAAGAAAATGTGCATGTTGAATTCATAATAAATATATATAAGTGCTCAATATTTTTTAATGTGTGTCTCCCTCTTTCATATTATTGAAATGGAGGTAGGTCAAATTTTCGGTTGAGTGCAGAAAGGGGGGAGGGGAGGGGGGAAAGAGTTAGAACAAACTACAAATTATTGACAGTAAGCTGGAAATATTATTATGGAAACATTGATTTTTTAGTCATACTAGTAAATATAGTTTGAAGATAGCTGAAAGACTGTTTTTGACAATATGTGGCTATTTCTGCACATTTCCATTTGATATTGATTTTTGATGAATTTTGCAGCAAGCAACACCTTTTGTGTTAGGACAGCAATGAGGTCATGTTAATATAAAAATCACAAATGTCTTTTATCTAAAATCTTTATAGATGTACAGTTGACCTCCCTAAGTCGAAAACTTCCCTATATCGAATTAATTTTAATTAAGTCAAATTCCAAAAGACAACTGTATATTAGATCTCCTTAACTCAAAGAATTGTTGATTTCCAACCTCTGTTAGTTGAATTTTCCAAGGCATTTGGGTTATAATTCTGGGGGGAGACATTACAGAACACATGTTTAGTCTAACTAGTCCACATCCCTTTGCTGTATTATGAAACTTTTTTTTTTTTTTAAATCTTACTTCCCCCTAGTATAAAACGATAATATAATAAATGGTTAAAATTCAGTAATTAGCTGGAAAAATGTTTTCCTTTATTAACCTGTGCCTATTACGCCATTTTTCTTTACTCAAAAACTCGGTAAGTCATTTTTGGGTGGGTTCCTCTGAGTGCGACTTAGTGAGGTCCAACTGTTTTTAATTTATGCCTGCAGATAAGAAAAAAACAAACTATCAGGTGAAATGGAATTTGGTGATAATCTCATTTTTGTGGCCTTTTTCTCCAAAGTTTGTTATTTTTCCACTTCTTAACGTATATGTCAAATTGACCCCAAAAATCATTGTATTTTGTCTTGTAGTCCATTTTGTTTAATATTTGTCTTGACATTTGCATCTTTAATTATTTCATTTAAATTTTATATTCATCAAAGCTTCCAGCACTTCCTATCTTATTATTTGATAATATTTTAGCCTAAAGAAAAAAATAATTTTAATTATGAAATCACTTTAATTTTGCTGTTTTAGTTTTTGTTTTTTATTTAATGTTTTTTAAAACTATTTTTAATTGGATAGAGATTGTGTATTTCTTGATCAATCCTATAACATATTACTTATGACTTTGTGTTTACTTTAGGTTCTGAGGTATTCTCAGTCAGACTGGAATAAAATGAAGCAAGAAATGGAGCTGAATTTCCAGGCCAGTCTGCTGAACAAAGAGAGGGACTGGAGTTTCTTGTTGGGAGAACGTGACAAGAAGATTGCTGCACTGGAGGAAGCCAATCTCAAATTGAAACACACTAATGAGGACATGAGGTTAGCATGATATAATTTGTACAGACAAAATTTAATAGCTACTTTTCACTTTAAGATATGTCATGTATTAATATTATTCTTTATTGATTTATTGCTAACTACTAAACTGCTAAATGTGCATGTTTTTTGTTTCAATTTTATGATTATTAGCTTGTACTTCACTGAAAATTGCTTTTTTTTTCAGATTAGTTGTAGCTGAGTTTGAGAAAACAATCTCACAGCAGCAAGGTAAATTTGATACATTCTTTTATTTGCTGGTAATAAAAATATATAATAAAATTTAGCCTTTTTCGAAACAGTAGGTGATATCCTAGCACGTGGCGGCAAAGTAATTATGCAGTCCATCACTAGGCACAGCTGTGTGCCGCAGTAGGACAGGGTTTATTTATTGGCAAGAGAAAGAAGCCCTTAGATGACCCAGCTCTCTTTGTATTGTACATATTACCTAGGATATATACATATTAGGGCTGCGGAAATTAATGATTAATTTCTTGATTAATCATTAAATTTTTAACAATTAAAAATTTATTAAACCATTAATCGACCCACCACTTATAAATGTACTAGAAGTCAGAAAGTAAAATATTTCAGCTGATTAATATAAACTAATTTACGGACAATTACATGAGCATTTTGATTTTAAACCATCGACTGACGTGAATGTTCAAAATGTTGATATAGGTTATTGTGTCCCTTGAGAAAAATTGTTTGCCTACCATGCAATGTTACCTCTAAGTCTAGGCTGCATTGGTCTGTGTGCAAAGTTTAAAAAATAACTTGTGTGCAAAGTTGCACAACGTCCATTTTTTGTGCAATATTTTACAAAATTTGCTGCATTGAGATTCTAAACTCTTGCGTGGCATCTGTCAAATATCTGATCAGCCGCACTGCTTAATGGGAACATAGCTACCATGGTTCTAACACTTTGCTTACATATCCCTTGCAAATCAAACTTCCACTACAGTATCAGAAACTTCAGCTGAGGCAATCTAAAGCTATGTGAACAATTGTTCAGCTCTGCTGGTTATATTGTCTATAAGACCCACTCATCACTTCACCAAAATAATGTCAATACATTTCTCTGTGTTGTTTGTTAAAAGATGTCATATAAAAAGGCATTTCAGTGTTATTTCTATTTTCGACAAGTACATTTAATAAATGTTACTTATAATTTTTGGCTTTAATCGAAATTAACAATTAATTAATCATTAATTTTTCAAAAGTTAACGATTAATTTTTAATTAATTGTTAATAGCCCTAATACATATACACTTATTATTTTAAGCTCTCTCAAAATACTTTTTGTGAATGTGAATAAAATATTGACGAAATGGGGAAAAGGGTCAAACATAGGTGACGGTGGATTTAAGTGATTGGAAAATTAAAATTACAGTGGCACTCTGTCACGTTTAAATTTTCAGGGTTTGAAAAGTTTATAAAAGAACTTTCAGGATTCAATAAATTTTTCAAAAGAGATTTCAGGGCTCACAGCTTTCAGTTAGTGGCATCCCTGGGCGATGAAAACCTGATGGGGCTCACCTGCTATAAGTTGAGCCAGGTCCTAAGAGCTGACCCCAAAAGAGAATCTCACGTGTTTAGTGAATAATCTTAAATGATAATTTAGGGTAAAGAATTTCTTGTGTATGTTCAGTTTACATTATTGCCACTGAATTTAATGAATGAACATTAATTTTTGTTTTAATCAGCTGAGAAAGAAAAAAACAAAACAGAGTCTCAGAAAGCACTACAGAATTTGGAAAATGAACGAGACCAGGTAAATTCTAAAATAACCATTATATAAACATCTGTGGGATGTGGTGGTCGAGAGGTAGCGCTCTCGACTGTCACACTGATGGTCACGAGTTCGAATCCACACGAAAGTGAGGATTTGTTCTCGGGGCCTGAGGAGTCCCCGAGTCACCCAGCTCCGAATGGGTACCTAACTAGACAATAGTTAGGCGGCTGGGGTAATGCGTGGAACCCCTATAGCCGTGGCCTGTGACCGCTGCATCACTTGCCAACAGATCATCTCTCATGGTCTGTGGACGCAATTATCTTCTGCATAGAAGGAGCGTCTGTATATCTAAGATAAGATCTCTATAAAATGAACTCTATTCATATGATGAATAAATTATTGTTTTTAATTTCTACATCTCCATGTCTGCTGCCTGTTACAGATAAAGTTAGACAGCAGTAAGCAATTTAAACATAATAAATATTCTTTAAAAATTGTCAGGCCATTGAAGATCTCCAGTCCGTTGAGACTGCCTTCTCTGATTTACATCGACGTTATGAGAAAAGCAAATCAATTATAGAAGGATTCAAGAGGGTAAATTTATGTTTTATTTGAATTTTTATTAAAACATTTATAATTTGTTTCCAGTGTGCTCCGTCTATTAACTCTTTTTCTCCGGAACAACGCTGCCATCGTTGATTTCAAAATGACGTTTCTGCCGGATCAACGATGCCAGCGTTGATTTATTAAAAGGGAATAGTTTCGTTTCTTTACATAGCTATTTAACTAAAATTATTTTTAAAGTATTCTAGAATGATTTCCCTTGAATTAAAAAGTCGGAAATCGGTTGTTTGAACGTGTTTTCACCACGAAAGAAGCGTTTGAAAGGCTTGTTTTCATTTTCGTTTTTTACGTTTGTTTACAAACATGGATATTCAACTAGCTCATCTGGTTATTGATCTAATATTATTCTAAATACTACGATGATAATCAAGGTATAGTTTTTTTTAATGATTATTGAGATATTAATTTTAAATTGCAGATGAAACATACGCTTAGTCTTAGTGCTAGTACTAGTAGTAGTCGTTGATAAAAAAAATAAGTTGACAAGTCATCTGTTGATAAACATCATGTCCCATTCACGTCTCAAATCTTGATGAATATTTATACTACAAATAATATTGATTATATGTAATGTAATTTGAAAGCTGCTAAACTTTTCACTAAAACTAAGTGCAGTTTTAGATATAATTTAAAACAATTTCTAGTTACAATATGTATAGCTTCAAGTTCCATTGTAAACAGTTCAATTTTTTTGTATAATTTTCCAGTGTGGGTGACCATGGATAATGAGCTCTAATATTATATTTATTTGCTTATTTGAAGTGATATTGTTTCTATTTGGTGCAAAAATGAATATAGTTTCTAAAAAACACTACTTTATTACATTTTAGATAAAAATCTAAATTTTAGTGACTTTGAATGAGGTTTTGTAAAAATAAAAATTAAAATTTTTTAAATAAAACTTTATTTTCATTACAACAAAATCATAAAATTTTATTGAAATAAGGTCAGGAGTCTAGGTTGCCTAAAAACATCATTCATTTCCCTTTAATTCAATACCAAATATATCATTATCTGTTAAAATATAAAAAAGTTATTAACATTTTAAGATGGCATGGTAGCTCGCGACAAATTTCCAAAATAGATAATTCCGTCAAAACGTGGAAAATAATTACGGAGAAAAAGAGTTAAGTTTACAGACAGTTCATGAGTAATAAGCATACAGTTGATTTATTCATTGCCAAAGCATCATCAGGAATCTTTTTTTTTCTCTATTTTGTCAAGAATAAAGTACATGACTTTGTATCTGATTTCCTCTGATAATTTTTTCTTTTTAATCAATTTCATTATTGATATCAATGTTGGTCACGTTGAAACTAAATGTGTTGTATTAGTTTTTTTAATGTTTCTTAAGTCAGAGAGTGTAGGCATACTGTGTATCTTGACTTACTGCTGAATGTTAACTTAAATAGTCCTGTGTATCCCGGGAGCCAGGCTAGGAGCCGTAATTATGAAAAAGAAGTAGCTTTGATAACATTTTTCTCTGTAACAATGAATACTCCCAAAGGAACAAGGAATTCAGTATTTGCAAGTATTCTCATAATTTCTATCAAAACATTAATTATTGTTTCCAGTAATTGGTTTGTTCTAGATTTCCTGCACACCCTATGGTAAAAAAAAAAGATTTTTAAAAATGCAACCAAACTGAATTCTGTGGTTCTTGAAACACTTTACTTTTTAACTTGCATTATTGTACACTTTTTTTAGTGTTGCTTCTTGTCAATTTGAAAACTATTATTTTTAATGTAATCATTGAGGCAAAGTAATTATATCTCCACCTGGTTTTAAAAAAATGTTGGTTGGTCTTTTGTTCTTAATCCATTAAGGTCAACCTTTCGTTAACTTGTTCACTGCAAACCTTTGAATGGAGTGGTCCTCGTAAGTTAATAGTCCCTGTTTTTGTTCTGATAACATTTTTTTTCTTGGCATTTTAGAATGAAGAGCAGCTGAAACAGTGTGTTGAAGATTTACAAAACAAGTTGAAAAAAGCAGAAAGCAAATTACAAGCTCTGAGATCACAAGCAGAGGAAAAGTTGGACAAGTAAGCCAATATGATTTTAAAATTTAGGATTTTATATTACAGCTAATATTCTAGAATAAGGATCTTCAACAGAATGGTGAAACCTGTGCTGCTATATGGAGCCGAGACTTGAAGATCAAAGGCCGTAAACCTGACCAGAATTCAGTCCTTTATCAATAATTGTCAAAAATGGATTCTCAGAATTCACTGGCCGGACAAAATCATCTACCAGGACCTTGGCAGTGGACAAAGCAGATGCCAATTGAGGAAGATATTCTCCAGAGGCAGTGAAGGTGGACTGATCAAAACCTGGTTCTAATACAACAAAGCAAGCCCTGAAATGGAACCCCTAGGGAAAGTGAAAAAGAGCCATCCAAGAAACACTTGGCGCCGAGAATTGGAGGCAGGCATCCAGAGAACTGGCAATGACTGGAAGATTCTGGAGAGTCTGACCTAGGATAGGGATGCCTGGAGGTCTCTCGTAGGTGGTGTATGCCCTTGGAGGAATCGCAGCTGCCAATGATGATCAGTCAATGCTACTCATGGATGAGAAGAGTCAAGAATATTCCTTTTACTAGTCAATAAATTAATGAAATGTGCTAAAAATTCTATATGATATTAAAATAGTTTCTGCATTACTTTTAAGTTGTTTTAAGTTTATTAATAATATTGAAATATGGTTAGAAATTTTTAATTACTTGGAAAACTAGAAAAAAATATTGAAAGAATTAGTAATGCCTATGTGCAGGTCAGTTTTTTATTTGATACTTAAGTATTTTTATCACCTATAATTTGTAATCTTTAATTAAAGTTTGACTTAGAAAATATAAAGGATTACACACAAAAACAGGTACTTAAATGGTATTATTTAAGGCTTCAAATATTATGAATATAAAAAATAAAATTATTAACTTTAAATTTTATTGCATTGTTGAAAAGTTTCAGTTTTTTGTCACCCTGAAGAAATTAGAAAAATGCTTTTTTTCAAACTCACCTGTATTTTTATTTCAGAGCTAATGAAGACATTGAAAAAATTAAAAAATCTACCAAACAGGACATTGTACGTTTGGAAGCTGCTTTAAAAAAATCTGAGTTACGTACATCAAGTTTAGAGGAAAGTTTACAAAGAAAAGTTAGTAATACACATCCTTTTTTCTATGTTTTGCCTGTTTTATACATACAATTTACTCAAATTTATATTTGATATTGCAGTTTTTTTTAACTTTCCAGACTATTTCATTTAGATATTTTATACGTCAATGATATTTAAATTACTCCATTGAATTAAAAAATTAATTGAATTTTTAATGTAAAACATTAGGATTTGAAAATTAATTTAGTGATAAAATTAATTATAATTATAATTATTTTGAATCCAGGAAAAAGAAAACCAAGAACTAACAGCAATATGTGATGAGTTGATAGCTAAAGTTGGCTCATAGTTTGAACCCAACTGACATTACATCGTTATGAGACAGTTGATGAGCTCTATTAATGTTATATGCAACTCAGCTTGATGAATGAGATACACAACAATCAGCTGCTCTCAGGTGCTACAATTATATACACATCAAAGTGGCTTACTTCACAACTCTGCACATAAACTTGTACAAACTTCCAGTAGTTGGTTGTGGACGTATTCATACATTGAATGTATTTAATATTCCATGTCAGTGTATGGTTGAATGAAGGTGTGCTGCTTAGACTTGGACTGAACCATAAAAGTTCCTTCACTTTGAAAAAATGTGTTCTTTCAAGATAAAAGACTATAGAAGTTCAGCATCTGCAAAAGGAGAAAACCAAATAATCGTCCTTGCCCTGTTTTATGCTACTCTATCTTGCATCTCTCTTGAAAGTGAACATAAGTTTAATTGGTTTTATGAAAATTGTCAATATTATACAGGTATTTAGTCTAAGTTTATTTTAAAATGTTTCAGTTTTTTGCAATAGAATAATAAAAATTCAAGCACCACTTATTTCTAGTCAGTTTAGCTCTTACAAATATTGTTTGGGAACAGCACAAATAGCAATTTATTGGAACCATACCGGTCTTCCTCAAATTTCACTTCATTATGTGATAAAAATATTTAAATTCTATTTTTCTTTTAATACTTTTTCACTAATATAAAATGTTTGGTATGTGATAATATTCTGAAATTCTTCAAACTACACTTTCTTTTCATATTTGTGATTTCTGCCTTGATTTTTGATTTGCCTGTCTAATGCTGAAAACCTATTTTAGCTCCTTCCTGACAATGATCATTTCTGTAGAGAGTACTGTAAATATTACTCATATTATATTTATTAATCCCCTCCAAATAAAGCATCACCATGGTAACAGTACGATTATAATGAAACTTCACAAACATAATTTTATTTCAGCTTGTGGCTTTTTAAAAATGAAAATCTAGATTTTGTATACACACTACATTGCCTTCTGTTTAATACATTTCTTAAAGTTTAAAAAAAAAGGAGTTTGCAAGAGAATGCATGAGTTCTTTAATACCAAGCAACAGAATGTTGCATTGCTGTGATGGATGTTACAGATTTGATCCCTTCTTGTGCTTAAAATGGCTGTGTTATATGTAAAGTAAAAATCATGTGTAATTAAAGTGGCTCTTTCAAACAAATGTAATTGTTTTACAAGTCTATTTAGATGTTCTTGATTCTTTCTGCTGTCAATATAAAAAACTGAATGAAGCAAGGTGATTTAATGGATTAAAAAATTCATTATGAATGAATGTTTGCGCACAGTGTCATAGTGTAATATCTATGATTCATTTGTAGTTTAGAATATGTTCACTTCTCAAACTGCATATATTTTATCTTTTTTTCGAATCAATAAGTTTCAAAAGTGACACCTTCAAACTAATGTATAAGGTTAAACTGAACATTGTCCCACTGATTTCCTTAATTTGTATTAACTCATAACCCTTTTTTTATGCTGTGTACTTGAGAAATGAACATTAAATAATCTTAATTTCTTTCCTTATGTCACACCCATTCTGTTGCCCCTCAAACTAAATAGCTGTTCATGATTTTTTAATTATAAAGTCAATAAACAACTACACTGTGTGAGAAAGGAACCCTATATTAAATTTTTAAAGGATAGCTTTAATACAAATTAATTAGTTTTTAATCTTATAAAGACATACATTTTTTCGTATACTCAATTGAATGAAATTCCTCTTTTTTTTTTTTCAAAATTAGCTAAATTTCTAGCCACTTCTGTCACATGTTTCTATGGTCAACCATTTTTGGTGTAGAGCAGTTTTAAGCTTAAAATACAAGGTGAATTCATAGAACTTTTTTTTTTGAGGGGGGGGAGGGGGCGTCATAAAATATACTATAACTCGAATCATAGTCATAGCATATTTTAATAACTAAAATGACTTTTGAGAACCAGTTTTCTGTCATTCTAAGGTCCCAGTGTTGAATCTCACTTAAGAATTAAATGCCACTCAGGAGCTATTTACTGTGACTATAAAATAATAATATTACTGTAGAAAATTATCTCAAATACCATCTACTCCCACATCACCTTTTTAATCCGTTTAAATAAAATTAAACTTTAAACAATCCATCATCCTATACGTGCTCATCCACATTTTAATGCACCACATTAGAGTGTCACAATATGATGCACAAATGAGCTGCATAAAAATTCTTCAAATGGGATAGAAATCAACCTGCTTATATTAATTTGAAACTGAATGAACCATATATTTAGCCAAATAAGCTGTCAGTTGTTTCAAAAAGCACAGCCACAAATAGCAAAGCTAGCATCAATGACACCCAGAGCTGGAAGACAAATGTTTTCCCCTGCCATGAAAATATGAAAATGCATTTTTTTTAATGCTACTTGTACACATGAACAACAGAAAAAAGTGCAAAACCTATCATATCTGATCCCAATGAGTCTGAAGCAACTGATAAATATGTCTGACCCTTTTGCTCAGCTGAATTTGGATCCCATGTTTTTCAATCCTTAAAACTTGCAATAGTTATAACTAATATATATTTTTTGCCAGTGGTTTTATTTGATACCCAATAAATGTAAACAGGGTCTTACCTAATCTAAATCTCATTCATTACTGTCTGAGGGACCCAAGTTTTTAATTAAATTTTATTATCTTATTATGTGTGTGGCTTATTTTGTTTTTAGCATTGAAGTGAAAATAATTTTAGAAATAAATTTTATCAGTGGGCTTCATTTTGCTTTATATCAAAACTATTTTGTGTGTTTGAACACAAGTGTTGCATTGTGTTTTGTATACATTTTAAACATTTTAATAACAAGTTACTACTTTGAAATTGTACACAAGAATTTGTTAAAGTTGTGACAGTACAATTAGTACAAAGATCACTATTACATTCATGTTCTGATTTTTTTTAAGGGTGATTATTCAACTGCAGTTTCTGTCTAGAAGACCACTTTTTCTGCTTTAATGAACCCAACAAAATGAAAAGACATAAACTACAAGTTACCTTAATTTCAATTTAGATGTTTTCTGGGAAAATATTCTAGTTCTTCTACTCATCTTAATAATAATAGAATAATTAACTTGAAAGACAATGATGGCAAACTTTTGAGTAGCCCTAGAGCAGTGCTTCCCATAGCGGTGGTCCATGGGCCATCTGCCGCCGGTCTGCAGAAGTTATCAAGTAAGGATAAAAAAATGGAATTGTCATCTTCCGATTGCAACCAATAATACTTACGCTATATAATATGTCATATTTTATAATGAGGTAATAAAATGAAATAAAGAAATTAAAATAAAATACATTTTGCTACCATGTAAGTACAGAGAAATTAATGCACCAGTCCATCCTGCCGGTCCGCCATACTAAAAAGTTTGAGAAGCACTGCCTTCGAGGATATTGAACAAAATATTAAACAAATATTTTTGAGCTCTATGGACTCAAATGTCTAGTTTTGTTAACATTAAAACTTATTTTTGTGTATGTGGATTTTAACCTGATCCCTACATTATACCTATTTTAGATTCTTAAACTGGGAAAAGCTGTAATGCTATTTCCCTTGATATGAAACATATATCTATTGGCTCATGTGATTTTCACCGATCTAAGAAAAATATGTAATCACACATTTTAAAAGTTGGTTAAGTGTATTGATATTTTTTTTAAATGTGGTGTGCCAGAGAAATAGGAGTGTCATGTGTTTAAAAAGTATGCAGATGACTGATTAAGATGATTTGATTACTTGTCATATTCAACTTACAGTATAGTTACCTCCACCCCATGAGATTGTATTTCATTCATTAGAATTGATTGATGTTCAACATGTATATTTCATTTTATCTATGTTGAAGGTAAGGAATATTAATATAATTACTCCAATGAGAAACATCTCAAAGTTAGCAATTACCCTACACATTTTGAATTTAATTACATTTATGGAGCCTGCATACATTTTATTTTTTTATATTAGTTTAGAGAAATTTCTTCGCATTTGAAAGCTTTTGTTTCTACTTAGTAAAAGCACCAGCTCCTCTGATAGTAGTCAAGTACATAAACTTCTTTAATGTCTAAATAATCGATAATTTTTATTTTGACAGGTCAAGTTGGTAGCAATCAGTTTTGCGTTAATGATTAACTGAATCTTTCAAGTCACTCTCATGGAAATTTTTTAAAAAATTTAATTATGCTGTTTTCATTTATCTATCCAGAATCGGAATATATCTTGGACTTAGATAAAGCTATTAACAGACACAATTAGTGTAATTAAAATAAATGCTAAGCTTTAATTATAGAAAATACATGTACTCAAATTTAAAATTTTCAGTAAATACCTCCCTACATCATGATAATAATCAATATCTAACTCGGTGGTTCCCAAAGTGGTCCCTATGGACCCCCAGAGGTCCCTGCGACCGTTCAGGGGTCTGTGGAAAATTTAAATTGATTTTGGAAGTCGCTGAACAACATCAAGGGCTCGGCATAAGGTTTAATATAAACTAATAATATTTTGATCCATTCTAATTAGTATTAACAATAAATAAAATAGTATCTGAAGGCTCTTTCTAATAATTATATAACTATCTTAGATACTGTCAGTCATGGATTACAATGTTGTTTTCTCCAGAAATGAAAGGAGAGCTACATTAAACTCCAAAGTAATGACCAATAAAAAAAATAGTTGGTTGGTTGAAAGATCAAGCTTGATGTGTTTCCATGGAACTCTAGATTATGCCATAAGCGCAGTTGATGAAATCAAATGGACAGCCTTCAAAGAGATTATTTGCTCATCATTGGAAAATGAAGAAGACTATAATTGTTTCTTTATTCACTCTTTATTTATACAGAAAAACATGGTTTATCAAAAGGTGCATATTAAAATATATTTTTTGCCCATTTTGATTAGAATTCTTAGGAAGCAAAGACGATGATTTGCGACACAATTAACTAAAAAATGAAATATTCCTTATGACTTATTTATATGCCAAATTCATTTGAAATAATAGGTGACCGATTACATTTAATCAAAACCAAAGCATAATATCTGAGTTTGTTGAAAACGTTTTCTATACAAACAAAACTTTTGAAGAAGAGAATGTTTTTGTTTCAAAAATTGCAAATCAGAGATGAAGATTTCCTGGCTTAGGCTTACACTTACTGTCAACATTTAACGGCACTTCATGCCGACTTGAACTTGAACCAAAATATTTGAAGACCTTCTTCACTTGGATATTCTTGACTGGGTGTTGAACCATATTGTGTGGAAAAAAAAACTTGGATCCCGAACACAGATGAATCCATACTAATACAGGAACCTCTTATTGAAATATCCAAAACAAATTAGGAAAAATTAAACCCAAGTTTGAACAAGGATACCACACATTATGGTTATAAAACATCCAAATTTTATATCTTGCATTATGCTGACTGCTTTCCCATTATCCTCTTTGGTAGAATTCAGTGCCGCTATGAACATCATCGCAAAAAACTAGAAACCAAGTAAAAAGTCGTGCCTGAGTGGATTTGCATTTGCTACTCACAAACAATATTTAAAAAAACTTTTAAAATCTAATCAGGTTCACCCAAGTCTCTAATTGTTTAGTCAAAATTTTATTCTAAAGTTATAATTTCAATAAATATTTCTTCATAAAATGAGTGCTGCTTTTTGGATTAGTAATTTTTCTACTATGTAGTTTAATTCACTTTGGGGTCTGTTATTTTTTGACTTAACAATGTTATATAAATTATTATAAATTTCGGAGACACAATTTTATATTATGTAATTTAATTTTAAGTCATAAAGATAGGGAAATAATTATAAAACACTCACACTTGTTGCTTAATACTATTTTAATAATATTTCAACAAATTTAACAATACAAAATAATCATTTATGAAAGTAAGTGGGTTGTTGACAGAAGAAAAATATCAATTCTTTAACAAGTATTTTTTTTCTTACATTAATTTCAAGCTCCATTATTTTAAGATAATTACAAATAGAAAAAGGAGCTAGTTAACCAATATCTTAAAACATTTTTTTAAAAATAAGGATGTAAGGAAAACAGATTTGCCGAATGTTACTTTAATTAATACATATAAACTTTTTTTTATAATTAATAATTGCCTCTTCACACAACGTTCATGGCAGGATTAAGGAAGGTGTGTGTCAGAATTTGGCAAAAAATTAATTTTTAATAATTTCTAGTTGATATATTTGGTTTCTAAAGCCATTTTTGAATATAATTTACTTTAACAAATTGATGATAATATATTACATATTTTAAAATAATATTTTATTAGTATTAGCCCTATATTTTAAGGGGGTGTAAAGTCGTATTTTGATACAAAATAGTCTTTTTACCAACTTCGTTCATGTACTTGAAATCGTCCAACCATATTGAATGTGGTATCAATCGAAAGCTGGATTTTTCTAGATTTAGATCAATTAAAATTCCTGAACAATCAAAATTTACCTTCCTCACACGATCACATTCACAAATGATATTTTCTTGACCTACTTAGACATTAATAAAGATTTGAATAACTCAACTTTTTGATAACTGCCTTTCAAAGAAAAATACAGATACAAATGTATCCCATTAACCATAATTTTGACCAAAAAATGTAGTCACTTTTTGGTGAATTTTTATTTGTTAAACTAGTGCATCCATAGAAAAGTCTTTTTATCCAAAGTTTTAATACATGATAAATTATCTATATTTTAAATTTGAAAGCCGTGTGAAAGCCATAACTAGTTATATTTAAAATCACTCAAGATGCTAGATACAAATTTTAGTATTTTCACCCCCACCTCCCTTTAACTAGTGGGGAACAATAAGCAAAGACTGGCAAAAAACTATTTTAAAATTAAATTTCATTAAGTAAACAAAAGAGGATTCAAAGAAAGAAATTTACAACATTGTGCATAACCTGATCAATGGTGAAATGTTCACAAGCTAAGGATTAAAATGATGAGTGAAAAATTAAAAATGACTGATTTTATATGTTAACAAATAAAATGTGAAATAAAGAACAGTTATGTTTGATTTCTTGTCATTAGTTAATTTTAACTAAAAATAAAATCATTTTTTCAAATGCATTAGCTGACAGTTTTTTATAGTATAAGCTACTCAAGACTTGATAGCTATACGATCTGTAGTTTATTGTTAAAATAAATAAAAGTAAAAACTTTTTGAAGAACTAAAAACTATTTACTTTGCATTCTAAAACATTGTAACAAAAAACTGTAGAAAAAAAAGTTATTGAATAGAATATGGGTAAGGCTGAAAACGATTATGCTCAATTGCATCTTTTTCAGGCATACCCATAAATTTTTATAGTTAACATAGTAATTGGGTGAACAAGTTATAAGAATTTATATTCAAATGATAAACACCTTTTCTCCAATGGATTCTTTGAAGTTGAAGTTTTATCGGCATTTACATCTTTGTTTCTGTAGCTCTGATTAACACAATCTATTGTTTTATTTCCACAATCTTTCTGGAACAATTTAACTCCCATTCCTTGGGTAGTTTTTAAATCTAATAAATTTATTGCCTTCTGGCTTCCTGGTTCCCTCATATGGCAGGGACTTGGACTAAAATTTTTCCTTGTGTGTGTTTTGAGTTGTTGGTTGACTGATAAATTAATTTTACCTTCCTGTAAATGAGAAGAAACTGGCAAGGTCTTCCTCCTACCTCTGGTGGAGTTTGAAATAACAGCAGAACAATTTGGTTTTTTTGAAAGTACTGAAAATTCTCCTATCTCATCTGATCCTTTTCTTTTGTAACCAACCTGAGATTTTACAGTTGAAACTGGCAAGCTCTTCCTTCTTCCTCTGGTGGAGTTTGAAATAACAGCAGAACAATTTGGTTTTTTTGAAAGTACTGAAAATTCTCCTATCTCATCTGATCCTTTTCTTTTGTAACCACGCTGAGATTTTACAGTTACTTTTGGCACTTGTTTGCTAGCTGATTGTTCACCGCTAACCAAAACTGCCTCGTCATTGACCTTTAGTTTACTATTTCTTTTAATTTGATTAGTGTCCTGTCTATTGTGAATGCTCACAGATTGAACTGTTGGAAGTTGACCAATTTTTTTCCCCACGACTATTTCAGTGACAGTTTCATTGCTTGCCTTTTTTCTAGATTTCCTCTTATTAAGCTTGGTGGTCATCTTAAACACAGCTTGAGACAAGTTTCCTTTAGGATCCAGACCTAATTGCTCTTCTTGATATGTTTCTCTTATACTTTGCTCTGTTTCAATAATTGGATTGGAATCTTTTTGAGTTTTAGATTTTACACTCTTCTGGTGAATTTTTATATTTTTATTGATAACTGGCTTAGAAGGATACACCACAATGTTATTACCAGCAAACTGTTGAACCTTGCTTTTTGCTACATTTGCATTGGCTTTTGTTCGTAAATGTAATTTTTCTTTGGGGATGGATGGGCAAGATAAAGCATAATTGTCTGAATTATTTTTTACTTGTGCTTTTGACCCACATTGTTCAGTACTGCCTAAGCATTTAATAATAACAGGTTGAATCATATTCTTAGTTCTTGGACGACCTCTGGCTTGAAAATTTCCTTCATACCTTGGTATGTCTTGTTTAGTTCGAATAGATGGATAAACAACTATTTCCTCGATCGAAGATTTTTCAGGTTTACCATTTAATCTTGGAGCAGTTTTAGCTTGATGAGCTGCTTCGTTTGATGGACCTGCAGAACTAACACTTTTTGGTGTAACTCTATAGGTAACTTGTTGTTTTCCATTACCAATATCTTTCAACCCAGATTTCACTTCTGAATTTTTAGTAACATTCCGGGGGATAGGAGTACAGTTAGTCATTTTAGACTTGTCCATTATATTTTCAAGTAATTGCTGCTCTGGTATAGTTTTTTTAATACTTGATTTGCAAATCTTGACATTCTGGCTGGCCTGATTTTCAGATCCTGAATGGTAGAAAACAATTGCAATAATGAAATATTTACCATGTCTTAACTTAACTATTCTCATGTATATAATATTCAGTTCATTACAGTGTAATGTCCTCAGTTGTACAACTCATTTACTTACTAATAATAACTTTCTGCGGTGATAAAATATCCATATCTGAGTTCTGATCACCTTCAGCTAAGACTGGCATACTAAACATCAAGTTATCTGAAAGATGGGCAAATATAATATAACCTTCTTTGAATTAGATACAGTATCTTTCAAAAACAGTCCTATTGTAATATTCATTCCAGGTTGTTGTTTTTTATTTCATTAACTGTCTATACAGATGGTTATTATACTTTCATGCAAAACATAAATGAAATACTTAAGTACATGGAACAAAAAACAAACTTTGTTTCACAACAGGATGAGTTACTGTGCCTTAGACTCGATATTTTAAAACATGTAATCCCTTCACTAAGCCAACGTAATGTTGTATCCATATTGAGCATTGATGGAGTCCTATTACTAAGAATAATAAACTATGATCCAGGCTATTACATAAAACTCTATAAAAGATGTTAGATAATGAGATAGAATTAATTTTAGCTACAGTAAAATCTTTCATTTATATGATGCTTAAAAATATTCTATTTTAAATATTATTACTAATTCATTGACTGCAACAATATATCCAAAAAAAAACTTAAAGATATTTACAAGCCCTTTGAGAAGAAAGAATTTCGTCTTATCTAAGCAAATTTAACTTAAATAAAATATTTATCATTTGAAACATCACCTTTAGTTCTGCAAGTAGCTTCTAGATTAGCTTGTTTGTCAGAAGTAGCTCTTTTTTTAGGTAAGGCAGAACTGATTCTTTCCTCGGGTTGCTTTGGTTGAATAACAACAACATTGTGAGTACTTTTGGAACTAGTTGCAGTCATCTGGTTGAACGCTTGATATTTCAGTCTTTTTCTTTTGTTGCCATCACTCTCTTGCTAAAGTTTGGGGATTTTTAAAAGTAACTTTTAAATGTTTATGTAAATATATCTAGTGTATTTGAAATCCTATCATTGCAAAGATTTACTGACAGGATATTATTTCTTGTTATCAAAGGTGTCTGTTAAACAACGTGCTTATTCTGTTCTTACTGCATCATAACCCTCGGTATCATTTAAATGAAGACATGTTTCATGTCTTTGTGCATTTGTTCTTTATAAGGACAAATAATATTTATACTGATAGAAAGTGTGAATCAATCTAGACTAATAAAAACTGATACAGAAATTTGGTGCACAGGTTCTCAACACTACTTTTCTGCTGCAGCATGAACATAATTTGCTAGTCAATAATAAATAAGTTACTTACCAAAACATCCTCTGTGTCCTTTCCTGCTGATTTTTGCTATAAGAGAACATTTGAGATTTTTTTAAAACTTAAGATCAAAAACTTAAATGCATTATAAAAAAATTAAGATTGATAAAGTGAAATAGCAAAACACAATTACTTAGTAAAGATTTAATAGTAACTACTTTGCATATGCTAAAAACATATCTTTGCAAAAGATAATAAATAGCAATACAGAAGTATGTAAAATCCTTATGTGTTTAATATTCTAAAATTAACTTACATTTTTTAAGATTGATGCAATTTTTTCATTATAAGTCTGCAGGAGTCTAAGAAATAATAATATATATTTGAAATAAAATTCACCTAAATGAATGCATATATTGTGAAGCAAAAAGTTATAAGACATATTTTAAAAAATTTTTTTAGAGTTCTTTCCCCATTTCAAATTTGACCTGCCTTTAATTAGGACAACAAAAAAACCATAAGAGCAAAACACAGTGGGTGGTTTTCATGATGAAGGAATAAGAAATATATAAAGAGAAGAATATAAAAAAACAAAGAAAGACAAATTACCAAAGACAAAGAATATTGAAGTCTCTTTCAATTATGAATGTGTCCCATAAAATTTAAGACACTTCATAAGTGAGATAAAAAGGAAAAAGTAAATTCTCTTTACAAAAAAAAAGTATAAGCCTAAAGAGGAATATAAATATTTAACTCTGTCAAATGTTCAATAACATTTTTCAGGGTGAGAATTTAATTGGCAATATTTGCCTCTTTATATGGAGTTCAAGTGCTAATCTCTTTTCCTCAAAATTAAAAAGATGAATTGCTTCTTTCAGCCCTTGGGATAAAGAATAAAAAGAAGACAAATCAATAATGCACTTATTAACACTGAAGATTTGCTATGTATTGATCTAAGTTGTAAAAGATCAAGTAGTGTGGTTTACCTAGAATTTTGCTTTAACACATTTCTGGACAATTAGTATTAGTAGGTTATAAGCATAGATAATTATGTACCTTGGATTGATTTAGGCTTAAATTTTATTATTTTATTTCAAACAGCTACAAAAAAGGTTTAAAACTGGTTTCAAGCATCTTGAACATAGTTTAATTATTAAAACTTGGAGGAAAATGTATGGCTAAACATAGTTTAATTATTAAAACTTGGAGGAAAACGTACGGCTACTTGAGAACCTTTAAGTGTTAAAAATATCAGTATTGATTTGACAGATTATTTGAATTCTTACATTTTAACAACTCAATGGCAGGCAGATTGTATTAGTGAGAATTCACAGTAAAATCATATGATAGAATGTCTTTTTTTAATATTCTGATTACTAAAGTAATGAGTTAACACTAAATTTACTTTTATTAAATGAATGCCAGTAAAATAGCAAACTGGAAATTATGGTTATTTTTCTAAATGTTAATATATCATTGCCATTTTGAATTTTCTTACACCCCAAGGTCTTCCATCAGTTCTCCATGCATCACATCTAATGATTTTTCAGGCTTTGAGGCATTTGGTCCAGCTAATCCTATTTTCAGTTGCTGATATTGATTTTGAAGATATGATATTTTCTGGAATAAAAATAATTCAAAATTTTATCTAAAATGTATCATTGTCTTTTTATTGAGATGCTTTCTGTCAAATACAAAATAACTTTTGGTAATCATATAGTTTTAAAAATTGAGTTCACAATTATTTTTTTATATTTTTGTTTTCCTAAAGTTTTAGTTGTAATCATGTCATTAAAGTGAAAGTATTGAAAAATAAATTCTATTAAATTCAAGTTTAGGCTTTTGCAAATGTATCATAATTAATTGATTCTGAGATTTGACTCCTCAGTTCTAGGCTCAACATTAAGGAAACTAAATTACATTTTTAACTCTCATAGATGTTTTTGGCTTCTTTTTTCATCAGTCCTAAATACTTTTATTCATAAAAATAGGTAAATAGACAACTAGCAATGAAATAAAATGGACAGTTTATTAAATTGCTAAACTTAAAATGCCAGAGTAGTGTTGGAAAGTTTTGAAATAGTATTCATTGTGGTTACAAGTTAAATGCATAAAGGAATAAAATGAAATAATTTAGCTAGGATGAAAAAAGAAATTTGTAGGTAATCTCACCTCCATAGATTCATAGTTAAACAATCTGTAGATGGAGCTTTTTTCTTCTTTCATGTCATCAGCTAAGTCTTCTTCTGGGTCATCTGATTCATTTTTGTTTCCAAAGTAGTTTATCTAAGTATTAGGATTATATTCAGAATGTTAGAAAATGTTTTAAAAGTATAATCTCTCCTGAAAGCAATTCAAGTTAGCAAGGAAAGTCAAAGCTTTCCAGTTAAGATTGGAGGCAAAATGTAAATAATTGATGTTAGATTTAAAATATGTTCACACCATTCTCTATTATCATTGTATTCAATTTTTCAGAAGACCAATGTTCCATAACTCTTCACTCTAAAGCCTGAAAAATGTCTGACCCTATTATAAGCTGACACTGAAAACACTATACAAGTTGTAGCATAGGTGGCACTAATAAAACTTGGGTATAAATAGAATGACTTAAGCCTAATTTAATATTAATAACATATTGTATAAACCAGGCACTTGCTCTACATGTCTACTGCTGTTTGGTAACCAGTCTCAAAATTTTTTTTTAAAAACCTATTGTTGCTTAGAAAGATGTGTAGTAACCTTTTCTAGTGCAAGTGTTATTTTTTGTTAAAAATATCGAGTAATAAGTTTGAGTAAAGGCAAATTTCATGGAAGGCCTTTTTAATATAGATCATTAGCTGGTTTTAAATTAAGGTTGTTAAGATTGCTCGTTTTTGAGGACCAGTTAACTGTTCAAAAAAAGACCGGTTAACCGTTGGTCCCAAGTTTTACTATGTTTTGTGAAACAACAACAGAAAGCATTGCCCCGTGTTGTCTGATTTGACATCAAAGTGCCTTTTATGTACCGCCTCTACCGTCAAAACAGCAAATTTTTTTTTTAATATTTTTTTTAAATTGTTCCAACAAAGAAGTAAACTGTAATGATTAATATTTGATTTTATGCATTATAAGTATTAAAACGATATTTTATCAAATGTTGTCAAATCAGTTTGATGTGAACTTTTTAAAAGTAACCCTTTAAAAAAAAGACAATTGTACTGTGCGGTCCATATTTTTCCATAATTTTTTGATAACCATTAAAGAGAGTGTGTACGGCATCAATTTTTCGCCTCGCACCGTCTGATGGTGACTTTAAAGAACATGTGACGTCATCTCCTGCTTGTGTTCAGCTCTGATGCGCTGTGCTCCTTTTCCAACGCACACAAAATAGATTTTTAGGAAACAAATTTTAACAACAAACAGACTATTTATAGTCTATTTTGTGAGCACATGGAGTACTATCTTTATCTTTTTTTATCTTAGATATAAAGATGCTCCTTCTATGCAGAAGATAATTGCGTTCACAGACCATGACAAATGATCTGTTGGCAAGTGATGCAGCGGTCACAGGCCACGGCTATAGGGGTTCCACGCATTACCCCAGCCGCCTAACTATTGTCTAGTTAGGTACCCATTCAGAGCTGGGTGACTCTGGGACTCCTCAGGCCCCGGGAACAAATCCTCACCTTCGCGTGGATTCGAACTCGTGACCATCAGTATGACAGTCGAGCACGCTACCTCTCGACCACCAAGTCCCACTATCATTGCCATTCATTGAGATCTTTATTTTTTTTAAGTACGGTATTTTTTTTTATTGGAAATTCTTTGTTTATAATCATTTTCCTTTACTTACAATAGGTTTTATTAAAAAAAAATTTTTTCTTGATAAAGTCTTTTCATTTAACTGATTGTCATGTAATATAAATAGTAACAGTCAGCGACCTTTGCTGGTGTTCACATCAAAAACGCACTGTGAGCTAGCTTTCGTTCACTGACTAGACAACTAAGCAAATTAAAATTTAAAAACATCATTCTTTAGTAAATTAATAGTGATGACCAGTATACTATTTATAGACAGAAATATGAAGGAGGCAATTTGAAGTCACAGTCACTCGCGTAATTAGTCTCATATGCTGCCCTGCATCTTAACCGTAACACAACAAAAAGTAAGTCCGGGTAATAAGCTTATTGAATTTGCAGTTAATCGGTCCTGATTAAATGGGACCGATCCTGATCTGAGGACGGTTAACCAGTTAACAGTTAAAAAACCTTATATTAAATCTTATAGCTCAAAAGAAAGATTTCAAATGCAATTACAAATATATGAAATCTTACAATCAAACTCGCTTTATTTTTGTTGTGAATGCACTGTCAGATGGAGATTACAAAGTCAACCATACATTTTTTAAAATCAAATTTTGTATACTGCCAATTTTAAACTCAGTTAAATGTGGATGTTCATTATTAACTACTTCATTGCTTTCTCACACATAATAAAATAATTTTTAAAATCTACTAACACATTCTCCTAAGCCACTTTTCCTCTTATTTTTTAATTTTGCCATATTTATTAATAGTTTTATTTTTACAACTAGCAGCTATAAAAGATTTTAATAGACATACTTCATGAGGTGAGTAGCAAAAATGAAAGGCTTGTTCCTGCAGCAATCTATTAAAAATATATACAATGTCAAGATGATTTTGTTGAGCAGCTTGTTCTTGAAAGTAAACTGTCTCAGTCCACTGGGATGGTGTGATACGAATCTGAAACATTTGATCAAGTTTGATATTAAAGGAGATGTGAAGCTAATAAGGTATATAAAAGACTTGGACAATAATGATTAAATAGATACAATATTACTAGACTTCTCAAAAGCATTTGACAAAGTTCATCGCCTTAGTTTACTTAAACTACTTTGGAATCTCAGGTCCCTTTCATCACTGGATCCAAGACTTCTTTTTAGGTAGGGAGCAAACTGTTTTAATTAATTGATCTAAAATTGCACCAATAAAGGTTAACTCTGGAGTTCCACAAGGAACTGTGACAGATCCCTTACTCTTTTAAATTTATATAAATGATTTACCTAACAACATCTCAACAGGAAAAAAAGTTAGGTTATTTGCTGATGATTGCAAAATCTGTAAGTCAATTAAATCAGAACAAGATAGCAAAATTTTACAAAAAGACTTAGAAGAATTAATAAAATGGTAAACTAACTGGAGATGTCTTTCCACCCAGAAAAGTGTCAACTGTTTAAAGAAACAAAAAAAAAGAAACAAAGAAATTCAAAATATTTCATTCATAAAAAAGAACTTACCCAAACTAAAGAATCAAAATACTTAGGAGTCATAATAAATGAGAAACTATCATGGAATCCCCTTGTCAATGAAGTTATTAAAAAATCAAACTAAACCTTAGGCTTCATAAAAAGAAACTTTTACAAATTTAATTAAGATATAAAACTAAAATGCTACGTCACCTTGGTGAGACCTATACTAGGATATGCATCTTCTGTATGGGACCCATACACCAAAGAAAACATTGATAAACTAGAACAAATTCAAAAAGAGCTGCCAGAATCATTACTGGAGAGTATTCAAAACTGACAAGCTTAATTCTAATTTAGAAATACAACACAAAGATAACTTAATACAACCCTCAGATAAACATAAGGATAAACACATTTTTCTTATTCCATATGCAAGAACAAACACATACACATTTTTATTCTTCCCGTCTGGAATTCGGGTGTGGATGGGTTGCCTGAAGAAACCAGGAAAGCCAACACATTATCAATATTTAAAACTCTAAAAAAGAATGCAGGACTAAACACAAACAATAGATAAGCGTAGGACACAATAATCTTCTGTAAAAGGAGCGTCTGTAACAAATAAGGTAAGATAAATATATAAATATAAAATATATAATAGAAATAAATATATTTTTTAAGAAGTTATCGTTTAAGTAGAAATCTGAAAGGAAATAACAGCGTTAACAGCCTCAAAATTCAGCAATTATTTTGAATGATGCATGTGTGATTATTTTGGTGCACCAGAAAAATACAATGCTTTCGTATCTCGTATCTCGAGGCAACACTGTTTTGAATTTTTTTAATATGTCACTTTTTTTTTTTTAAATAACTAAGCTGGACATGAAGCTCAAATTACAAGGTATAAAATAGACATTTTTTTAAATCGCAGCAATGCACTAGCAATCAGAGATTTGATACTTTCAGAGTAAGAGCTAAAATTAGAATTATATGCCAAATAAAATCATTTTGAAATATTTCTTGCTTTGATCATGGGATAACTTGAAGACTATATAGAACTGTTGAGCTATTGGCAATAAATTTATAATTTCATCAACATCTTTATTAAACAATCTAAAAATAATATTTTTTAGACAAAACAGATGCTCCTTACGTCCTAAGATCTGATAAAAATGCATGGTCCTGGCAAGTGATGCAGAGTTCACAGGCCACATCTATTAGGGGATAGTGTGGCACAATGCCCTGCTGCCTTTGCTTCCCTAACTAGTGTCAGGTACCTATTCAAAGTTGGGTGGACTCAGAGACACCTCAGGAACAAATCCATGCACTCAGAATTTCAAACCTGTGATTCTCTGTATGCCAGCCAAGCATGCATGCTGCTCGAACACTGTTCAATTTTATATTGAAATTTTTATGTTATTAATATTCATAATGAACTCATGAAATAAAATATACCTGCAGAGTTGATCAAAGTACGTGAGGAAATGGGGAAAGGAGTTCTTTGTTAGGTCCTCCACTTTACTTATGTTTTTTTCTGGCAAAATAACTGATTTACTGGTTAAGTAAATATAACAAAATACTAACCTTTACTTTAGGCATCAATGGCTGAATCTGATAAATGCCATATAAGAGATATAGACCTCCAACTCTTACTTGGAACTGGAACGGTGGCAAAAAATACTCACTAGCTATTAGCAGAATCTTTTCAACAAACTGCATTTGGAACAGAAAAAAAGAAATCTTTAAGCATATAATTCAATATTCATTATTTTGTCTTAATTTTTTTGATTATTTAAAATGTGATAGCTATTTGAAAAATATTTTTAAATAAGTTCTATTAAATAGGAACTTTATTTAAGAGAACTTATTTAAAAATATTTTTACGTTATTAATATTCATAATGAACTCATGAAATAAAATATACCTGCAGAGTTGATCAAAGTACGTGAGGAAAAGAGGAAAGGAGTTCTTTGTTAGGTCCTCCACTTTACCTATGTATTACTCTGCCTAAATAACTAATTTATATAGTTATACATTATAAATTATTAATAAATCAAGGTGATTATAAAAATTTCATAATTTGAAATAATAAGAGTATTTTAAATGACAAGTAGAAAAAAAGACTACCGTTTATACTAACTCTGAAGCCGACATTTTTTGGACAAAATCTAGGGGTAAAAGTTGAGGGGTCGGCTTATGAAAGGATCATTGGTGATGTCTACATTTATATTGAATATCTGTGTTGTAGATCATCAAGGTCCTTTTCTACATTCTACCTGATTCAACTGCTCTACCAGAAGCTATAATATATTATTAAACATCTGTACTTACCTTATTTAATCAGTTTATTTATTTTGTGCATGATTTAATAAATTGTTTAAAAAAATTTCTTTTCAACTACGAATTTTAATGTACGCTCTTTTGCCACTGTTTACCAAAGAAATTTATTTTTAAATACCGCTAACTCTTGCCCAACAAAGAGCACAAAGAAAGATAGGCAGTACGATTTTTTAATCTACGGCTTTCAGACCAAAGGGAAAATTACAAAAACTATACTAAAACAATCTACAACCTTTGTTTGTTTTTGTTGCGTTACGGTTAAGACGCAGTTCAGCATACGAGACTAACTGTGACTTTAATTCGCTTTCTCCATATTCCGGCATATAAATAACATGCATGTCATCAATATTAGTTTCTTCGGCTACTGCTAAGGAATTTTTTTTTAATTTTAATTTGCTTAGTTGTCAAGGCACTGTGACCGTGCGAGAACTAACACAGTGCGCGTTTGATGTCAACAACGGTCAAGGCTGAGGCTGTTTCTATTTATATTAATTATAGTTTCTTATAACAACAAAGAAAGCTATAAAAGCATATGACCCTGTGACCTATCGGCATTTTCTGATCACCGGCTTATAGTCTGTTTCAGGAATTCAAAAAACGTATCGGCGCACGCCGCTTAGTGAAGTACATGTGCCTATATTACAATAGGTATTTGAAAGACGTAGCAAAGATAACTAGATTAATCAGCCCGCAAATTTGAGTTCGGTTTTTTAGTGACAGTTTTCCTGCTAGTCAACGATATTTGATTACCACATTAATAGTACGGCAAGTGTGGCTCAAACCCTATTTGAACAGAAAAAACGGGGAGGGGAAACGTGTGTGCCGCAAAATTCAATTATTCTGGCGAGTTGACGATAGAAAAATAAAATGTTTTTTTTAATAAATTCCATTTTATCATCATTATTTACTCCGTAGCTTTATAATTTTATTATTAATTATTATTATTATTATTAATTTTAATACGCGATTTGACTGAGCTGACCGGCATCACACACAAGAGAGGTAAACATGACGTCACAACGGACGGGGCGAGGCATTGATTTTTTTAAACTAATGAAAAATACCTCGCTAACTTTAACGAACGATTGAACCCGTGCTCTTATTTAGACCGGTGAACTACGAGTCCTCAAATTAAAATATGAAAAAAAGACAATTAACCATGACTGTTTAATTAATTCTTTGGAATTTTTTTTTTTAAATGCGTTGAATTGAGGGCAATGCGGAAAGAGCTGAACGCAAGCGGGGGAAGCGGGCTTTGATGCCATCAGACAACGCCAGGCGACAACATTCTCTTGTTAGTTCTCAAAACATAAGGGATATAAGGACGAGCGGTTAACCGATTAACCGGTCTGTTTTGAACGGTTAGCCGGTCCTAAAATAATGAGCGGTCTTAACAACCTTAATTCCTATATTATCAACTGTGTGGGGAATGTGCTACTGGTTGACAATAATTTTCTACTCGGTACTTGTTTTTTTATCCAACCACCAAAATAGAGAGATAATTTTTTTTAAATTAATTTTTGTTAAAATTGTTGGCAACCCCTACTAGATTTAAATGGCTATAGATCATGGAAGTATGCTCACCGACACTGACACTTACAACAATGAAGATTGAATAAATTAATATTAAAATTATTAATCTAGTTTCATTACTGTTAGAATTAGTAATGCTTATAAATAGTAGTACTGTTATCGATTAATTTAAAATTTAATCGTTAAATTTTGAAAAATTACCGAATAATTAATCGATAATTTTGATTAAAGCTAAAAATAAGATGTATGATGTCATCAAACTGAAAACTTCAAGGAAAGTAACAAAAACAGGCAATTTACATTTTTGGATTTAAATATAAGTAGTTCAGTATATTGTCAATGAATTATAATTGAATTGTGTTATTGTTAATTAAGTAAAAACAATGTTTAATTTTTTTTATCATTTTCCTTATAAAACAGCTTATTTTATAGTTTACACTTTAAAAATCTTTATTTTTCAATGGAGTAGTTTGTATGTTAAAAAAGCAAACTATTGTTAATTATTAATAATCAATAATCAATTGTTTCTTAATAAATCATAAAAATTATTTAAAACATTTTCTTTAAATTTAATCGCTATTTTATCGATTAAAAAATTTTTAATCGATAAAAGATTTTACAGATTAATTGAGAAAGTAATCGTTAATTTCTGCAGCCCTAATAAATAGTATTACAGTCGAACCCACTTACCTCGAGCTCGGTTAGCTCGACCACCCTATTATGTCGATGTTTTTTATTGAAACCGCCAAATTCTCTCTTTGTCTTAGTATTTTCTCGTCGTTTAATTCGATTTTTTTAAGTCGCCGAAACCTCATAACACGAGCACAAAAAAGGGTCAAATTTGCCACTTAACATTGGTTATCTCGATCCCCATGACCAATCGCCAGCTTTTGAAAATGTTAGCTATGATTTTTTTATAACAAAGGGAAGGGACCAAGTTTCTGCCTCACCAGGGTCTGCTGGTGACGTCACAGCCCACTTGCGTTTTGCTCTCCGCGCTGTGTTGCTTCTGGTACTATGGCAATCGCCGGCTTTTGAAATTCTTAGTTATTTTTAGACTTTTTAAAGAAACCAAAGTAACTGCATATATACGATACGTTTCAGAGATGTGCAGGAGAATAATAAAAGTTTTTATCGATAATCGACGGTTTTTATTTTAAATTTGTAAATTTCTGCTGTCAGTTGGTGCACATATACCTTTTGTTGTTAGCAAACATGTATGTACAATTTTATAGCATGCGGATAGCTTCATCAAACAAATAACGGCAATGCTGTTGTGTTAAAAAAAAACTCCAAAAAACATGTGCATGAACATTATCATTTATTAACGCTAGTGATGGGACGATACCAAAATCATAGGCTGCTTACTGTAAACAAGGCTCCCCAGATTTTAAAATATATAATATAACAGACTACAGACAGTTTACCCACCCCCACTCTCAATCTCCCACACCATTGTTGTTGGTTAGACCTATTAGCATCAAGTTACCGAAGGAATTTTAAGTCCATTGTAAGCTGAGGGGATCGTATGGAATAATAAATTGTAAGCTGAGGGGATCGTATGGAATAATAAAATGTACCGTGTGCAGACTTGTTGTCATTGGCAACCATTCATCCTTAAACCTCATTTTGACTACATGTATTGCATGTACCGTACTACTGCTTTGTTCTCATTGTTTCATTCATAAGAAGTGGCGGTGTGCAAAAGCCATTTAACTATTGGTTAGAACAGTGGTTCCCAAAGTGGTCCCTACGGACCCCCAGGGGTCCGCGGAACTGTTCAGGGGGTCCGTGGAAATTTAAAATTGATTTGGGGGTCCCTGAACAATGTCAGGGGGTCCGCGGAAGGCTTAGAATTTAGAACGAAAATAATAAAATTATGTTTTTTTATAATTTATTACGGAAATCAAAATAAAGAAAAATGAATTCTGTAGTAGCCGCTTTTAGGTCCTGAGTAAAATAAAGTTGTTTGACCTAGAAAAATATTTTTTAAAAACTACGATATTCCCACAGCTGTAACCAATCAAAATGCTTGGTTAATTGAAAAGTATGTTAAGATTGGTGCGTGAGAAATGTAGGTCATAAAAATACAATCTTTCAACGGAAACGACTATGATTGCAGGGTTGGGTAAATTTTGACGTGTCGGTAAGTCGTATTTACCTAAGGCAGGAAGAATCCTGCTTTCCATTGATATCACATTTGGTATGATTGGACGATTCTAAATACTTGAATAGAGTATATTGAGTCAACAAAAATACTTCTTTTATTCAAAATTTGACCAAACATATTTTTAGAGAGTTAGCAAAAATTTTTGAAAAATATTTTCAAATACATTATGAAAGACTTTTTAAAATATAATTAACATTTAAAATTTCCTTAGAACCCTAATAAATTGAAACATAGAAATCTCACCCGCTGCACCCCCCCCCTATTTTTCCCCCAATGTTTAAGAAGGTGCAGTGTGAGACAAACTACAGAAAATAGTTTTATACAGCAAGGTAATTATGGTGCTACTTGCATAACTTGCCTACAATATAAAGTCTAAAAGAGTCGTACATGTAATCGACCATTTATTGTTATGTAATGCTGAAACGAAATGTATAAACAATTTTCCCAATCTAAGGCAAAAGATGTTTAGTATTGTTCGTTGGAAGATTTGATCCAGATAGAGTACGTTTGAACGTAAGTGTGAGTAAATACTAATATTTGAATACAATTTATATCTTTTGAAAACAATGTTTCACATTTTCAATTAAGGTTAATTGTGGAAAAAAAATAAAGCTCACAAAGGAATCGTAAGTTGTTTTTTTTTAAAAATAAATAGAATTGTATCCTTACGTCTTACTCCAATAATTCTAAAGGGTTTTACTGCAGCAATCCATTGAAAAGTTAATTATTAATAGTTAATTCACCGTTGCAAATAATGCATTTTTAATACAATTTTTCTATATATTTTTGTGCCCTTTTGAATTTGAACAGATGAGTGATCCAAAGAAAAAAATATAGACACTACAGCGTTGACTTTTTGAAGTATGGCTTTTTTCGTTACCAGGAAATAGTATTTGACCAATGTGTCTTCTGCAACATCTGTGTTACAGAACTTTTGTCGAATCATTCTAACAAATGATCCAAGCTTAAGGAATATTTAATGAAAACGCATAGTGATAAAAAAGATACAGATTTAACGGTTTTTTGTTGTTGTTGGTGGTTTTTATTTTTTTCTTTCTTTCTTTTTTTTTTTGACGCAGTCTAAGAAACGTATTTGAAAACACCATCACCTCAGCATCAAAGCGAGATGACGATGGACTCGGTGCGTCTATTAATATTTCTTTATTGATGCAAAGTCTGGAAAGCCCCACACAATAGGTGATGAACTTATTTTACCAGCTGTAAGTGAGGTGATAAACAATGTGTTGCACAAACCAGCTTTCGACATCACAAAAAGAATTCCACTCAGTAATAATTCAGTCCAAAGAAGGATTGACGAAATGGATCAGTGTGTTGAAAATTCTTTATGTGGGTACTTAAAAACATCTGAATTTTCTCTAGAACTTGACGAGTCGTCTTTACCAGGAAACGAGGCTTTACTTTTAGCTTATGTAAGATTTGTAAAAGAAGAACTATTTTGCCAAGAATTGTTGTTCGCAATGTTTGGAAACAGATACGAAAGGTGAAACGTTATTTACTGAATTAAAAGGATTTTACGATGAAAAAGCTGTACTCTTGATTACTATCATTTCTGTTGTTACTGACGGAGCTCCGGCAATGTTAGGAAGATACCAAGGCTTTCTGGTATACTTAAAACAAGCTGTACCACAATTATGTTCATCGACATTATTAAGTTGCAAAAATCTTAGTGAAGGTTTGAATGGATCACTAGATTATGTCATTAGAGCAGTTAATAAATTCAAATGGAATGTCTTCAATGAGATATTGTTTGCTAAACTTTGATGGAAAATGATGAAGACTATTATTGTTTACTAATTCACACAGAAGTACGTTGGTTATCTGAAAGTGCATGTTTAAATCAATTTTATGCTCTCTTTGATTCACTGCTGAAATTCCTGGAAGGCAAAGACAAAATTTAATTAATTCAAAAAATGACATAGCTTTTATGACAGTTTTGTATGCCAAATTTAACGAAACTAATTTGAAACTACAAGGTGACCAATTAAATTCAATAAAAACTAATATCTGTGTATGTTGCAAAACATTTTCTTTATAAAAAAAAATTCGGGAGAGGAGAACGTTCTCAGATTCAAAATCTCCCGAAACTGCAAAATAGAGGTGAAGACTTGCTTGCCTACTGTCAACATTTAACGGCTCTTCATGCAGACCTGAACCAAAGATTTAAAGACATCCTTTACTTTGATATTTCCGACTGGGTGTTGAACCCTATTGTTCGGGGACTAACTAAGATAACATACATAGATGAATCCATACTAATACAGGTGCAACTTATTGATATTGAATTATCCACAAATGAGGAACTTAAACCAATGTTTGAACAAGGATACCACAAATTCTAGTTACAAAAAAATATCCAAATTTATATCCTGCATTATGGGTTATTGTACAAAAGTTGTTGACTGCTTTCCCATCTTCCTGTTTGGTAGAACGTAGATTCAGTGCGGTTTTGAACCTCATCACAAACAAAAGAAACCGGCTTGACATTAGTGCTCGTGTGGATTGCGTTTGTTGCTCACAAACATTGACCCGGACATAAGTACACACATAAAATTCTCATCAAGTTCATTCAAATCATTAATTAAAAAAAGAAATTTAACAAAAGTTAAATTCAATTAAATGATTCTTCAACAAAAGGATGTTATTTTTAATAAGTAAATTTGTATACTATACATTTGTGTAGCTTTTTCATTTGGGGGTCCGTGGGCAAGTTTTGACTACAAAAGAGGTCCGCGGGTAAAAAAAGTTTGGGAACCACTGGGTTAGAATTAATTAAAATATGTAAAAGTTGAAGGTTCAAAAGGAGTACCTAATTTATTTGTGTACGTTTATATAGAGAAGAGTTCGCTTTGTCATGAGTCATATATAGGTCACGATAGACCATTTTAAGCTGAGGGGACGGACCCAAAGAAGATGATTAGGAAGAGAATGGTTCGGGGACAATGAGGGGATGTGAAGTTACTTATTTGTGTAGCTTGTAAGGAAAATCAAGCAAGTGGCTTCGAAGGCACAGTATCGCTCAATCTGGGAATCACCGCAAAACGGCGTTATATTTAAACTTAAACGGTCTTTAAAAACGAATGGTCTAAACAACCTTAAGAAAGAGTGAAGAAATAGGGTCCCGATATTCCGATTAATCGTCCCATCACTAATTAACGCATTACACGTTCATAAAGAAATTTCAAGCGCATGTTAATATTTTGCCGCCATATTGGTTTTCGCTTTAACTCGATCATCGGTTATGTCGATGCCATTTTTCATACCCCAACGCCGTCGACTTAAGCGGTTTCGACTGTATTTTTTTTAAAAACAAGAATAATGATTTTAAAATTAATTTAATCAATCTTCATC
Source organism: Radix auricularia (assembly GCA_002072015.1). Taxonomy (NCBI): domain Eukaryota; kingdom Metazoa; phylum Mollusca; class Gastropoda; family Lymnaeidae; genus Radix; species Radix auricularia. The sequence goes on along the minus strand of MUZC01000003.1, from coordinate 1,882,270 downwards.
ATCACAATCACAAGTGGTGAAAGTTCGTAGTACTAGTAGTTAGTAGTACTAACTAGTATTATTAATGGTAGCCTAAGCTTCAGCATCCCAATGTTTCCAACTCTAACAGTTCATAACATAACAAAAACTACTTTAGCATATTACTAATAAAAAACCCAGCCTCGTAATTACAAATTAAAGATCAGTGAAAGTAATTGAAAAATAAATTCGAAAGTTGTTAAAAAAAATAAGTTTCGTGGTCAAAACGCGAACCTCAGACCACTGTAATAGTAATAACCATTTAAAATAAAACGCTCTAACTCTAGCTCTAACCATTAGACCACAGAGGCTATGTCAATAAAGAGTATTTAAGAATCTTATAATAACTTATATCTAACTGTCAAGAAGGTGATGTCAACGGTATGAATCATGGGAAAAATCTCAGTATAACGTTCAGCATTATACGGAGATTTCTCCCAATAGTAGGCAATAGCGCCCGGCATTATACGGAAAAATCTCCGAATAATCACTCTGATATAAAAATGCAGAAATATATTACCATCTGAGCTTTCTTAAAACAAAGATGGCCACCGGTATTGACCTCATTGGGCACTAAAGTATCATTTTACCAAAGAATGTATGTAATTGTAATAAACAATTCAATAACAAACCTCTCTGGCTTCTCGTTCTGAATGTCGCCCAGCACACAGAAAGGACATATTTTTGTCACGCCAAACCTTGCTGAACTGTTCATATCGCACAGTTTTAAGCTTCAGAAATGCATTCATAAGTCTTTTGAAATCTGTCCTCACACCTGATGTAGGCTGGTATAAGTAAATTCGTCGCGGCATTTTTTTTTCTTAAACTTAAAGTCTTAAATCTTGTATATTGACCCAATAATAATTATTGTATTTGTATTTCCCTTGCTATACATTTCAAATTAATGTTTACTACGTCCAAACCGTCTGTAGGTTTTTTTATTCACACATATAGGGGCATCTCTGCAGACTGTATATATCTATACTATTGCCATTGCTGATTGCTAGCAGTCACGAGTCACTGACTCACTGATGCTGATTGCTCTGTTCTGAGTCAAATTAGGTCTTTCAGTCCCCAGTCTCCCGACACTTTCGTTTTCTTACTACGCTCACCGAAACAAACTAAATCCTTTTTAAAACATCCGGGATACAAAAAAATTACGTTTAATCTTTCAAGAATATACAGTATACACTTCGACATCCATAGAATAAAATGTAATTTTTTTATATTAAGACTATATTTTAATTAACAGACTAAAAATTTAACTTAGAAGCAGAAAATAATATTTTATCCAATATTAGCTACAAGTTTACAAGTCTAATACTAATAGTTTTGGAAAGGGGTATTTCAATACCGCGTTCGGTTTTCAAATGAGATTTTTTTTTAAATATGCATAATTATCAGATTTTAAAAAGCGCACGACTAAAAGAATAGCCTTGAAAAAATTACGAGACAGTTTGTGTATTTTTTTATTTTTTTTTGAGAGAGAGAGAGAGAAAGACAGAGAGAGAGAAAGATAATTTGTGTGTGTGTGAGAGAGAGAGAAATTGAGAGACAGAGCAAGGAATGTAAGAATAAAACGATGTTTAACATTATAAAGGCATGTTTAGAACAATTAATTGTAAAATGGAATTTAAAGTGTTTGTTGTTGTTTTTTGTATTGTTTTGTTTTGTTTTTTTCCTTTGTTTTTTTTTATTTCTTGTAACTTAAGAATTAAACCAAATTTAAATGGGGGAATATTGATTTGGCCCTAAAAAGGGCCTTTTCCCTCAAAAGGGCCGTTGCCCTCAAAAGGGCCGTTGCCCTCAAAAGGGCCGTTGCCCTCGAAAGGGCCCTACCCTTTAAAAGACCGTTTGGCCACCCTTCCGCCTCTTCCCCTGCGTCCTCTGCTACCACTTGGGCAGTGCTCACAATACTTGCTGATGAAGAATCAAACTCCACCTCCAGTGCCACTATCTTTTCGTCAGCCGGAACAAGAGTTGCACATGATGAAGACGGGCTCCCTGTAATTGTAGTCTTAATTATCGTATTACCATGTACATCATCATATTACCATATACATCAATATATTACCATGTACGTCCGATTGTCATCTCTCATCGGTAAGCCTACATGAATTTTGAAATGCGCTTGTGAATAATAATAATACAGAGTTTAATTAATATCACGAATATAACGGCTGCGCTTCATTTTGAAATAACTTTCATCATTTTCGATAAAACTGAAATTTCACACACTGAGGAAAATTTTTAAGTTAATATAATATCAGAAACATGAAATTCCATAACGGAAAGTTTAAGTAAGAGTAGTAAGAGAAGTATTTCATGGATTTTTCTTTTTAAGCGGGTTAAAAGTTGATTAAGTTCACTTACAAACGATGTAGTTAACAAATATTGTTTTTTCTTCATTTCATAATCATAATAATAATAATAGCATTAATAGGATTTACATATGTCTGGAGGTTGGGGATTCTTGTTCAATTTATATTCATAAGGTGAATTGCCTGAACAAGCAGTGGCGTCACTATGAGCTTCGGTGGGGGCGGGCCGCCCCGGAGGACACCATCACAAGGGGTAACACCAAAAAGTAAAATTCTGTAAGTTCCCGTTACTTGGCAGTGGAAGACTTTGAGTACTATGGGGTAAGTCGTGAGGGGGTGATAATATGAGCTATTGCCCTGGGTAACACCAACCCTAATGACACCTATGTGAACAAGCCAGGAAAACCAACAACAAGATCAACATTCGAAACTATAAAAAGGCAAGACCAGACATTCAATTCATAAACCATGGATAAGCGTAAAGTGCAATTATCTTCGTATAGAAGGAGTGTCTAGAATTTAAAGATAATATAGTGGTTGTAAGTTTAACTGAACACGAATACTTTGCCTTAAAAAAATAAGTGTAAACTAGTCTTAGAAACAATGCCCTACAGATATGGGTTCTAACCAAACATCTGAATCTGTTAATTCATTGTTGTATTTAGATACGCTAGTCATTTGAGTCAGTAATTAGTCTTTGCCACTTGAGTCTGAGTTTTTTTGTATGTTTCTTTGTTGTTGTTGTTGTTTTTTTTTTGTTGTTTTTTTTGTGTAACTTAAGAATTATACCAAATTTAAATGGGGGAATACTGATTTGGCTCTAAAAAGGACCTTTGCCCTCAAAAGGGCCGTTGCCATAAAAAGCTCCGTTGCCCTAAATAGGACCATTGCCCTCAAAAGGGCCGTTGCCCTCAAAAGGACCGTCGCCCTGAAAAAGACTGTTGCCCTCAAAAGGGCCTTTGCACTCAACAGGGCCATTGCCCTCAGATGGGCCGTTGCCCTCAAAAGGACCATTTCCCTTAAAAGGGCCGTTGCCCTCAAAAGGGCCGTTGCCCTCAAAAGGACCGTTGTCCTCAAAAGGACCGTTGCCCTCAAAAGGGCCGTTGCCCTCAAAAGGACCGTTGCCCTCAAAAGGGCCGTTGCCCTCAAAAGGGCCTTTGCCCTCTAAGGGCCGTTGCCCTCAAAAGGACCGTTGCCCTCAAAAGGACCGTTGCCCTCAAATGGACCTTTGCCCTCAAAAGGACCGTTGTCCTCGAAAGGGCCCTGCCCTTTAAAGGACCGTTTGCCACCCTTCCGCCTCTTCCCCTGCGTCCCCACGTCAACTGAGTCACCTGCTGTCACCCATGTCATTGCCAATGACACTCGCCGTTTGTGCCACCACCACACACCATATTTCACAACCTTTGTAGTTATTAAGGAGCTGAGCTTTGTAGGTTTAAAAATCGAAAAGGCCAATGCAGGGTGGTGATTTGCATATTTCATTATTATATCTTTCCTATTACAAATGCTTCTTCTGTAGGCCTAAAGATGATTATTGTAACATACGCTTATCCATGGTATATGTCTAATCTTGTATTTTTATAACAACCGCCAGGAATTTATTTTGTTTAGAAAATTTATGTGTTGGGTTTAGGCTATCAATATACATAATTTGCAAAGTATGTCCGCCCCAACGTCCTGTCCATAACGCTATGCGAGGTTACTCCCAATTTTTATTTAAAAAAATGAAAATAAAGACGTTATGTAACTTTTTAAATGTTAGTTTTCAGATCAATAGTGTGTTCTCGCCAGAAAATATTTTCACGTGACATCATTTTTTGAGCTTATATTAAAGTGTAAAGGGAACGAAAAAAAGAGCCATGGTTTATTCGATGTGATTAATATCAATATTACTTTTTATTGAATGTTCGTTTCGTGTATGCTTTCACGTGCATCGTACAATTATAAATTTAATTTTCTATAACATCCGTTATCTTTGAAAATTACAATTGGATTGTGTTTGGTTGTAAAGTGTCGATGCGTTTTGAACTACAAAGCCATTATTTCTTACTGCAATGAAATGTGAAATTCAATGGAAAAGACGTAAACAAGGTAAGGGTTAGCCTGACAGGACGTAACAAAACAGCGAACGTTTCGGCAAAGAGCCTTTTTCAACGAACATACAAGACACAAACAAAACGAAAATAAAAATAAAAATGAAAAATGAAAAATGAAGGAACTTAGCTGCGGAGAAATCCAAAGTATCCAAAAAGAAGTCAATGAAATGTGTCACCTTATGCTTCAGTTCAGCGTTTGTTTTTAAATACCCTTCGAGATTGCATTTTTTATGTTTTAAAAATGACATATTTAAAAATAGGACTCCTCCCCACAATAGTTTTTGTTTGAT
>MUZC01000003.1:1865969-1877500 GCA_002072015.1 Radix auricularia | reverse complement strand
ATACTAATACTACTACTAATAAATATATATATATATTTTCATAAATCGAGTGCCAGATACTAAAACGATTCTAAAGTAAATAAAATGAGGGGTAGGACTGCAATCAGGCTTATACAAAATTCAATGGACAAGACGTAAACAAGGTAAGGGTTAGCCTGACCGGACGTAACAAAACAGCGAACGTTTCGGCAAAGAGCCTTTTTCAACGAACATACAAGACACAAACAAAACGAAAATAAAAATAAAAATGAAAAATGAAAAATGAAGGAACTTAGCTGCGGAGAAATCCAAAGTATCCAAAAAGAAGTCAATGAAATGTGTCACCTTATGCTTCAGTTCAGCGTTTGTTTTTAAATACCCTTCGAGATTGCATTTTTTATGTTTTAAAAATGACATATTTAAAAATAGGACTCCTCCCCACAATAGTTTTTGTTTGATTGTCATTTACATGCAATATTTTAATGCGTCTTACACTAATTTTGAATTTTTAAAAACGTTGCTTTTAATATATAACTGGAAGTGGTGATGACCTGACAAAATGAAACGTTTATTTGAATTCCTAAAAATTGTATATTAAATTGTATGTACGATTAACTATTGGTACTTTAATATTTTCTTTTATTCTGTTATTAACTTTTCTTCAAAGGTTTCATGACAAATAAATAGTTCTATGTTATATAATTTGTATGTAGTTACAATTTTCGTTTACATGTTTTTGATAATGTGGAGGTAATAATGTATCGACCAATGGGCGAAAACTCACAAGTCATAACAGATCTTGAAAAGATGCTGCCATTATAATAATAAAAACGTTTATGTGAATTAATGACACGTGTATATTAAATTGTATACTACTCCAGTCTCTTGGTTTTTCAGTCCAGTAGTATTGGTATCAGAAGACTTAAGAAAGAGTGTGAAATTTTGGCATTAAAAACGTTCACGTATTTTAAAATAGTTCATTTTTAAAATAAATTTTACCTCGGCTTTTCGTTAATCAATTTTGAAGCTTTATGATTATAATGTTCTTCATTTTAAAAAATCAAATTAATAATGAAGAATTAGCCGCCACCAGCAAACTTATATTAATTACTCAAATACAGTTACCAGTTAATGCACATCACTGCCATGTTCTCATACTACTTAAACCTCTTGGTTTTTCGGTTTAGTAGCATTGGTATCAGAAGAATTTATATCCAACTTGGAATGTGAAGTTTTGGCAAAAGAACACTAAAATATTTCCTATATCATTTGGTTTTTCTCTTATTTTTATTTTATAAAACTGTCTTTAAAAATTTCAATACTAGAATTAGAAGCTAAATCAACTGACAATGAATTTACCGCCCTAACAAAGTGACACCATGGGCATATGCCCATCCCCTACGCCACTGCCCACAGGGCGGCAAGGAAAATATATACTAATAGAAAGAAATTGACAGAAGGAGGCTAACATCTATCCCCCCCCCACACACACACCAAAAAAAAAACTTTTACAAGAAATAAATGTTCTTCTAATAATAATAACTTCTTATCTGTTTCATTTTGCTAATTTATGTATTCATGGCATATTAGAATATTATTTATAAGTTATCTTATTCATATTCGTTTCATTCATTAATTGTAGTTGTATGTAGACTTAGAAAATTAGGATGCAATTGTCTCATTGAATTGAACTCACTCTTAGATCTATAATTTTATTGCCAAGAAAATTTTAAAAATTCGTTTTAACATAATTTTTAATTTGTTTAAATAATTATACTTACACTATACATCAGTGGCGTCGCTAGGGGTTGCGGGCCGCCCGGGTGACAACACCAGGGGGGGGGGTGACACTAGACTGTAAAACTCTATATATTCCCGTTATTTGGCACTGGAAAACTCGGAGGAGTTCTATGAGTTAAATCATGAGGGGGTGACACCAACACTAGTGACGCCTCTGCTATAGCCTACAAGTATTAAGGGGTGGTCGGATATGTTTTTTTTTACTATTTGCTGGATCCCGATAATTTGGCCCTATGATTTGCCGGATCGGGATAGCTAAAGATTTAAGCGTAAGGTGTACTTAACTACTTTTTATTTAGTATTTAACACTATTTAAAATAATTTTTATTCAGAGTATAGAGAGTATCTGCTATTTATCCACCTATAAAAGTGTCAAATGTAAGCGTAACAAAGAAATAGAAACAAATATTAATATACTCAAAATATTTCGTTTTCATTCACAGCATAGAAAAGTTACACTGAGGCGCTGACTATATATTACGTACGCACAAAAAGTCGTGTTTTCGTACCCCTCCCTGTTGCATCCCGTTCATTTTTGGGACCCCCCCCCCAGTTTAAAGAATTTATTTTAAACCAGAGTCAAAAGATACTGGTTTTACTCTTCGAGGCTGCCATTATCTTATATGTTACAGGCGCTCCTTCTATGCAGAAGATTATTGCATCCTACGTTTATCTATGGTTTGTTTTTAGTCCCATTTTCTTATTAGAGTTTTAAAGTATTGGTTTACCTGGTTTCTTCAGGCAACCCATTCCAATTCCATGCCCGAATTCCGGACAGGAAGGAAAAAACTTGTTTGTGTTTGTTCTTGTAATTAGAATTCATTGCTTTAGCTTTATGTATAATAACTACTTTACTCTTGTTTTAATGATTATACTAGTGGTGTTACTCTTGTCAGTTTTGAATATTAATTATTATCCAGCAATAAATCTGGTAGCTCATTATTGAATTTGTTCTAGTTTATCAATGTTTTGTTTGGTGGATGTGTCCCATGCAGAAGATGGATATTGTATAATAGGTCTCACCAGGGTGAGGTAGCATTTCAGTTTTATATCTTTATTGCAATTGTAAAAATCATTTTTTATAAAATTGTTTTTTAATAACTTAATTGGCATGGGGATTCGTTGATAGTTTCTCATTTATTATGACTCTTAAGTATTTTGCATCTTTAGTTTGGGTTAGTTCTTTTCCATGGATGAAATATTTTGCTATCTTGTTCTGACTTAAATGAAGTCATACGCCTTTAAAAAATTGTTGGGGGGTGGGGGGGTCACACAGGTGTGACGAGGGTGTTTAAGAAATATGAAGACACATCAAAATGCGCAAACTTTAAATAAAAGTTCTAATAAAGTATCCGATTGCTTCAAATTTATTTACGGACATTTTCAAGGGCTTCACAGTTTCACAGGTGTTACGATATTAGAGTGCAGCCTTACACTAAATATATACTTACATGATAAAATGTAATTTGCAACATGCTAATTTTCAATTAGAACAGGGGCGTGCAAACTTTTTGAATGGTGGGCCACATTCATTGAAGTAAAGATATTCGCGGGCCGGATTAAAGTAATATTATAAAAATGTCATAGGTTGAAAAGTTTTTATAATTTATAGCAACATTTTAATGTGAAGGGTGCAACAGATCTCGAATACAGTAAATAGGTGAATTCAGACTCAATGGCATTGATTTGATACACATACTATCAGGTATGTGAGGGTCACTTAGTCTTGTCCTCACACGGTTCTTGATAAAATTCATAACTGAAAATGTCTGCTCACCCAAGTATGAAGCCAAACAAGCTGAGCATTTAGATAGCAAATCTATGAATATCTTTGAATCTTTCTTTAACCAGCTGACTGTCAATGCGAGAAAGCTGCAATATTAAATAAGCAACACTCTGCTATAGCTCCAGTTGCAGATTGCCTGGAGCATCACTAGGGTGAACAGAGAAAGGTAAATAAAAACTTATGACTTATGATTTCCTTTTCAGTAGTAGCAAAATCCTTAAAGTCTCTTTTAAATTCATCAACCAGGAATGTGATAATGATATCTGCTACATACCTCTGTATTTGCTCAATGTACAATGTTGCTGGTTACCTGTCACCAATTTTGGACTAGAATAGCATTTTTTTAAATGCAATATTTTTGCTGCATTCATCATGTTCAGAAACCAAACTCAACATTTTCCAAAAATGCCAACCTACCAGTTCTTTATAAATTTTTTAAAGTAAAAGTGACATTCTGGTGGCCCAATCAATCTATCACCCAGAGATTTAGCCAAAACGTTTCTCAACAACAGACAAGATTTAATTTCATATCCCCTATACAAATAGCTCTGTGGACATGAAAGAATAGGATAATTACATTTTCTCCGTATCAGTACTCTCAAATTGGACTGCACTAATACAACACACATCTAATCCACAAAAGAACATAATAAAAAATTAAAAGTTAAATGACAGTTTCTGTTTTTTATTACCATAGGCAATACAATAAACCACATGTTATTAATCTTTAAAAAGTATACTATACAGGTTAGCTTAATTACAAATGTTTTATACTAGTAGTCTTGGTTGTAGTTGTAGAAGAGTCATAATTTCAGCAAATAAAGATTAAGTATTAATAGTATTAACGTTTAATTACTTTATTTTATTAAAGCATAACAAATATATAGGCTATATTTACTATTATTTAGTAATTATATTATTTATAAAGGAATAGTAAATGAATCATTTTTTTTCTTTTTTAAATTACAGTACACAGTGGTGTATAAGTTGAGAAACTTAATTTTAAAATATGGGTCAGTGCTATATTTGATAGCATTTTGTACGCTGAATGCAGGGCGATGTTAAGTTACCAGTGGTGCTAGTGTACTTAAACTGTATGTTGACTCAAATACCTGGGAAATGCGATTTCACATGCACACAGACAACAACAGTCTATTGATGCTTGACTGAAATCTGATATATTAAGCCACATACATGCACCATTGCTGACTGATAGCTGGCAAGGGTACACTAACTCTATGTGCCTGCTGCATCCAGCACACTGTCAACTAATAGGTTTGAGGCTGTCCATGTGCACTGCTGATGCAGAGAAGTAGGGACAATGACTGTTTCATTGTTCTTGGATCTTTACCTAGGTAAAATCTCACAAAAATGTTTAAAAAATCATAGAATTTCAGATCTCAAGCTGTACCTTCTACTAACCTACATCAGTGCTTATCAAAGTGGTGGTTTGTGGACCATCTGCTGCTGTTATCAAGAAAGGACAGAAAATGTAGCTATAATATTTATAATCCCTTATAGCATAGCACATAAAATGAAATAAAATAAAATAACATTCCAGGTGCGATGGAAAAATTCCTGCTGGTCTGCCATACTTAAAAAGTTTTAGAAGCACTAATCTACGGGACATAAATACCATATTTCATAATAGGTCAATAAGCTACCTCTAACTAACAGAGGTGAATATAAAGTAGTTAAAATAAGACACAGAAAATTAAATTTCAATCAAGAATTTCTTAATAAAACAAGACAAAATTGGAATAAAAGGCTTTGATTTCATGTAGAAATATGTTATGTACTGTTAATTTTAGTAGTGACTGCCGCTATGAGCAAAAAATTACAAAACAATTTTTAAACAGGATTTATGACAAACATCTTAACTGACCACTTTACCATACTTAAAACACACTAATTTTTAGTTATAAAACCTAATCAAATAACTAGGAACCAATTGCATGTTGCTAACAAAATTAAATCAGAAAAATCTTTGGCACGTGGAACTAAGATATTGTCTTGTTCCTCCAGCAGAATACAAACGATTTAAACCCTTTTAATCTTAGCAATATGATTATGAAACTATTCCTAAAATTACTATCAGATTGAATTGGGTTAGCAAATAAGATTTCAAGAATTAACTATAAAAATTTACAAATGCCAGTTCAAATAAATATTTAAACACTAGTATTCCATTAGTACGTTAGACCTTTCTCTGCAACAAAATAAAGAAAATAAATGGGGGAAAAGTATATCATTCTTAGTTGATCCCAAAATAGTTATTAAATAATTAATTGAAAGAAGTACTGCTAACATGATGCTATTTGTTTTTATACTTGAATATATTGGTGTGAAACTCAATCTTTCTTGACCTTTGATTTCCCTGAATGTGCTGTAAGTTTCTTGCGCTTTTTTGTATGAATCACCTTAAATGAATTCCAAACACTTTCTTCAACTTCATTGTCATCATCTGAATTTTGCTTGTCTGACTGTTTGGATAAGTTAACATCACTATTAACTTCTGACGACTTTGATTTTGAATTAATATGTTCACTATCAACATTGTCATCAACTACTGACTTAGATGAAAATAGCAGACAATTGACTTGCGACTGCATATATATCGAATGTAACTGTTTTTTGTTTAAATTTACATCATAACATCTCACATAGCGATCAATTCCACATGCAGCAAACAGAGGACATGATTTGTGAAATTTTATATCTGTAACTCCTCCACTTGGACCTTTAAAGTGTCGAATTATATCTTTTTTTCGAAGATCAACTAAAGCAAGAGTTCCTGTTGTTGTACCTACAACTAACTGGTTTTCAAAACCGGGTCTCAGTGCTATGGCAGTTATTGGATCTTTACTACCTTTTAATTGAACTTCTATAACAGGTCTCCGTTGAGCAGATGGATCATACAATCGAATTTGAGAATATCCAGTACTGGAGACTATCTTGTTACTATGTGGGACAAACTCAGCTTTCATTACCCAAATGGGTACCCGTAAATTCAACCAGTCGTTAGGCAAATTTTTTGCTATGAAAAATGGTTGCTCTGGCGATGACACATCCCATATTTTCAAAGGATTTTCTTTTCCACCAGTTGCTATATGAGTTTTAAAAGAAATATTATGATCCATACAGAATAAATCTTGTCCAGCATTTAATTCAATGGCTGCAGTAGTTTGATCCATAACCATATGCTCCATTTGTAAAGATTTTGTCAAAGCATAGTAAGAACAATCTACTTTACCATTACTAAAAGCGGTCAATACGAGCGATTTATCATAACTTCGAACAGACCTGAGAATATATTTTTCTTCAGATAGTTTTGTTGATACATTTATAACTCTCCCATCATCCAATGAATGATTTATAACACGACCATCTTTGTGACCAGCCAAAATGAACCTCTCTTCCTCGTCCCACCAGCACATATTAACAATTTCATTTCCTTTCAGTGGAACTTGAACAGAATTAATGTTAACAGGAAATTTGTTTGACAAAGAGCATCCCTTCAAAAAACCCGTATTTGTTCCGGCATATATGGCATAAAGCTGATCAGGTAAGGAAATCAATGGAGCATTCATTTTAACAACAGATGAAGGCATGGTAGTTTCCATTATTATATGCAGGTAAACAGGAAGTAGGTAACAGTGACCGTAACAGGTAAAAGATAAATTAATGTTTTCGCAAAACAAATTATTAAAATAGTAAGATTTTATTAAGAAAATGTCAATCAATAAATTTTGAATTTCTTCATTAAAATCATTAAAATAACTAACATATATTTTTTTACAAAAAACAAAATTATATTAATTTTTTTATTTAAAAATATTTTGTTTCTAACTCTGAACGAACGATCTATGGAGCTTGCCTAAAAGGACAACAGGCACTTAGACATGACAAGAAAAAGAAAAATAGGTTCTACTCAGAAAAAATGTGGCATTTTAAAAGGTGGATTCTCATGAGATTTTAATAGAGAGAAACTACGAAAACCGTCGCGAGAACAAGATGAATTGTGTCGATACAAATTCACCAAGTGAAATAACTTTTAAGAGAGAAACGATTTACATATAATTTATTATAATATACGATAAACATGTTATTAATCATTAAAATGCATGAAATAATCAGAAATAATGAGCATAATTTTATTTACTTACTTACAGTATATTTTAAACGAAACATTAATTAAATTATCTCATTTGGGGTAAAAATAAAACTATTGGGGGGCAATGTAGACTTATTGAGAGCATATAAAAGTCGCTAGAATCCGCTCCATCTGGGGTAATAGTAACATTAACATAAACTTGTCTTGTACATTTTGAGGTACCATGCAAACAAGTTCGCCAAACCCTGTTTTTTTAGAATGGTTAACCAGCCTTTTTTTTTTTTTTTAATTATTAGGTATGCGCTGGAAGAGGAACATGGCGAGTACTGTACGAACCCCACATTTGTACAGGAAAGTGGAATGTCAGCTTGTGCATCACAAAATAAGTAATTCCTGCTAGATGAAGACTGAAAAATACTATGACATTAGTAAAATATCCATAAATTTTTTTTTTTTAATTTATTTATTTTATTTATTTATTTTTTTATTTTTTTTAGGGGGGGGGGTTGCTTTTTTCAATTTTTAAAAAATAAACTAGTGAAAAATACATTGCTAACACTATCGGGCGGTTTCACCGAGTGGTCGGGTAACAGAGGTAAATTATCTATTTGGGGTGGNGTAAACAAAATGAGGGGTAGGACTGCAATCAGGCTTATAAAAAATTAAATGGAAAAGACGTAAACAAGGTAAGGGTTAGCCTGACCGGACGTAACAAAACAGCGAACGTTTCGGCAAAGAGCCTTTTTCAACGAACATACAATACACAAATAAAACGAAAATAAAAATAAAAAATAAAATGAAGAAACTTAGCTGCTAAGTTTCTTCATTTTATAAAAATAAAATGAAGAAACTTAGTTGCTAAGTTTCTTCATTTTATTTTTTATTTTCGTTTTATTTGTGTATTGTATGTTCGTTGAAAAAGGCTCTTTGGCGAAACGTTCGCTGATTTGTTACGTCCGGTCAGGCTAACCCTTACCTTGTTTACGTCTTTTCCATTAAATTTTTTATAAGCCTGATTGCAGTCCTACCCCTCATTTTGTTTACTATTTGGGGTGAAAGGGGAACTCCTGGGGGTAATGCTGAATCATTGTGGGCATATAAAATTCGCTCGAATCCGCTCCTTTGGGATAACAATAATATTAACATAAACTTCTATAATTTTTAGTTTTTAGGTATCCGTTTGAACCGGTGCGTTTTTATAAACGTTTAACCCGCCTAAAAATAAAAAAAAACGAACTGTGTTAACATCCTTTAATTATATTTTATTTTAATACATACAAACTAAACATTGACTATTAATCATTACTATTAAATTCTTTGTTTAGAAAAAAATATTTTAAAATAATATTTACATTTTTAAAAAAATCCCTCAATTGACTGTTGGGCATCCCGTAAGACAGATGTCGGCGAACAGGGGTAAATTACCCCATCTTGGGTCAAAAGGGAATTCTCGGGGATAATGCAGTCTCATTTGGGACATATAACACCCACTACAATCCACTAGATACTTTAAAATACTTCTTAGTCATGAGTACGTGTAAGCTTGGAACACATGCCCACTATTGAACCGGCTCCTTCCAGAATATGCATTTTTTAAAGTTTGACGATTATGCAGATTTCTTACCTACGTACTATACGAAGATACCTAAACCGCTATAATCTCATTTATTTTGACACGAGTGACAATAATCTTAATCCACATGACTTGACTGTATCCAGGGGGGTGCGGTGGGGGCGGGCCGCCCCGGGTGACACCAGACTGTAAAATTCTATATATTCCCGTTATTTGGCACTGGAAAACTCGGAGGAGTTCTAAGGGTTAGGTCGTGAGGGGGTGACACCATGAGCTACCGCCCCGGGTGACACCAACCCTAGTGACGCCTCTGCATTTTAGTAAAGTGTACATAATTTGACATTGGTATCATATGTTATTTAAAAATTTTAAAGTACTTTAACTACTAAAATGGTCTAATAAACCAATAAAAAGAGTTAATCTTCAAATCATGGTAGCGCAAAGCGCCAACAAGTGGCAGCACTTGCAATCAGAAATACGGTGACGGCTCTTATACTTATGAATCACGGTGAGACCAGAAGCGTCACTAGGGTTAGTGTCACCCGGGGCGGTTGCTCATGGTGACACCCCTTCAGGACTTAAGGGGCCGTCCATAAATGACGTCACGAGAGGTTGCCGATTTTTACCCCCACCCTTCCCCCGCGTCATACTTCTACACAAAAACTTAGACCCCCCCCCACTCGTTTTTCCGCTATGAGGTCACAAAGCTTTGACAGCCCCCAAGCCATATTTTCTAAATAACAATTAGCATGTTGCAAATTATTTTTTGTCATATCAGTATGTATTTAGTTACTATTTAGTTAATTCTGCACTCAAATATCGTAACACGCGTCAAGCCATTGAAAACGTCATTAAATAAATTTTAAACAATGAAATATTTAAGTGGAACTTTAATTTTAAGTTGCGCGTTTTTTATGTGACGTCCCATTTTAAACATACCCTCCCCCTCGTCACACATCGCCACAGATGCGTGACCCCTCCTCATATGGCGGATTAAAGGCGGGCTGAGCGTGCTGATGCCAGGAGCCCTCAATGATTTAAATACGCCGCAGAGTTGCTCATAAAAATTGGTAAGAAAAAAAAAGGGGGGGGGTGAACAGATACAAACTACATCACGAAGAAATCAGAACAAAGCGAATGAACCTTGGGGGTGGGATAACTGCCAACGCATTGTTGTTCTGGAAACATATGCTCTGCGATTAGTTACTTGTCACCCCTCATCCTGCAACATCCTAGTTTGTAAAAATAAACTAATAGCCGTCCCGCTTCGTATCATACGCCGCTAATGATTTAGGGAAGGGTGACATTTTATGAAAGTAATTGCAGAGGAGAGTGTGTGACTACTTTTCTGTCACTGAGCATAATGGAGAGCACGAAGTTATTGTGCCAATGTTGAGAAACAAAGCTTACAGACTTGTTGCGACGAAAGTCAGAAATGAACGGGCATAAACATTTTTAAAAATTTTAAAAAAAAAAGTAATGCCTTAGTTGGGGCTTGAACCCACGATCTTCAGCGTGTTAGGTGAATGTAATAATGACCATTACACTACGAAATACATGCTATTCAGTTGTTCTGCAAGAACAAAGTAATTGACCTCAATTGAACGTATTTTTGGTTTGGTCTCGGTGCCCTCCCCCTACCTTCTGCACTAACTTTTCTTGCAAGCTGATTGGTCGGTGGGGCAGGAAGACAGCTCGGAGTCCGGCATGGTTGAACCATGAAGAGAATTATATATATACTAGAGGCAAGTACCCGGCTTCGCACGGGTTTTAAATAGGGATTTCTGGAGAAGCGTACACAATGCTTTTTCGCAAATTAGCGTTAGGAGAGTGTACTTAACAAATTCCCAAAGTTTCATTCTTCTACCTACACGGGAAATAGTCGAATGGGTGATTTTCAGTATTTATATCGCATATAATAGTAAAAAAAAAAAACTACATTTGGGCCCCCGGCTCCCAGGAAGTGATAATTTAAATATTTTTTCACCTGTTACCACTGCGGGGTTGTACTCATCGATTCCATAATGTTACGATGCTTCCACCTAATCAGAAACCTGATCTTTCGTGAGACGTGGTTGTATTTCGTTGTCTACATTTTGTTAATATAGCCCGCTTAAGAAATAGTATATTTGGGCCCCCGGCACCACATAAGTGAGAATTGTATGTAATTATTTTTTTGCCATTATTGCCAGGAGAGTAATTTTCAAACGTTTCATGTTTTTACGACACGGTACATTGGAGAATAAGTGATGAGTTTGTTTCTAATAAAAGAAAAAAAA
>MUZC01000003.1:1823886-1865359 GCA_002072015.1 Radix auricularia | reverse complement strand
TATATATATATATATATATATATGTGTGTGTGTGTGTGTGTGTATAATAATAATAAAGATGAGCAAATTTGTATAAATTCCTGAAAATGCCTTGGAAAGTTATCACGCAATGCTATTAATACGAGTAAGAAATATAACGGAGTCAAGGCCATTATTCGTGAGAAATGCAGTGTTGCTCATTATGTGACGTCCACAGCTCATTCCCTTAATTTGGTTGGGAAAAGTGCAGCATGTTGTCCTGCTGCATTCAAAATTTTTGTGTCTTTTGCAAAATCTTTATACCTGGCTTGTTGCAGCTTTTCGTCATTGACAGGTACTTAAAACACATGAAATCGATACCTTCTAACAAAGCCTTGTCTGACACAAGATGGTCATGTTCAGCCCGACATGATGCTGTAAGTTACTGTAAGGTCTGTTAATAACTCATACCATGAGAATATTGCAGCACTGAAAGAATTAGCAACTAAGGAAAATCACCCACGTTAGTGTTGACTTGAAGCAGATGGATTTCGGAAGGAACGTGAACAACAGGAAGTCACTATTTTACTAGAAATTTGGGACACAATTTTAGATATATTTCAGAAAACGAATAGATCTATATCCCTTCAAGAGCTAAGAATATCTTTGAATTCAGCAATTCATTTGAAGTCTCTCATTCAGTTTGTTAAAAGACAGCATTCATAATTTGATTCCTATGAAGACAAAAGAAATGACAAGTCCGTGGATAAAAGAGTATAATAGTATATATAATAGTATAATCCATCTTCAATGCTATCAAAAAAGAGAAAGTGTCAGTTTAATAAAGGAACATCACCAAATCGGTATTTCTGGTAATCATTGACAAACTCTCTAGAACCCTACAGCATCGGTTAGGCGCATATAAAGACATCCATGAGAAATTTGACTTTCTTACAAACCTAACTGAGCCCAGCAATGACGACATCCGATGGGCAGCAGCCAAGTTAATGGAAGAATATTCAAGTGATTTTGAAGACAGTTTACCTTTAGAATTAGTCCAATTTTAGAACTCTTAAAAAGTTATTGTTCAGCCTCAGGCTCAAATAAAGGAAAACAAAGTACCACAATGCGAAACTCAAATACGTGCACAGTGCTCAAAATCTTTCTGCTTTTGAATGAGTTAAATTTGACACAGTCTTTTACAAATGTAACTTTGCATCTATATCTCATTGATGACATCAAAATGCAGCAAAGAGCAATCATTTTCAAAGTTGAAAAGAATATAAAAATGAGTTAGAATTTGCATGGGACAACCTAGACTGAATATGCTCTCTCTAATAAGCATTGAAAAGGAACTTGTAAGCTTACTTAGCTTTATTGTCTGATTGATAACTTCGCCATGAGAAAATTTCGCAAACGTTTTAGGTTGAAATAACAATTATCAATATTTTTTATAACTTTTAGATTTCAATTAGAAAAAAGTCTTTCCCAAAGAAAAACAAAAGTTAAAAAAACTAAAACATTTTAAAAAAAAACAAAAAAACAACGGAATAACGCGTAATATTATTCTTTATGGGACGCGTTCGTAACCATGAAACAGCGTAAGTCGGGATGGGAACGTCGTAACCAGAGGACCACCTATATATAAACAAGCACATCTATGCTTGCACGCCTTCAATAAATATAAACAATTAAAATATTAACTGAGAGACATTGAATTTATAATTTTCTTTAAAAATAAAAAGAATTCCCATCTTTTTATTTATTTATTAATTTTGTAATATTTTTTTTTGGGGGGGGGGCTGAGAAAAAATCGTACCCCCTCCCCCCACCTTACTGGGGTGGAGGATATAGTGAGGTGGGATTCGTCCATGCTGTCAGTGTGTCAAAGCCCAAATGGCTTTATATCTTTTAAAACAGAAGACAAAGCCTCTTTCATGCTCAGCCTTTTTAAAGATCTCTCTGCTGCGACTGTTTCTTTTTCCCCCTATTTGTAAAAAATGTTGTTCTTGTGTTGGAACTGTTATATTATTGCAAGTTAACTTGTATATTTTTAAAATTATTATTATTATTTTTTTTTTTTTGCGTTTAATGTATTTCATTTTGTAATTTCTTTCTGATTGAAAGAAATTTGTCTTCTCTTTTTTCTGCCATAAAATCGAACACAGTAAAGTTTGTGACTTTGGTGTCACCCCCTGATGGTGTCACCTAGGGCGGCCCGCCCCCTTCACGACGCCACTTGTGTGAATTCAAGTTATTATTATTTTTTTTTGGCCACATTTCTGGTCAATCACTTTATTTTTATTCGCTTAATTATAAGTATACCTTTTCCAAAATCAAACAGTCAGAGAAGTATATTAATGGATGAAAATGAAATACATAAGTATTTTGCTATCTTTCTTTCTCTTCAAGTTCAAGTCTTTACCTTATACTATTTATACTTCAAGAGCACTATCAATTGACCATGAGCTAATTGGAAGACCAAACTGCAGAATTTACTGAATCATTAAGCTGTGTAAAAGTAAGAAATTATGATTCTTTATGTGTCTATAATTATTTTTTTATTTTTTAAATATATTTATATTCTAGTGGCAAATGGCTACAAAGTAAGGTTATCATACAATTATGGAAAAATCTTCTACTTCTTTTCAGATTGACCAATATGCCTAATTGGAGTTCAAACTTTGGTTTTAAAATGGTCAGCAATAGAATTATTATTTTGGTTGTTAAGAAATTATCTGGCACTTTGGGCGGCGCGAGAAAACAAAACAAAAGTGTGACACGGCTGTTTCTGGATTGTTAAAATTATCTTTACAACATTTGCGCATACTTTCTACAATTATTAGAAAATACTCATACATTATTATCAAAAGAATATAGTTTTGATTTATAGACCTATAGGTATTCATTAATGAATAATAAACTTAAGTATTATTATTACATTACTGGGTATTTTGTACTGAGTACAGTAGTCAGTAGTGAGTAGTTCAGTCAGAGTCGGTACCAGTACAATGTAGAACTAAGAATACATTAGTCTAGTATAGTTCAGTATCGTGTTTAATTTCACTAAAATAATATTAAAGCAAAGTAAGTTGAGTACAGACAGTTAAAGTTTAGCCAGGCATAATAATATATATAAAAGCCATGGCCATAGTCTACTACTACTATACTACTATAGACTATCGAAGTGGTTATCCGCAGAATTCTGGGGATAACGCTAGACGTTATTCGCAGAATTCTAAATGAATCTTCTGAGTCGTGAGATAGAAATCTCGGTTACATGACCGCTATTCAGATCCGCTAGGCTTAGTAAACTATAATTTTATAAAATTGACTTTATAAATTTTAAAAGACCATTGGCATTGGCATTGGCATTGGCGTTCGAGTCTTCCTGGTCTCATCGTTAGTGCGTAGGATAGGTGGTAGTTATGTCTGAGGTTCGATTCTCGGTTTCGGAATCTTTTTTTTTTTTTTGTTGTTGGTTTGTTTTGTTTTCTTTGTTTTTTTATTTGTTAAATTAATTAATTTTTAATATTTTGTTCATGATTTAGGTTTAGGGATAGGTTTTAGGGTGTGGGTTAAGTTTTTTAGGTTTAGTGATAGGTTTTAGGGCATTTTAGGGTGTGGGTTAGGTTAAGTGATAGGTTTCAGGGTGTATATTAGGTTTAGTGATAGGTTTTAGGGTGTGGGTTAGGTTTAGTGATAGGTTTTAGGGTGTGTGTTAGGTTTAGCGATGAAATTAACAACATTTTAACAAAATGGCAGCAATCGACATGAAAAACAATAAGGCTGGCACTGAGACTTGACTTGAGAATATTTCACTGAATTCTCCCTTCCACATCGAACTATTAATAGAATTCTGGGGATAGACTATAGTTATAGTATAATTGAAATTTAAGTGTTGAACATTGATTAAATCTTAGGCTTAGGGGTCTACCGATATTCATTTTTGCCAAAACGAAGTTTTTGATACTTAAAATTATACTTATACTGATATGTTTACAAGTTCTAGATGATATATGAATAATTATGACTCACAACAAACTTCGGCTTTGACTTACAATGATAATTGTTAATTTTAACCAATAGTTAAATAAATTTTGCACACGGCCAACCTTTATGAATGAAACAACGATCAACGAGTACAAAGCAATACTAATATGCCAATAGTAATAGTCATAGAGTCAAAATGAAGTTGAAGGATAAATGGAATGGTTTCCAGTGACAAGTCTGCACAGGGTACATTTTATTATTCCACACGAAACAAATCATTTTACATTCTTGCGATTGTGCGCGAATCGTTTCTTGAGGATTTTCATTTATGGCTTTACTTTATGGTATGCTAAATTTTAATACTCGGCATTGGCATCACTTACACAAGTATAGTATAGTATAGTATAGCAAAATCGGCCGACATTTATAATCGGTAGACCAATAATAAATTTAAATCTATTTAAATAATTTATTTAAATTAATTTAGATTTTAGAATTAATACACACATATAAGCCCGGATCTATTAATGCCGTATTATAATATAAATGCGTATACAATATAAAGAAGAGTTTGTTAAGATTTTATTGCGACTTAATTCTTTCCAAGACTTGGACCAAGTGGCTACTGCAAAGAGTGGCGTATGTCCTAACGCTAGTAACATCCCGCCGGATCGTCTGCTGCTACGACAAACTTGTTGTAACGCTAGCAACATCCCATTTAGTAAGATATTGCAATTGCTAACATGTCTCCAAATAAATACAATTTTAGACACTTTAGATGGAACAGTAACAGTAAAGTAAGCGTAAGTGGCGTAAGCATATTGAATGATATTGCAAATGCCAATGTTGCCTATTCATATTATTACTAGTCTTAACAATAAATTTATATGGTGTTGTTACGACTATTCATATTTACAGGCAGTATTTGTGTATTAATTCTAAAATCTAAATTTGGTTGAAACGAAAAATGTCGATCGTGACATCACGGTCATTACCGGCGGCCATCTTTGTTGTTATGGCACGTTCTTTAAAAAGCTAAAATAAAAATTCTATAGCTATACCTAACCCAAACCATAAAACCTTCATTTTCCAAAAATTCTAATGCTATACCTAACCCAAACCCTAAAACCTTCCATTTTTGAAAATCCTTTTAGAATTTATAGAACTCTCTTTTCCTGCAACCGGTAGCGTCGTGACATCACGGTTGACATACTTCGCTTCAGCCCTAAATTTATTTGAATATATTTAATCAAGCCTCCGCTTTTCAGATTAAGCAGTGCAAAAGTAACAATTACCAGCACTCTAATTGTTTTAATTAATCGATTAAATGTTAAATTTTTAATCGATAAAAATTTAAGGAAATATATATTTTTTCTTCAATTTATTCATAATATATATTTTAAATCCTTTATATTAACTTGTGGCGTCTGCTTTATGCCTTGCTTGATTGCCGAAAAAACCATTGATCGATTTTTAATCCACTTCCTTGTATGCCAGCATGCTGTGATTTTGCAGACAGACTCGTGCTAACGATAAAAATGATCTTTCAAATCGATCGAATGTACTGTAATTAAATAAATGAATTTATAGATCATCTCCATTTATCTCTTTGTAGCATGTTAATGTTTGTGCTAGAGTGTCACCTTTTAAAATATTTTCCTATTTTGCGGTGCATATTATATTGACAATACTTTTTAAAAATGTATTCCCAATATCTGTAATTGCTAGTCTGTCTCGCGGTGCGCATTATATCAAACAAATTTTTATAACCCTTTTCCCAGTGATCAAATCGAGCTGAAATTTAGCGGGCAGACTGTAGTAGTTTTTTTTATTACTATAAATCCTTTATATATGAGACATAAGTACAATTATGGATTTTTCGATTGGCGTCTGATGCATTTTATTATGAACACACTATTAGCTATGTCTTGTAAATAAAGGATTTATCGTCAAATACATTTTTTTTACAGGGTTATTTGTTACTTACATACTTTTCACTATTATTATTATTTATTTAGAAGCCCATATGTAAAAAAAAATTTTCTTCCTTATTTCTTGCCTAGCAGAACATATTTGCTAGAACGTTATGTCACAAAATTTGGGAGCCATGGAATGGCCGTGACTTAACCGATTTCGCGAAATAATGAATCTCAACTTTGAGTTTTAGTTAAGTAAGTATACTAAGCCTTATTCATAGACTTGTACAAACTTTGCCTTATAGATTCACTAAATAAATTGAGAATGATGTTAGCAACAAATGTTAATCTTTTTCAATTTAATTTCTTTGTAATTTCAGCAAATTGACTTTATACTTTAAAAAAAATTGAATAAAAGATAATATTCTCAAGTATGTGCAATTATAAAGTAAGAAAATCTTTGGAATTTCTTCCAAATGTATATAAAAGATAGCTGTTACTTAAGAAAATGACATCTCATAAAAGAAGATCTACCAAGATGAAACCAGTACGTGAAAAAACACGTAAGTTATTTTTACAGTTTTTATTCTTTATTTTTAATGTTTTAAATGTATATTTTAAAATGCAATGTATTTATTGAGCATAAATTATGTTTTTGATTGTTATATGAATTTAGTTCTGTGAGATATTTAATTTTTCCCATTAATTAATTATGAGTTGTCCATTTACAGGTTGAAACACTAATTAAATATACATTTTTATTTCTTTCCATCAGCATTTAGCTATTGATAAAAACTCACTGTTATTGAAATTAATAATCTATAGGTACTAATAGAAACAGGAAGAAATCTACTTTAGGCTCTACAAAGAAGCAAAATTTGCCATTATTTAACAAGCTTATATATATGGATCTCAAGCATGGCAAGCAAGCAGAGCTTATAGAGGAGCAGCTAAAAATGCTGGGAGCTGTGAGTGTACTTTCAATTTATTTTAACAAATCTTTATCTATACAGGTAGTCTCTTGCAGTATATTGGGGGAGACATCGCTACCTGCTGTTTCTAACACTTAAGGAAAATAAAACAGAAAAATGTCCTGTAGAAGTGACCTTAAGGGTGTTATAGATCTGTCCACCTTTAGAATAAACTTGTTCTGAAGTAGGTCTTTTACACATCATAGGATTAATGTCTTGATTACTTTCAACAGTTGACACTTATCTCCAACATGAATCAAGAATGCCTTCCTTCCTCCTCTTCTGTCCTAATTTGCTTTTATAAATTTTGGTCTCTCTCATATGTTTTACTTTCTTTCTGATTGTCTGTTTGGATTTTACATTGCAGTTTATTAAGGTAATTGTTCAACTTTTGTGTTTTGTTTGTCTGACAAAGAAAGTCTCTTGATAACTCTTTTCTTGTTTTTTTTATTTTTTTGTATCTTACTAAACATATCCTGTTTAATTGCTTTCTCCCTGCCCAGAATATTTGTGGTCTCAATCCTTAATTATTATTTGGAATAGGGCTGTACCGGATTGTAATTTTTAAATCCTGCAAGAACTGGAACCGGAATCAATTACATATTTGAATCCTGTCGGAATGTGAACGGGATCCAGATTTTACCAATTTTTTTATTTAAACAACAAATAAATCTGGCTTAAGGCGGTAAACCCGGCTATAAATAGAATTGACCTTTAAAAAATGTTGATTTTACCGACAGTATGAAAACAATTATTACATCATTTTGACGGGCAGAAATCCCGGGGGTTTTCCAATCTGACGAAACATTGACAAAAATAGAACTGATGCAATTAATTAGCCTTGAACTAAGTGTATCACGGACTGATCATGCGTTTAGGATTGGTTTCATTGTTGCTAGAAGCGGAATCTGGCATAATGTGGCTTTTGCCCGTGGCGTGACTATTTTCTGGCCTGTCCTTCTCTCGTTGCCTAGTCAACTTTACGCCATTATGATCATCAATCGATCTGTTATATGCATGTGCCAAAAAATGGCTAATGTAACTTCAAAAATATAAAAAAAGGTTCATCCAGTAGCGTACCACCTTAAATCCTACAAATTTTAATAGCAACCGGATTTATTAAAACTTCCGGAATCCGGCTTAACAGGAATCAGATTCTGGTACAGCCCTAATTGGGACAATTTAATAAGAGTACCATTATTTTTTTATGAAAAGCTTCTCCATGTCTTTAACAGTTATTCAATTTGATTTACATAATTTTATACTTTTAAATGAAGAATTGGCTTAGGTTATATAGGTTTTTTCTAAAGTATATGTGAAGTTATTTAGTATATTAAAGGTTATATTGTACTTAATAACATATTATGTTCAAATTTCAATAAGGTATCTTTTTTTTTTTTTCAGAAAGTTGAAAAGTTTTTAAGTAGTGAGGTCAACTATGTGATATCTTTAACTGTACCTCCTAAACATGGGGATAAATTTAATGCTTGGGAGGAAAATCCTCAAAGTCCATCTTTCTGTAGCCTGACAAGCCCCTTTAACTGTGGTCCATCACCAACGGGTCAGACAGATGTAAAAAGAACAGTGGTAAAAGTTTTTGACCATTTATCGATGATATGTGTCTATTCCAGACATTCTAAAATTTCTAGTCAAAGTTTGCAATGCTTAAGCCACCATACTCTTTGTGTAGGCTTTCTATAGAATACTTGATTTTGTACTTCTCTTTAAACAAAGACATTATTTATTATTATTAAAATTATTCTGTTTAATTAATTTGCTTTTAGAATTCATCAAATTTATTTATATCAATTTACAAACTAATTAATTTTTTTCCTCCACAATTTCAGGTCTCTAGAGGAAAGGCACTAGCACAAATAGCTTGTGCTAAAAGTCAAGTAAGTAGTTGACAGAATTGGAAAATAAAAACTGTAGACTTCTCAGCATATATTCCAACTGGTGAACAATAAACTTTCAATCTCTATCTTTAGCCTCTTTTTTGTAGCTCATTCCATTACTTTCCAGTTGTCTTTGTCTACAGCAGTGTCAAGCAGGCAATTTAAGTGACATCTTTTTCTCAGAATTAGTTTAAATTGTGTAGCAGTACTAGAATGTTGCCAATACCTTACTTTTACTCAGTCAAAAAACATTATATCTCAAAAATTGTTTCAAATCTTAAAATAAAAACTTAAAATTAAGTGATTCAATTAAAATTTGAATAATAAAAAAGGGTCTTTTAAGCTTAATTACATTATCCTTATAATTTTAAATTTTATTATAATTGGTTTTGAATTCAAAAACTGCTTGTCAATGAATGACAAAGAGATAGCTGGAAATGTCAAAATGCTTTGCCTATAGCAGGTGCCAGATACGGCTCTATTGATAGCTGCATCTGGATCTCAAAAAATGTTTGATTATTTAAAAATAAAGGTTTACTCAGACTCCTTTGATCTACATATTAATTGAATATAAAAAACAGCATAAAAAATGTTATTAAAAAGAATTTAGAGACATATTTATTGCACTTTTAGTGTTGAAATTACAGAAAATTTACACATTTTCTTAAATTTTTTAGTTTTAAACATAATGTACGGCTCTTAAAGAATTACTTTTCAAAATATGTGGTGTTTATGGCTCTCTCAGACAAAAAGTTTCCTGACCCCTGGCCTATAGCTTAGTTATATGCTGTGACTATGGCTGCCTTCTACTTAGCTGAGTCCAGGCATAGAAACAGACAAGAAGTCCACTCATACACCATTAATCTCAATTCTATGGAAGACATAGATCCTTATTCACACCAGCCAAAACTGAAGTGTATATGAACTTATTACAGAGGTGTTGAAGTTGTCTGGAGATAAACAGTTCCTATGCAGTCAGTCAGATTGGGGGTAAAACTAGAACATTTTAGGATTAAAAAAAAAAAATCCATTACAGCAATAAGCTCAGGAATGGGAAAAAATATGCCATCAAGAACATGGGAGCTTATAATTATAATAATAAAATTTTAGCTGAAACTCACAAGCTTCCATAGGAAATGGTTGATGTATTCCGTCTACCTGGTTGCTTATTTTTGATTCCCTTTCTTCTTTCTGAAATAACACTACACTTGCTACCAAGACTTGCTTTTTCTCTTAGTCCTTGTAGGAAATCTCTGTTTTCCTAAATGTTTATCATTATCAGAGCTCCAGCTTGTCCAATTTATATAATGAAAAGTTTCAGTAAATTGGCATTTTCCACTATTTTTCTTTTAGCTGTATTTCTATTCCTATCAATGACTAATGTATGTCACCTATTTTTTTTTAATGATGTGTAAATTCTTATAAAAGAAAAGCATGCTTTTCCAAAAGCTAAAGAAATTTCTCGATAATGGTAGTTTTTATATTATGTATTTATATCTAATAAAATAATACAACAAAATAAAAAATAAACATAGCCACCATAGATCAGAAAAAGTTTTAAAATTAAGGGTTTTTACCTTTAAAAATGTTTAATTTTATTTTCATGTTATAAAAATCCTAACTTAATGATATTGTACAATGCAGCAGATAAATTAATCCTTTTTAGCTGGTCATAAATTATATCTTCTTAATTGGTGTAATATAATTTTTAAGTGAAATATTAAACATGTTACAGGCGAGTTCTGTTGTTGCAAATGCTGAAAAACTTGGAATAAAAGTTATATCTCTAGATGGTGAGTATAATTTCCAAATCTTTATCAATTTCATGCTTAATTTCAAAATCTGTTACTGTTAGGCTTCAAAGCATTTAAAAAAGAGTTTAAAAGTTATAGGGTTAAAGACATTTTCTTCTCAAACTTTTTTCAGCTGCAAGTAAATGGTTAGAAAAGGAACTGAAGAAACTCGATAAGGAGTTTAAACTTGAATCAGTAAATAAAGAGGTTTGTTGTTTTAAAAGTTAATTATAAATTGTAAATAATTGCATTCACTTAAAAAAAAATTTTAAGACACTAACTTATTTAGAAGAATATTTTTATTAAAAAAAGACATAAGTTGGTTTTGGTGTAAAAATTTAAGAGTCATTGTTACACATTATTTTTAATTTTAAATGGGATTGGTGATGTAGGAAAGTATGAATCCATGTTTCCCATAAGGCACAAAGTGGGTTCTTACAGGTCTTACTTTGAAATTTTTTTATTTTAATGAAAGGAAAATGGTAGATTTTGAAATACAGTCGAACCCACTTACCTCGAGCTCGGTTAGCTCGACCACCCTATTATGTCGACGTTTTTTTATTGGAACCGCCAAATTCTCTCTTTTTCTTAGCATTTTCTCGTGGTTGAATTCGATTTTTTTTAAGTCGCCGAAACCTCATAACACGAGCACAAAAAAGGGTCAAATTTGCCACTTAACATTGGTTATCTCGATCCCCATGACCAATCGCCAGCTTTTGAAAATGTTAGCTATGATTTTTTTATAACCAAGGGAAGGGACCAAGTTTCTGCCTCACCAGGGTCTGCTGGTGACGTCACAGCCCATTTGCGTTTTGCTCTCAGCGCTGTGTTGCTTCTGGTACTATCGATAATCGACGTTGGTTTTTATTTTAAATTTGTAAATTTCTGCTGTCAGTTGGTGCTGTCAGTTGGTGCACATATATTTTTTGTTGTTAGCAAACATGTATGTACACTTTTATAGCATGCCGATAGCTTCATCAAACAAATAACGGCAATGCTGTTGTGTTAAAAAAAAACTTCAAAAAACACGTGCATGAACATTATCATTTATTAACGCTAGTGATGGGACGATACCAAAATCATAGGCTGCTTACTGTAAACAAGGCTCCCCAGATTTTAAAATATATAATATAACAGACTACAGACAGTTTACCCACCCCCACTCTCAATCTCCCACACCATAGTTGTTGGTTAGTCCTATTAGCATCAAGTTACCGAAGGAATTCTAAGTCCATTGTAATTGAGGGGATTGTATGGAATAATAAAATGTACCGTGTGCAGACTTGTTGTCATTGGCAAATGGCAACCATTCATCCTTCAACCTCATTTTGACTACATGTATTACATGTACTGTACTACTGCTTTGTTCTCATTGTTTCATTCATAAGAAGTGGCCGTGTGCAAAAGCCATTTAACTATTGGTTAGAATTAATTAAAATACAGTGTATGTCAAAGTTGAAGGTTCAAAAGGAGTACCTAATTTATTTGCGTACGTTTATATAGAGAAGAGTTCGCTTTGTCATGAGTCATATATAGGTCACGATAGACCATTCTGAGTCTGTTGTAAGATGAGGGACCCAAAGAAGATGATTAGGAAGAGAATGGTTCGGGGACAATGAGGGGATGTGTAGGTTACTTATTTGTGTAGCTTGTAAGGAAAATCAAGCAAGTGACTTCGAAGGCACAGTATCGCTCAATCTGGGAATCACCGCAAAACGGCGTTATATTTAAACTTAAACGGTCTTTAAAAACGAAAGGTCTTAACAACCTTAAGAAAGAGTGAAGAAATAGGGTCCCGATATTCCGATACGATTCTGATTAATTGTCCCATCACTAATTAACGCACAACACGTACGTAAAGAAATTTCAAGTGCATGTTAATATTTTGCCGCCATATTGGTTTTCGCCGTCGACTTAAGCGGTTTCGACTGTATTTTGTAATTTTAAACTTTTATTATTACTTATTTAAATTGAAATATTTGCTGGCTGATTTCCCTAGGATAATAAAGTCAAACAGATGTCAACAAACCAAGAAAATAAAAAGAAAAGTATGTAGCACTCTTTCCATCTTAAAAAAAATTTGTTAGTACCCTTAATCATTTTACTTGTTAAGTATGTGAGTTAACTTTTGAATTTAAAAAAAATTATATTTGCACTATACATTTTTTAAATGAATCATTTTTCCAAAGCTACAAAATAAATTCTTTGATAAAGAGCCTGCATATATGATGTAGTGACAGTTTATGGACAAATAATTGTCTTAAATAGCAAACCATCATTTTACAAAATCACCTTTCAGTTACTGAATGCCTTGAAACTCCATCTTGTCTAATTATGGTTTACATATTTTCAGTGATGTGGAATGTTAAGTATTTTTAGGGGTTTGCCGGAATCCGGTTCCGCTGGATTTTGCACAATCCGGTGAAATCCGGTTCCGCCGGATTTACATGTATCCGGAACAACCGGTATCCGGAATATACCGGATTTTGGAATTTGCCAGATTTTGTGACTCACCGGATCATAATCTGAAATTCTCTTTCCCGAATTCCACACGATCATGATACATTAATCGATTGTTTCGCGAGCGTTGAGCTTGTTTAATGTTTAATATTCCGAACATACCAGAGGCTAGAGTCAGCACCGCTAATAGTGGCCAATCGGCCCAATCCCATACATGATAGTGCGGGGATGAGTAATTATTATTCATGACGTCATCTTAACTGCAATCACCAATGACGTTGTAACAGAAATAATAAGCAACTATACTGCCCAAGCGCCTGGCCGCCAGCCCGCCACCCTACCGAGCACGGCAGACGACCATCAAATTGCGTCAAGCCAGCAGGCCTGTGCTGACCTAGCCTATCTATGAATACTTTTAGGGACATTGCGCTATCTCTGATTGGCTGGTCGGTTACCACTTGGTTACCTAACGCTCTTTGGTTTAAACGACGGTATGACGTAGCCGCGGCTCGCGGCGCTCAGCTGTTCCAAAATATTTTCTTTAGCTGAATATATGATGGTTTCAAAAACCAACGCCTCGCCCCGTCCGTTGTGACGTCATGTTTACCTCTCTTGTGTGTGATGCCGGTCAGTTCAGTCAAATCGCGCTTTAAAATTAATAATAAAATTATAAAGCTACGGAGTAAACAATGATGATAAAATGGAATTTATTTTAAAAAAACATTATTTTTCTAGCGCCAACTCGCCAGAATAATTGAATTTTGCGGCGCACACGTTTCCCCTCCCCGTTTTTTCTGTTCAAATAGGGTTTGAGCCACACTCGCCGTACTATTAATGTGATAATCAAATGCCTTTGACTAGCAGGAAAACTGTCACTAAAAGACCGAACTCAAATTTGTGGGCCGATTAATAACCCGAGATATTTGCTACGTCTTTCAAATACCTATCGTAGTATAGGTACATGCACTTCACTAAGCGGCATGCACCGATAAGTTTTTTGAATGCCTGAAACAGACTATATGCCGGTGATCAGAAAATGCTGATAGGTCACAGGGTCATATGCTTTTATGGCTTTCTTTGTCTTTATGAGACACAGACTATAATTGATATAAATAGAAACAGCCAAAATCAGGAATCCGGAATAATCCAGAATCCGGAATAATATGGAATCCGGATCCGGTGGATTTCACATAAGAAAATCCGGAACCGGATCCGGTTGGAAAAAACGGATCCGGCACACCCCTAGTATTTTTTAAATTTTATAAATCCCACCTAAAATTTATTTTCTTGTTTGCTTCTCTTTTTAGTGTCACCACACCCTTTCTTTCAGAATTGTGTAATGAGTTTATTTTATTTTTCCAGAAAAGCTATTAAAAGGTTCCTATATCAAGTTTGAAGTTTTTAGTCAGCTGTACAGACCAATTAAATCAGAATTTCCACAATGGCCAAAGCTGAATCTATTAGCCCCACCTGGAATTTGTCCATTTGGTGAGGCCAAATTAAAAGTGCAATATCAGTATAAAGCTCGTAAGTGTTTACCAATAACCAGCAATTTACCTAGCGCAGAGTTGGCTACAGCAAATAAATTAGACTCAGCTGAAATAAAACCTCAGGAAATCAGGTAAATAATAATTCAGTTCCTTTTTTCTTTCGTGAATAAAATTCTTGAAACAAATTTTAATGACATATTGTGACTTGCTTCATTTAAATTTTAAAATTATTTTTTCAAAAAATGTCATTAAAATGTTGCTTTTTTCCTATAAATGTTAAGCTATTTTAATGAAAGTTGCTATAATAATTTTTGCCACAAGTTTCTAAGGTCATAGTTTAAATAAAGTTTTGAATGATTTCTTGAGGGGCTAATAATCCTTATAAATGAAAAGAAATGGTTGATATTGAGTTAAAAATGAAAACAAGATTATTTTGAAATTTAATCATTTCCTATAATATAGGATCTCCCAAGCAGTCCCAGAACTTGTAGGTGTGCCAATAGTAGCAACTGGAGACATTAAATGTAATCTTGCACTTCACTTGAAGAAGTCTACCCAAATTAACAAGCAACAAGGCTACTGTGATTGTTGTGAAGTGAAATTTAAAGATTTAGATCAGGTACTCCATAGTATTTATTTTATTAATTGAAATGATGTTACAAAAACAAACATCAAATAAAATGATCAAATGCTGCTTCTATACTCAGTTTTTAAAAGTTTTTTTAAAAGAGAGTTTATTTAAAAAATTTAAAGCTGCCAAAGTAAAAAGAATACCCAAAAGATTTCTCCAAAATGAATATGTAAACATCAATAAAAATGTATGGTCCGTTATTAATTATAACAAATGGAACCCACAGGAAAAGCCTCGCTAAAAGGCCCAAACAATAAACCAATACTGATAATTAGACCAAAGCCAACATCCTTGGCATTTTCAGGTAACAAGGAAGTCTCAATAAACTTGTATAATGAAGAAAAAATAGGTACCATAAATGTCAACTGTTAAGAGTAAGAAAGAGAAAGACACAAATAAATACAAACTATTTTATTCATGGAAAGCAACTAATCCAAACTAAAGATTTAATGTACTTAAAAGTAATATTAAATGAGAATTTATCATAAGTCCCCATCTTAATGAAGTAATTAAAAAATCCAACAAAACTTTTAGCTTTATAAAGAGTCTCTTTTACAAATGTAATAAGAATAAACAATGCTTTCTATCCCTTGTGAGACCTGTACTAGAATATGCAACTTCTGTATGTAACCCATCCACCAAAGAAAACATAGATAAACTAAAACAAATTAAATAAAAAAGAGCTGCCAGATGCAATACTGGAGAATACTCAAACTTATATCCGGCATCCTTCCGTCTCGTGAGACGATGGTGGATCACTGTTGGGTTGGGTTGCATTTTCTCGAGTGGCTGTGCAGTCTTATCCTTGAGTGACAGTCTTTGCCACAGTTTTTACACACGAGTTCTGTGCTTCCAAATGTTTTGGCCTTTCTCCTAGCTCTTCTGTCTGCAGCCTCCTCCATTCTTCGCTCCTCGGCTACTATGACGCCCTCTTTGACAACTGTGCGCCACGTAGATCGGTCTTCTGCCTTACACTCCCAGTCACTTGTATGTATTTTGGCTGCTTTCATGTCCCTTTGACAGACATCTTTAAATCGCCAGCGTGGATGACCTGTTTTCCTCTTTCCTGAAGCAAGTTCACCATATAGGAGGTCCTTCGGGATGCGGCCGGGGCTCATTCTTTTGACATGTCCTAGCCACCTCAGGCGTCTTTCACTAAGAATTGAGAACATGCTTTGGGTATTGGCACGCATTAGGACCTCACTATTGGGCACTTTGTCTTGCCATTTAATACCAAGGATGCGGCGCAGGCATCTCAAATGGAAGCTTACGCTCTTGTGATGTATAAGTGGTCCATGTCTCGCTCCCATATAGTAGTGTACTGATGACACAGGCTCGATAGACGCACAGTTTGGTTTTCTCCGTTAGCTTGGTGTTTTGCCAGACCCGCTTATTTAGTTTAGCCATTGTTGCGGCTGCCTTGCCAATTCTGCTGTTTATTTCTTCTTCAATGGACAGTGTATTGGAGACCTTGGATCCCAAGTAGGTGAAGCTGTCCACAACCTCCAAGTTTTCATTATCGATATTTATGGTAGGAGGAGGTCGAGTGTCTTGGGCCATGATGTTTGTCTTTTTCAAGCTGATTTGCAGACCAAATTCTTTGCAGGCATTGGAGAAGCTTGACACGAGTTGTTGCAAACCAGATTCTGTATGTGCTGTTAGTGCCGCATCATCCGCAAATAGTAGCTCTCGAATTAGGACATCCGTCGTTTTGGTCTTGGCTCGGAGGCGGGCAGTGTTGAAAAGTCCTCCATCAGCTCTGGTATGTAACCAGATTCCCTCACTGCTATCCTTGAATGCGTATCGAAGAAGTACAGAGAAGAATATTGCGAAGAGTGTTGGTGCGAGTACACAACCTTGTTTAACTCCGCTGCTGACAGGGAAGGCCTCTGACTTAGCTCCATCGAACTGTACTGTGCCAAGCATATTTTCATGGAACTGTCTGATGATGGCAAGTAGGTGAGGGGGACATCCAATTTTTGCCAGTATTTGGAATAGCCCGTTGCGACTGACTAAGTCGAAGGCTTTTGTAAGGTCCACAAATGCAATGTATAGTGGCATCTGCTGCTCTCTGCATTTTTCCTGGAGCTGTCGTATGGAGAACACCATGTCTATGGTAGACCGACCGGACCGGAAACCACACTGAGATTCTGGATAGACGCGGGATGCTAGGCTTTGTAAACGTTTTAGTATAACGCGGGCAAAGGTCTTTCCTACAATACTAAGGAGTGAAATGCCGCGATAATTATTGCAATCACTCCTATCACCTTTGTTTTTATATAGTGTCACTATATTTGCATCCTTTAGGTCTTGGGGGATGTAGCCCTGTTCCCAGCAGAGGGACAGAATCTCGTGCAATGGTTGGAGTAAAGCTGTCTTGCCACTCTTTAGAACCTCTGGTGGTATTCCATCATTCCCAGGCGCTTTTCCACAAGCTAGACTGTCAATTGCTTTGCTCAGCTCTTCCTGTGTGGGCACGACATCAAGTTCTTCCATGAGTGGCATATCTGGGATGTCATCTAGAGCGGTGCTGGAGACTGTGGTAACTGTTGAATACAATTCCAGATAATGCTCAACCCACCGTTTTAGCTGTGCTGCCTGGTCTTGAATAATTTCTCCATTTTTGGACTTTAGGGGAGCAGCTTTTGACGTCAAGGGGCCCGTTGCCTTTTTGATGTTTTCGTACATGACTTTTGCATTGCCCATGTCTGCAGCTGATTGTATACTGGAACAGAGCTTAAGCCAGTAGGTATTGACACATTTACGTGCAACCTTTTGGGCAAGTGACTTAGCTGTTTTTAAAGCATGCAAATTGTCAGGTGTAGGCTTTTCCTTGTAAGCCATAAGAGCTTTCCTTTTTGCTTCAGTGACGGGTTTCATCTCGTCCCAATGTTCATCAAACCAGTCCGTGTTTTTGTGAGATTTTTTGCCAAAGGCTTGTATTGCGGATGTATAGATTGTGTCTCTCAGTTGCGTCCATTTGGAGTCAATGGTGACGCATGGGGACATCTTTGAGAGACTTTCCTTCACCTTGTCTTTGAACAGCTGCGCTATCGCAGGGTCTTTCATGCAGGAGGTATTGATGCGTGGACTTCCCTTTTTCTTTGTGTGGTACGAGTTTTTCCTCATTATTCGTACTTTGCTGGCGACAAGGGAATGATCCGTGTCACAGTCGGCACTGTGATAGCTGCGAGTGAGTAGGACGCTAGCTAGTTGTGCACGCCTGGTGATAATGAGGTCCAGCTGGTGCCATTGGTGGGATCGAGGGTGTCTCCAAGATACTTGATGTATATCCTTGCACTTGAAGAAAGTGTTGGTCACACACAAGCCTCGTGAGCAGCACAATTCCAGAAGCCTTTGTCCATTTTCATTTAACTTTCCTCTTCCAAATAGTCCAAGGCAGGTGGGCCAGGCTTCGTGGTCGCTCCCCACTCTAGCATTGAAATCTCCTAGGAGATAGATTGCCTCGTCTTTGTGGATGCCGGCTATTGCCTGGTCTAACGCTCCATAGAACTGGTCCTTCTCTTCCGGAGTTGAATAGAGTGTTGGGGCATACACACTAAGAATGTTTGCTGGGCCCGCAGTTGTTCTGAGTCTTAGAGTGAGGATCCTCTCCGTGCCTGATGACGGTGGTTCAATGGATGGTAGAAGAGTGTTTTTAACAGCGAAACCCACACCATGCTGTCTAGGTTCGTCTTTCGGTCTGCCTTGCCAGAAGAAGGTGTAATTGGCCTCTTTGAGTGAACCGTTGTCTGGGAGCCTGGTCTCCTGAAGGCATGCTATGTCAATCTTTAGCCTTTTAAGTTCTCTATCGATTATTCCTGTCTTCCGTGTGTCGTTTATGGACTGCAGATCATCAGTGATGCCGGGACACATAGTCCTCACGTTCCAGCTAGCGATTCGAAGAGCTGGGGTCTTCTTTTTCTTTTTTGTATTTCTTGGTGCAGGGCTTAGTGGCCCACTTATTGAGTGGTACTCTAATCTCCACACACCCAGTGGAGAAGGCAGGCCATGATGGGATAGCACCTATTTGACTGGGGGCTGCCCAGTTTGAGGCGGGCGGTAGCTGTCCAGTGAGACATTGGTAGTCTCTCCCACCGTCGGAAGCAGCCCCTGGCGCCTAGCTCTACGTCAATTGAGCTTTGGCTTATAACCGGTAACTGCTGCTTCCTGTGTTTTGTCGACACCTTGCGGCGACGCTGGAGTGTCCTCTCCAGAGGTGATGCAAGCCTGGGCGGGTATTATGGAGAATTAGCTGCTGCCCACACAGCATATCCCCCCTCTCCACGTCAATGGTGTAACCAAAGGAACGACTTGCGTCGATGCAGCTTGGCTGCCATTGGCGTCGCAGGAGCTGCCGGTATTTACATAAGTCTTATGTATAGACCGCCTGTAGGTGCTCCAATTCCTGGATTTTCTTTCAGGGTTTACTCCCTTAGCCTTTCCCGCAAGGCAGGTATAGCCGCAAGGCAACGGAGGATTTGTATTCGGAGTTTCCTTCTCCTAGATGAACTACCAGCCAAGGTTTTAACGAGCATCATCTACCCGTAGGGTTGCCAGAACCAGAATTTGAACCCGTGACCGATTTATTATTTTTATTTTTATTTTGGAATTTTTAGTGCCGCAGCGCACTAACACTTTGACCACCGCGCCCCCAATACTCAAACTTGACATTAGTTAAATCATGAAACCTTTTAACACTAGAAGATAGAAGAACAAAGAGCAATTAATAATACACAAGGTAATTAATTCTAACTTTGTGAATTACAACTCAAAGATATTATGATACAGACATCATATAGACAAAGGAATAAATCTTTTCTTACTCTGTACACTAGAACAAGCACATACAAATTCTCGTTCTTCCCATCTGGAATTGGGGTATGGGATCGTTTGCCAACTAACCAGGAAAACCAACTCACTGTCATCAATATTTAAAACCAATAAAAATGCCAGACTTGACATAAACCTTGGATAAGCATAAGACTCAATAATCTTCTGTATAGAAGGAGTGTCTATAATAATTGTTTTTTTTTTTTTAAACATTCAGGGAATATAGATTTCAACTTATGTAATAAGATACCTTAAAATAATAAAATATACCTGAAATAAAAATGCATTAGTCTGTTAAATAATTTTAAAGAATTTTCATCAGTCCCATATCTTGTTCATCATAAATTCTGGTTTAAGGTTACATTTTCAACTATAGGCAATATAAATTTTGCTTTCGCCCTATCTCCTTCAGCTTGTACCAGTCGACACTGGCAATAAAAATAATACCATTGAAGATGTGCCCAATAATTAAATAATTTACTTTTAATTAATCATCGTGATCATTACAATGATTGATTGATTGATTGGATATTAGTGATGAATGATGGATAAGTGATTTCCAACAAGAAGAAATACTATTTCATCAGCCTCTAGTAAAGTTGAATGGTGTTAGAGAATTATATAAATTTATAAAATATTTTTACAGCATTTAACTGGTGATGAACACAGAGCATTTATAAGGGACAAGTCCAACTATGAAAGTTTAGATGCCATAATCAGTAAAGTTCCATGCACTGTAGAATTTCTGCAGACTGTACTTTTGAAACACTGTGTGGAAAAACAAGAAGAAGCTGGTGTAAAAAGGTTGGGATGTCTTTCATAATGTATTTATAGATTGCTGTGTTACATTTTTTTCTTACATTTTTACATTGTAGCTAAAACAATTAAAAAAATTTTTTATTTAGTGCCATAACCTTTTCATATTTTCCACTTAGGGGGACTTGCTCATATCATTAGGTTTTTCTTATTTTTAAATAATTTTATGTTTTAAATATTTTACTGATTTAACACTTTTTTTTTTCAATGCATTAATGTATTATTCACTTTGCAGCAAATTAATGTTATCAAGTTCTTTAAGAACCTGCTTATTAGAGCTACCGAACTTTATATTTCACGTCAGTTAAATAGATTTAATTGCTTATTTGAAAAAATGTGGGTCATATAATGAAGATGCACCAAAGGTTTTCCCAGAATGGTAGGCTCTCTTAGACTAATACTTGCATTGGTCAGCATTCCTTTTGAGAATCACTAGTTGCCCACACAAACCAGTATTATTCCTAGATGTTAAAATTTTTAAAAAATAAGAACAAAGGCCAAAACAAATGAATGTCTGTTGATTTTTAAAAATATAATTTTGTACATTTCCATATCTTTTTAATGAGAAACATTGATAAAATAAATTTTAAAAAAAATGTAAACAATGCCAGAAGTTGGCACACAGGAATTTGGGGTAACTTATCTATAAAAAAATGTGTTTTTAAAAAAAAAAAAAAACATCTCGGAGTTTAAATATATAGTTTTAATGTAATCCTTAGTATATTATGAATTATTTAATTTAGGATGCACTTACTTATTACTTATCAATTTAAATGTACTTTTAAACTTTTTTTGCAGTCAAGATCTTGTGGGAAATATTTTGCATTTGGACCCACCAATTTCTCCTTTAACAACAGAAAAAACTATGGCTCATTCTGTAGAACTTGCACCCATCAGTCGTAACACACCACAAGATTTTAAAGAGGAAACTAATTGTTCAAGAGAAAAGTTAGCAGCTACTGATAATGGTATTTTTTATAAGGTGGGAAGTACTCAAGTGGACGAAGCAAATGTTGACAACCGCCCACATGCAATTGTTATCAGGCGGCCCACATCCAGTGGTATATTTACATCACCACGGCGACGGCAACCAACGCCTGGCCAAAAACCATGGGTTCAAGAACGCTCTATGATATTCCGAGATTCTCCAATGGCTAGTTTACAGCCTTCATGCAGCAGCAGTCCAATTCTTGTGATAAGCGATGGAGCCACTAACGTAGGCATTTTGAATGGTGTTTCTGTGCAAATACCCACAGGTAAATTTATGACACCTCAATCCCAGAGTAAAGTTCTAGAGTTGAGACCTAAAGTTTCATGTGAAAATGATGATCAAATAAATCCTTGTGGATCAGGAGTGACTAAAGTATGCTGTAATGAAACTGTCTCCATTGGTTCAGATACCAGAGTAGAATGTGTCAGCAATACAAAGGACACTGAAACCAATTTTTCAGAAAATGTTCAGGAGATGGAAAGGCAAGCAAAAGAAATTAATGAAACAGACTGTTCAAACGTTAAGTTGTCATCTATTAAAACAGCTAATCAAGATGATTTTCAAAGAAGTGATCTGGCAGATGACAAAATATATTCATGGATGGAAAAATATATTATTGGAGTATCTGCAAGCGGTATACCTAACAACGATGATTTAAATTTGAGAAAAAGAGTCACAAAATGTTTATTTCCAGTGGAAGAGAATTTGAAAACTAACTTTGAAATTAATTTATCAGAAAATCTTATTAGTACAGGGTCTAATTGTGATGACATGGATCAAATCAAATTAAATCCATTAAAAAAAATTGACATTGAACACAATAATTTAAAAAATGAAGATGATGTAAAAAAAACATGTAATTTATCTAATGACCTTGACCAAAATGTTTCAAATAATTTAAACATTTGTCACACAAAAACACAGATACAAGCTAAAAAAGACGCTGTAAACATAATAAATAAAATTGACAGTGACATTAATGACCAACACACAGTGACGGATTTATTTAATATTCAAAGCAAATCTATTTCTTTACAAAACAGTGCGCATCCCTTTATTACTGACATAGTAGAACAAAGTAGAAGAAATGACAATGATGTATCTCCTTGTACAGTTATTGAAAATAACCTGGTTGGGTGTCCTGCAAAAATAGGGGGTTTAAATAATGAAGAAAGAAATAATCCTATACCACTGCCAACATTAACAGAGTCGCTGCTAGTTAAACATAAGGAAGTCAATTCAGATTTTAGCAGTGATGCAACAATTGAGTATAATGAAATTTATAAATCTGACATTGATCATGATGTTGAACCTTACAATCCTGTCATTCAAAAATTATGTGAATTTTCTATGGATAACTCACCATCTACAATAAACAACATTACATATGGTTTAAATTGTAACATGTTCTCTCAAAAAGTAAACACTGTACAAAATGGTACTCAAGAAAGTAATGTATCCAGTTGTCATAAAAGAAAGAGAAAACATAGTTCTCCAACAATCAATTCTTGTAAAAAGTTAAAAGGCAAATTTGATGAGAAAGTTATTAGGCCTGAATCCAGGCTTCAAGAAAATATGTGTGATTCAAATGGAGTAAAATTGGCAATCCAGGAGTCTGATTTGTGTCAAGGATCTATCCCAAACATTGCTGATCGTGTGAAAACTCGAACTCGTGTAATTCATGTGGCTGGACATTTATCTGATAATGAATCTGTGAAATTGAGTGTACAAAGTGAAAAGAAATTTAAAAGAAGGAAGAATCCCAGAGACCACTCCTTAAAAGATAAAAATAGGCATCCAAAAAAGGCCCCCCAAAAATGTAAAGATGAAGCTATTCACAAAAATATCAAACCAATAGATCACACAAATGAAGAAGCATTGCTGCCTGTTGTTCCTAATATTGCTGAGTGTGTCAAAAGAAGGCGATCATGCACCCTTTTTAACCATGAGGGTCAATACGCAAATTGTGGGGAAAGTAGTGCCATTAGCACCACAGCATACAGAGATTTCAGTACAGAATTTAGTAGTTATCAAACAAATATATTAAAATCCCGAAAAAAATTTGATCCTTATTGGAACAACAGGTCAGCTGAGGGGACTTCAACGGTCAGTACAAGAGCTGTTAATACATCAGAAATAAGGGGTAAGAAAAAAAAAAGAAATAATTTCTCCAGCACCAAAAGAGCTGTTGTGATAAGACGTAAAAACATTACTCCTCTATCCTTTTCATATATGTACAGAAAATCTGCGTGGGGAAGATTTCACACAAAAAAAGATTGGTCCAGAAGCGAAGCTCTAAAAGAAATTTCACCGCAAAGGTTAGCTCTTAAAACTGATTTAATTGAAGATGCAAGTAATGCAAGAACAAAAGAAACTATTGAAGATGCTGAGAAAATTGAAAATGAGCCACTGAAGTCAGTAAGCTCAAAATATATTGATCGATGTGCTGAATTTGATGCTTCAAGAATGAATCAAACACCACCAAAGAAAAGGTTGCATCATAATTCTATCAAGCTTCATGAATTGACTCAAACTGCTGCAGCACAGTCACCCATTTGTATTTCAAATAGCCCTAAACTGAAATTGAGAATAGTGAGGCAGCCAGATAATGGATACTCCTCAACATTGGAAGAGATTTATGATTATTCAAATAGTTATCCTCCAAACAATCTGGCGACTTCAAAAAGTCCTGTTTCTCATCATGAAACACCTTCAATGCTACCACTTGAAAAAAGTGCTGTTTCTTCAAAAACTATACTTAATAATTTTTATCTGAACAAATGTAGCTCATCTGATTCTGAAACAGTAATTTTAATAAACTCATCAGCTGATAAACAAAGAAAGAAAAGACAACTTGAAGAGTGTGCTGAACAAGAAGATGCTTCAGAAAATTCTTCAGACATCAAATTTAAAAAAATTAATAAAAAACGCAGACGGCTGACATTGCCAAATGGCTGTCCATCATTAACTCAAGAATCATGTGGCCAAGCTAATTTTTCTATGGATAAAATATATGAAAATCAGGATAGACCTCAAAGTCCATTGTTTTCTTCACCATCTAGAAAATTAAGCTGTAATAAAAGAAAGAAAAAATCAATTAAAAGAAATAGTAGTAGTAGATCGGAGTCACCAATTTTTAACAAAACGATGAAAGGAAAAATAATGGAGTCTGTTGTCACAGAATCTAATTATTCCCTGTATGACAAAGTGACCAGCAATGAATTAGATGAACCCAAAACCCCCCAAAAATTTGATGCCAATGATTCTTGTAGTTTTTATTCTCCATCCTTTAAAAAAGTAAAACTTGGAGATAATTGGCGCCTTTTATCTGACAGGAGCATGGTCAAATTGCTGTTAGAGACAGAGCAGGAGTCGGAGTCATTTGAAGGCTTCAAAGAATCACCAAGTCAAGGTCTCGCTTCTGATTTGACTTACATTTATGCATCAGAAGTGGATTTGGATACTTTTGAAGATGAGTGGGTCCTTGACACAAAAGTAAAATCACATTACAATGAGAATCCTACTACTTGAAAGATTCAGATAAAAAAGAAAGAGAAAAAAAAAAGGTTGAAAATCCCAGACATAGTCATTGAGATTTTATGATTCGTGTTTTAGAATTTTCTTCCCTTGACTTTGGGAGATATATGTGAATCCTATTTAAGAACTTCACTCCATAGGTAAAGCTTATCAAGCTTTAAAATTTCCAGAATGAAACCAAATTAAAAACTGGATAATCACACTGCAAAAAAAAAAAAATGCTAAACACAATGCCACTTTTTTCATCCTGCAACTTTATATTAAACTTTTGATGATAAATATTTATTGCTGGTACACACCTTTAAGGCACTATAATTACTATGAACTGAACAGAAAAGGCATTGAATATTTTAACCCTCTATCTTGTAATTATTTGTATATTTGAAATATATGGTTACTATTTCTTCCTTGTCTTATTTAAACATTTTTATATTTGATATATGTAAATATGTACAGATATATAGGATTTTTAAATGGCATTGTTCAATAACGTTACAAAATGAAATTCGATAGGAAACCAATGTTAGTTGTTTTACCTTAAGAATTATTTTTTAAGTAATCGATATAGTTATAGAATGTTACTGTTTTTAAGGAACTGAACTTTGGCCAAAATATCATCATTAGTGAATGCAGTATTTTAATTGTTTTTGGTGAATTGACATTATACAAACTAGTCAGGTTTGAAACTATTTTGGTAAAAATTTATTTGAAAATGACTTTATTCAATAAATTAAATCATAATATGTACGTAACTATAAATTCTTCCCTTTCCAATACCGTTTTTACTGGCTCTAAGTGTTTACATAAAAGAAGCAAAATAAGTGATAGTGGTGTAATAGTACACAAAAAGTATTGTTCTGTTCAAGAAAAATCATTTATTGTACTCAAGATTGATCTACAGCTTCTGAAAATGTAACAAGCAACTAATAAAGTTGTTATTGAATTAGCAATCTTATAGTAATCTCTTAGCATCCTAGTTATAACTCCCTCATACTCAGAGTTCCATTATGCCAATTACTTTCCTGGTCTTTTGTCAGCCTTCATTTGTAATCTGTTAATTATTTATCAATTTGTAGCTGATTATCCTCACTGTACAATTCTGTGTTATCTCAGCTGTCTTTGTAATTTAACATCATCTTTAAGGACAGAAAATAGAGCATGTTTTTTTTTGTTTTTTTTTAAATTTAAAGTTAGCAATAATTTTATTAGTCAACAGGCTAGTAAAATTTTAAACAAAAGTCACTTTTACCTTGAGAACAATCCTTTTTACCATGTTTTTATACTCTTGCTGCTTTGTGTGTCTGGCTGAATTCATAGAATTGAATTTTCACTCACTTGCTTGTTCAGCTAGTTTGAAATTTTGCTCACTTACATACCTTCATTTTTTTCATTGGGTGCTATTTTTAGATAAACTGTATATTTCTTATTAGAGAAGTGGTTTCAAAAGGTAAAGTTGCTTCACTTGGTTCATTAAGTGATTGTTTATTTTGAGAACCATTTTATCTTTGGATTTATGATTTTAAAAAACATGGGGTGCTCGTCATTATATAATCCAACTTCTAAAGTTAATCATTTTTGTGGTGATTTAACTCAAAATAACTGACTTAACCTCAACTGTCTATTTGCTGATATGTAACAATCCATTTTTTAATGTTACTGAATGAAAAATCCAGAGGAAATCTTTTTTTTTTT
The DNA here is from genome assembly GCA_002072015.1 of Radix auricularia. NCBI lineage: Eukaryota > Metazoa > Mollusca > Gastropoda > Lymnaeidae > Radix > Radix auricularia. Next base: position 1,838,383 of record MUZC01000003.1, on the reverse strand, counting down.
TTTTTNNNNGGGGGGGGGGGGGGGTGTTTGGTTCTATTCTCATATACTCTGTTGACTAAGGATAGGCTTTTCACTTACACACACCTGATTGCTTTTGAAGTGGGCCCCAAGTTTTTTTTTAGCTGCACATGGTGGGGCACAACAAACTTTTGTATTGTATGAATGAAATTTTAGGTAAAATTTAACTTCAAAATGTGCTTGAAAAGATTTAAATATTTTTTATTTAGCTTTTGTAAAATTTGTTTAATGGTGTTTATTATAGAAGTGTATTCATTTAGTTTCTTTCATGTACTGTAATTGTATAAATGCTTTTGAATTTGGTTGATTAATGACTATGACAGATTTTTTACTTGATGATTTGCAATTTTAGAATAATAATGTATTTTGATAACATTTGTACCTATGTTTAAATTTAAAATAAGTAGTTTGCTTACAAATCATAGTCCGATTTTTAAAACAAAAATGGATTAAAAATATTTGAAATATTAAATTTCAGTTGGAACTAAAGTTTTAAATCCCTTGTTTGCATTCAGTCAATTTTTTAAAATTTATATAACTAACATTTTAGTTAGGTGTTACAAAGCCAAAGAGGTAGCAGCGTTAACTAGAAATTTGAGCCTTCAGTAAATAAAAGCATTTTTAAAACTATTTAGATTTTAAAAATAAAAAATACTGCTGACCATATTTATTTTGTAAATTAAAAATACATGATCGGCTCTTCATGGTGAATGGCAAAAATGAAATAAGGATACATTTTAAAGATATATACTCTTCAGATATGCTAATACAAAAAATAATTGTAAAAATCCATGATTATTTTTAATGGATATAATAAAATACAGGCCATAAACCCCACCTTGCCTTCAGAGACAGAAAAGGAACTCAATTTTTTGCTAGGATATAAAAAATATTTACTATGACTCACACGTTTGCAGCAGTCTAGCAACATGCCCTTTTGCTAACATTTATTTAATGAGAGTAGTATATCAACTTTTTTTTTTCTGTCCATGATTTAAATTTTAATTTTAATAGATGATTCTAATATATGGAATACAGCACTATGGTCAACTAAATGCCATCTGTTAAAATTGCTTCTAAGTGAGGAATATAGAGTTAAAATTAAAAAGAAGGGTTTTTTCACAAGTAGAGTTTTCATATGACCTTGATGTTACTAATCTTGTAATTGTTATAAGATCACAAGATGAATACAATTATGCTGCTTCTTTTTTGTACATTAAGTACCTCTTTGCTTATTTAAAATTTGGAAAGTTTGTTGTCATTTTATGTTTATTTTAAATTGATCGTATTACACCTTATGTCTTTGGCTTAGTGGTTTGTTTATCATGAATGAAATGGGTGCATTATGATGTATCAAAATTTTATTAATGAGGCTATACTTGTTTATTTATTGAAGAATGTGAAATTTCATTATTCACAGAGTTCATTAAAGGCATTTTAGAGTTGCATATTTATGTTCAATCGATTATATTTTAAAACATTAAATCATGTCGCAAATCAATGTTCTTTGCTTTATTTATTCAAAGATTTTTTAGCATTCAATGAATGATTCATATCTGACAGTATTTTCGAGATTATCTTGATATTTAATTTTTTTTTAATATTACATTTTAGTTAAGTTAAAAAAAATTAATTAATAAATCTGTTGAATGGAACATGAAACAACCCTAATGCATAAAATGATTCTAATTTTTCAAGTTCCTTTGTCAATAATTTTGCATAGAGTATGTTTAAAATATTAAGATATTAATGATTCTAACTGACCTTTCACATTCACACAGCAGTATTCTCCAGATTTAAAAAATAGGAAGCAGTTTACTATTAGCCATTAAAAAAATTTATTATAAATTTTATGTTTCAACAGATATTACTGGTGTACATTTGTATTTTTCATGGTTTATCTTCAAAGGAATGAAAAGATCCATTACAAGATGAGAATGTACACTATTTACAAGGAATATAAATATTCACAATATGACTTTATATTAATCAATATCTTAGAGGACCACAGAAACCTCCAGTACAGAGTTAAAGTTGGAGACTGAATGCATTTACAATTTATATATCCAGTTTATATACATACATTTACATAGATATTCAAAGATAGCTTTTGTATAAATCAATGAAAAAATTTCTACTAACTAATAAGTGGAGTAATAATGAAAAATGCTTATTACTTTTTAGAGCAGTTTTAAAAGCATAAATTTTGCAAAGCATAGAAAGATATAAACTATATATGATGCTTTTTATTTATGCTAAAATCACCCACCAAACTATGTAAGTTGGTAAACATTTAAATAAAGAAAATTAATTGGTGGGGAAACTGTCACTGCATCAAGCAGAATACAGTATTATTTTTAAATAAATTATTTCTGTGTCAAATGTATGTTATTTTGAAAAAATTTACTAGCAGTGTTATTAAAATATATTCATTGATTAAATTAATATAAGGGTGAAAAACTAAAATGTTTATTTTCCCCACTTTATTGATATTTGCAATGTAGCTTCAAAAAGGGTCCTAATTTAATAAAATTCTATGTATATACTTTTCAATTCAATCTAATTCTTGCCATAAAAAATATTCTTCAGAACGCTGCCATATGTGAGTTATTAATACAATTTATTAATAAAGGGTATTATGGCCAAACTCAACAATTATCGTTAATTATAAAAATTGTGTTTCAGTTTATACTTGTGGCTGTGTATAGCTTCACTTTTGAATATTCTTAAAAACTAAGAGCCAAAGCTAGGACACATCAGAGTATTTATAAGTGTACATTTACTTTTATATGAACATTTTGAAAAATCTAATTTACTAAAAAGAAGCATAAAACTTTCTTTTCTCGTTCCTAAAATATATTATTTAAAAAGTATTATGTTTTTAAACTAATGATTTATATTTTAAAAGCCTCTGAAAGCGAAAATTGTTAATTTATGAAATGCATAATATATTTTCCTAATTAACTTAAAGGGAACATTGAGTAAAACAGTGCACATTTTTGTTTAAACTAAAAACTTAAGTGCATTTTAATTGTAATGTTGCTACTGGTTTTTCTTTAAATCAAAATAGTAAAAAAAAAATAATCAAATTTTAATATGGGTCAATGATACAATTTGTAATATGTGGTATAGCAAAACAAAAAAATATACTCCCATGGTACTGTATGAATGACAGTAGGGCTAGACAAACTAAGAATAAATTAACATAATTTAACCTTGTTTTTCTCAAAATGTTATGCTTATTATTGCAAAAGAATATGCCACTGTTGATAAAACATTCATACAAAAATTAATAATTTAATTAGGATCATCTATTAAGTTTTATTATTTCACCATGATTACATGACTGAGAATGCCACTTGCTCTTAACAATAGTTATGTATGTGGAATTACATCACTTAAGATTTTTTGAGTTTAAGACAAACAATCCAAAAAAGAATGCTCTATCGTTGTTTGTCCTCATACTCTCATACAAACAACTTTCATTTTGACTAAGTCAAAAACCTTGCATTCTCATTTAAATCTTTTTTTCATGGTTAAACACTCCAAAGTCCTTTGAAATATATCAAGAAGTTATTTTTTTGCTTCAAAAGGTATGACTTTATTTTCTTGTTCATCCCTTCAGTAAAACCAAACAGCACTTAAAAAAGTTAAAGGACAATATATAACAAATACGCAGGGGATAAGATAAGGAGAGCAGGGATGTCTGAGTTGGAGATTTTGTATACAGGTGGATGGGGGTGCAATAATTTAAAATTTAGTTAATCTATAAATGACAGTTTTCTTTTTGAAAAACATTAATAATTTTAATGTTCTGATTGAGAGCACAGATAATTTCTTTTAATCTACTAATCCTTCTTTGGCTAATAAGTGTACTTTTCAAAGATTTTAATTATTTAACAAAATTATGGGTATTTTTTAAAAAACTGATATAATCTAGATCTGTGTGACAACAATTCAAAATGGAAGATTCTCATAAATGAAAATTCTCGGTTGATAAAAAATAAGACCAAGCAAGACTTTAAACAATAGAAAATTATGGTGTAGTTCTAAGAAACTATGGACAGCCTAAAATGGATGAATCCTAACCCTTCATGATACGATTTTTTTGCATGTATTAATTTTGAACAATTTCTATCTAATTATTAAAAAGAGCAAAATGGTTCTCTTTGTAATAAAAATGTCTAAATTTGTTTCTCTACTATTATTTAAATTACTAAAAGCTATTTACTGATATTTAAATATAGTTGTATTTAACATCAAAATTGAACATCATGCTGAGAATAAATACTATCTCAAATTTGTAGAGAACCAATGAAGATTTAGTTATTTTTATTTTCTTAATTCTTTTCCAAAAGATATGCTGTTGTAACCATTTCTTGAAGGATAGTGATAACAAAAGGAAAAGTTAGTAATAAAAATTAATCAATATTTGTGTGGACTCTGACAAATATTTTTAAGCATGGGTTGATGAACACAGTTTTGTATTATATTCACTTAAACTGATTTTAAAGAGTAGAGTTTACTATTAAATAACATAGTATTTTAAGACCAATTTTTAAGTCTTCTACCACAGTAACTTTCACAATCAAATTAGAAACAAAGAATGTACATTAAAAAAATTCAACAGTATATGAATACTTTAACTTATTGAATCGATTTATTTATATATCAGCAATATAACACAGAAATTACCTTTCATGACTTTCATTAATATGACAAATTCATTCTCTACTGGAAAACAGCAAATATGTGCTATTAGAATACATAGTGTCAATACATCTACATTTTATACTAAGTGTTATCCATCAATTAAAAAACTCATAAATTTCAGCATTCAGCAAAGAAGTAAATGCATTTAGAATGTTGGTAAAAAAACTGGATTTTAAAATATATAGGAGACACAAATAAAATCTGGCAATTAGTAAAAATTCTTCAATCTCATATACATTAATTTTAAAAATTATATTTACCAGTTGTATAACTAGAATATCTCCCTCCCTAAACAAACTAAATTGAAAATAAAAATTAAACTCTTAAAATTATACAAAGAAATTCAAACAATCTCTACCAAGAAACAGTTCATTGGAAAAAAAAGAAGACATGCCTTAGTAAGACACCAGTCAGCCCCAACCCCCTCCAAAAATTAATTGTGATTTCAACTTTTTAAGCTTTACTTTGGAATCATTGTTCTTTTCAAATATACACTAGAAATAATAAGACAGTAATATACTACTAGCAGTTTAGATGTGTAGATAAATGATTGCACTGATTGATGATACATGTTAGCTTATGTTGATACTTTGATGCAGGTAGCTATGTAATTAGATTTCATTTTATTTTTTAAATTGATACTTTCTTTTTAAAAAATCCTCTTTTCTTTTAGCCAAATAAATTATATTTATGTATTTTATAAATTAGTGTTCTGTAGTGCTTAATCTTTCTACAAAATTAGGTAAACAAAATATTAGAGAAGATAACTCCATTTTGTGTTAATATCATCTTTAAAACTATTTTGAAAGAATATAAAAAATATTGCTACATGTAAGTCATAAGAATATTAGAATTAGATTTCAAGAATATTCGTTTTGTTTATGATTAAATTTTATTCTAAAATTAGAAAAATTCATTTCTTCCAACTAAAATCATTCTCCCCAACAATTTACCAGTAAATTAAGGGAAGAAATGTTTGGACAGATAAATGAGAGTAAATGAACATAGCAGAAGATGAACAAATATGTCCCAGAATAATATTAACCTGCAAATTAATATTCAGATTTTATAAGCAATAATAGTAAACATCACAATAAGTATCACATGACTGGAAATACTTAAATTAATAAACTCTGTTTCTATGAACAAAGGTCTACAGAGGAGAAATAAAGCTTCTTAACCAAGGGAGGTAAACCAGCAGATAATCGAGGGAATCCAATTTCTTAGCAGTTTGAAATATTAAGCACACAGCATATAGTAATGATTGATTCTTACAGTTACAGCAATCTCTACAATCCTTTATGTGAACCGCTGTAACTAACTTTAGTAAATGATGTTTGTTATGGTACATCAAATCATAATCCAATAGTTATATACACATAAATACTGTACAGCGACTTAGTTAATGTGATCTTTTTAGTGGGGGGGTGGTGGGAATTTTAAAAAATAAAATAAAAATAATTAAAAAATAATGAGTACATATAATACAGAAAATATTCATTACTTACAGTCAAATGATAGATAAATTTATAGTGTCATGTTATTGAAAAGTGAAAGTTATGCATACTGACTCAGTTGACCAAGTCAGACAATTTGTTGACTCATAAATGCTAAATAATTTTGTTTCATTTAATGGCACTTGTGATTATACTGGGAATAGGTGCAGGCTCAAAAAAATCTTTACTATATCCTTTTTTAGCATTTCACATATAAATGCAATGTCAATTACAGTTTTGAAACAGGAGCCATTGCATATTGTGCCTCAAACTAAATAGGAAAAAACATTATCCACCTAAAACATTTGCATTTAGGTAATTTTACCAAAAAATAATTTTAATTTTATTGAAAAATTTTTCTCTGAGGATACATGGAAGTTTCAACCTTTATCAGCTACCGAATCCTAAAGCTTCATCCATTAAATCATCATCTATTTCGCATGGGGAATCTGAGCATTTTGGTGTTGAAGAGCCAGAAGGATTCTTAGCAACTGCTGGAGATCGAGCAGAAGAACGACTCATTTTTGGAGAAACAGTTGCTGCCTCAGTGTTACTCATGGGGCTAGAAAGTTTATCTGCTTGCAATAAGTTAATGCTGTTGTTTGAATCTTCCTTAATAAAGAGTTGAGTGTTACTGTTGTTGCAAGAGCCTTTGTCAGTTGAGGGAAAATACAGTGGAGTTTTCACCATGTTACTAGAACTATTCAAAACATTTTTGTCTGTGGAAGATTTTCCAACTAAACATTCATCATCATCAATGATTAGCCCATTTTCAGGGCTGCTAATATCGCTAAGAGGACTTGAGAGGGCTTTAGCAGAAGACATATTTTTTGCACTACTGCTTTTTTCTAAACAAGCCTTAGCATCCTGATTGTCTTTGGACAAGTTAGATTGGACAGAATGATCCATTTTGCAATTTTTATCTATTAAGTTCCCGACAGACTCTGCGGCTTTCATTTCTTCTTCTGTTTGTTCAAAAGATTGTTTCACTGATGGGATTTTAAAAATTTGCTCATCTGCCTCTTTTTGAAGTTTAGCACTGTTGCCACTTGGTAAACTCATTGGAGAATTGGGGGTGGACTGGGGCTGGAATGGTGAAATGGAGGGAGATGATGTTTTCCCTGAAGGTGGAGCAGGTGATGGGATGGTGGGAGAAGGTGGTGATGGCTGTATCCTTATAGGACATGGTTTGTCTTTACTTTTGCTGCTTAAATGCTTATTTTCTAGATTGGTATTTTTCAAAGAGTTTCCTAATTGAGAGTCTCCTTTATTACACAGCCCTTTCTCTTTGGGGACTGTGAGATCAAGCCCATGGTTACTGTCAGTGACCTTACAGACATTAATTGACCTGTCTTCTAATGTTTTCATGGGTTTATAACTAACTTTACCAGATATGTCTGTATCTGACTGTATTGTTTTAACATAATCATTAACAGTTTTTCCTGCAAGCAAATCCACATTTTTGCAAGATAACAATGGAGAAGATCTACCTAAAGAATGAGTGACTTTACCATCACTTACTGAGCTAAAGGTTTTATCCATGGCTTCTGAATTGGAACTGAGAATTATTTTATTTTCATCCTGTTTAGACACATCAATGGAATTAAAACCAAATTTAAAATCAGTCTTTTGATTTTTTAAATTATCAGAAGCAAAATGTTTGCTGCCATCACCGGAGGCTGATAAAGGTCCAATAAGGTCGATTCCACTTCCTACAGCATTATGTTTGAGTTTATCAACAATAGCAGAGAGAGAATTTTTTCGTCCTCTAGAGGATGGAAAACTAAATTTGGTCTTATTGCTGTCTGCACTCATAGGTGTTGTTGGAGTACTAGAGGTTGATCGGGATATTTTTTCAGACATTGCACAATTTGTCATTTCACAGCTGGATTTGGCACCAAGACTGACTTCTGCTTGATCACTTGTATTTTTCAAAATTGTGGTTGTCACCACTGCTTCAGGGTAAGTTACTGTTGCCAAATTTAACTGAAAAGGCTTTTGAGTAACAGGGCTTGTCATACTATCTCCAGCAGATGAAATAATTGTTGTGCCTGTTGAAAATGTACTTGTACCAGAATGAGATGGAGATTTGGTGGTGACCAAATTTGAACTTGAAGAAATGTGAGATGTTTTACTCAGACTTTTACTTTGAGAAAGCTTTGTGCTGCCTGTTGTACTATTGGTGCTTGATGAAGTTTTAACAGCAACAACTGCACCCTTGTTAATGTTTGAGGATTTTGTTGTGCCAGGTGACTGCTTATGTGAACTGTGAGATTTGGCAGAAGAAGAAATGTTTAATGAAGGACGGTTTGTGTTATTTGTGACATTTGGAGATCTACTGGCATTTATATTTGGAGATTTGCCAGCGCTATAACCACTGATATTAGGTGATCTGTTCACATTAGTAATGTTTGGAGACTTGCTGGCACTGCTCAGACTTGGAGACCTACCTGCGCTTGTTATATTGGGGGATTTCCCTGAGCTAGGTGACTTTGTTTGTCCAGATGTGTTGGGTGACCTATTTACGTTGGTTGAGTTTGATGAAGTTCTTGTACTATTTCCATGAGACGTTTGTCTCTGTCCACCAACTGTGTTTGTCCCACCAGACAAATTTTTGTGCATATTGCTGAAATTTGAATGTGACATTTTAGAATTGTTACTACCACTATTTACTACTTTAGATCCTCCACTAAATGTTTTCTGTTGAACAGCACTATTTGAAACACTTGGATTAGCTTTGGCTAATGAATTACTTGTTTTATGAGTACTGGTGCTTTGTTTTTGACCATTTCCACTAGTGGTAGTTCCACTGGAAGGATGATGGGCTCGCAAACCACTTGACCTTTGTTGGCTAGCTTGACCTGAGTTGACACCAGGACTAGACTGACGATGTGCTGGTCCTGGCAAACGATTGATATTGAAACTTTGCCTATTACTACTATAATTAAATGCTGCAGTGGTACTCCCTGAAAGTCTTCCACCCCCTGAGCTTTGACCAGAAGTCGTGCTGGAAATAGGTCTGCCTGCAGGTCCCACGTTATAGCTGTTGTTATCTTTAGTACCAGATGGTGCTGCCGGACTTGTTCCTGAAGCAGGATCAAGGCTAGATGTACGATTAATGGAAGTGTTGGAAGAAGAGGAAGACAATTTTGGAATTCTAGGCAAGCTTGCTATCTTGCTGCCAGTGGGGGCGTTGGGCAATATGCTGGACAAGGAGAGATTAGTTGTTGATGTGGTTGATGTGCTGTTTGATGTAGTACTTGTGGTGCTAATAGTTGTCAACGGTGACGATGATGTGGCAGAAGTCTGCAAGGAATTTCGGCGATCTACGACATTGGAGGTTGAGCCTCTCCGTTCCAACAAAGAAGTAAGAGCAACAGATCGTTTGTCAACAAGTGGTGTTGCTGAGCCAGAGCTGCGTCTCTCTGTCTTGTTGGGATTGGCAAGGTTGGAGCTAGATGTTTTAGAGCCCGATTGGCTAATATTTACAGTAGAACCTGAGTTAGGCATGGTCAGCGGTTTCAGCCTAATGGTAGCCTTGGAAACCAGTTTTGTGTCAGTTTTATTGCTCATGTCACTGACTTGAGCAGGCTTTGAAACAGCTGACTTTGGCGAGGGTTTGTGAGCAGTCTTTCCAGATGTAGAAATAGTTTTATTTACATTGCTTGTTGAATTCAAGTCCTTTCCTTTTACACCATCTGCAGAAACAGAAATAGGTTCTTTCATTTCTTGTTTTGGAGGAATGAGCTTTTCTACTGGACTAGACATGGACTTCTTTGAAATTTCATAACTTTGGTGAATTTTACCATCAGATAAAATGTCTGTTTTGTCTGAGATAGGCTTTTTTGCCACTCTTATTTTAAGTTTAAAATCAGCTTTGGAGTCATTCTCCACAGTTCGATACACAGGTTCTTGCTCATTCTTCTTCCTCTTACGCTCACGTTTAGACTCATCCTTTTCTCTTTTTCGTTTTGTGGTTGTCCCAGAACTTCTCTCTTTTTTCTTAATCTTTTCTGACTTTTGGGGCAAAGCGGAATCACTTGCTCGCTTCTGCTTGTTTGTGGGAGAGGGTGCATACACATACCTATCAGAATAAGGCATTAAAGGGTCATCATCATCTTCATCACTTTTGAAATCAAATGTCCCAATATTGTTAGATGACTTACTTAAAACCATATCAGATTCATCCATAGAATGAGAAGTTGTCACAACTTGTTTAACAATATTTTGTTGTTTTAAAGGTCCAACTCGAAGTTTTAATGACACTTTTCCTTCAGCAGTGTGGGTTTTAACTTCTGCATTTCCCACTTCTACTTTCACATTCTGCTGCTGCCTTGAAATATCAAACTTTTCAAAAATACCAATGTTTTGTTTGTCATTGTGATGCTCAAGACTGGATGGTTGTTGTAATAAACCTTCACGTAAAGAAGCTGAAGACGGCTTCACATCCTGGAGTAATGAGTTTATTGAAACTGCCCTATCACTCCCAAGCTGGGTATCACTGAAAAAATTGGAGTTGGCCTTGTGTGGTGGTGCACTGAGGACCAATGTGGGACTATCAGATGATGCTAATAAAAGACTACTCAGCTTGGGTAAATTGTTAATGTTATGGACACTTGCAACATCACTTGGGTCGAAGTCCTTAGCCCTGCCTACCTCTCCCGACCCTTTGAGGAAAACCTCAAGAGAGGTAGAGGCGTTCTCGTTTTTTGAGCCCGATGGAGAATTTTGTAATATATTTGGAATTCTACTCGGAGCCTCAGTCTCATTTAATAACATTGACAGATCTTGTTCTGTCTTCACATCCTTGTGAGGGAAATGCTTATCTACACTGTCAACCAGCTTCTTTAAACTAGACTCTCCTGCCATATTGTCCTCTGTGAGATCAATAACATTACCTTGGGAACGAGCATTGGCAGTATGATTGAGCATAGGGTGGTGAAGAAGATGGTGACTTGATGGACCATGGCCAGGTGGGATGGAAGCCAACATTGTTGGTGCTGAAGATAAGCCATGGTTAATCAGCCCAGGGCCCATATCTAGGCTCATGGGACTTCCGATAGAGCCTAGGCGATCAGAGCTATCCCCTTCGCCAAACCGATGTTTAGGACTTGGGCCACTCATATCTGATTGTGACCGCCTTTTACGGGGACGTTTACCACTCGGAGTGGGAAGAGGTTTACAGGTCATAGGAATGACAGTTGTAGCAACAGATGTGTTATCATCCAATAGTCGAGACAACATTGGACTATCATGAACCTCTGTCTGTGCACCTCCCATACCCATCTTTTCTTCATCTAATAGTGTTGATAAAAGAGGATTGTGGGCCTTTTCTGATTCAGGTGACATCAGCATAGAATTACTAGCACGCTTGTTTATTTCTGTCATGTTTCGAAACTCTTCCAGCCCTGCCATAACGTTTCTAACTTCCAACATTATAGGGATCATTGAAGACTGTCCGTTGCTGCTATTGTGAGTATGATTCATTGTTGGATAATGATGAGAATAACTTGGAGGCGGAGGGAGTGGCGGAGGATGAGGCGGTTGCGGAGGGGGTCTGCCTTTTGTGGGTAATGTAGTAGCTTGGAGTTTAGCCTGCCGTTGCTGCATTTCCTTCAGAAATAAGGCTTTTTCTATTCGTTCCTTTTCTGCTGCCATAGCTGCTTCTTTCAGTTTGTCTAACTGTCCACGCCCTTTGCCTATCAGCCAGCGCAGCATTACAGGTATGGACATGCACCTTTAAAAAAAATTATGAGCATTAATGTAAGTTTCTAGAAACAGTGACATAAATATAACACCTATACAAAAAATAAAGAAAAGAGACATTACACACAAAACAAATAAACAATTCAACCATTGATCTGTTCTTAGAACATGATGATTTAACAATTTTAGAATAAATTGTACCAAAATAAAAGAAGTAAATAGCATCCTTCATTAGCATTGATAAACAATGAATTATAAATGTATCTTACCCAAAATTTGCTCAAATAATAAAATGAGAACTTAACTCTCAAGCAAGAAATTTCTTAGCTCTTCCTAAGCGTTTTATTAGTCTATCCTATCTTCACATTAAGAATTATTTTATTTTTTTACCGAGAATGTTTTTACACAAGAAATAAAAAAATTAGAAATGAAAGGTACATCAATTGCTCCTCTTAACCTAAATGCCCACCAAGACCTCTGCCTAAAAAAGGTTAAGATTTATGATCCATTCTAATTTTGTTTTTTAAATGATTTTAGTCACATGATGAAAAAGAGTGGGCAACTCAGCATTGTTTCCTTCACAAATATATTTAAAAACCTTTTCTTTTAACGCCCAGGAAGAAGTAAGCAGACATTTGGGGGGCCCTCTCTCCTATTATCTTTTTTTGCACTAAAACAAGTGTGGCAGTTTTCTAAGAATCAAGTTTCTGTAAATCAAATTTGTTCAATTTTTAATATATTTATGCTGATATTTTGTACCTTGTGACCAGAACATATGAGGCAAGGACATGACAGTGAGAGTAATTTAAAATGGATTCTCAGCAAAAGTTTTTTTTTAAAATAAGAATTTTGAATAACAAGTCATGTTCCTTGAGTTAATCATTAGCCTTTAATTTAATAATTTAACCCTAAGTTTAAGTTATTTGTACTATGATGTGTAAAAGAGAATACATATTATGATGAATTTTCATTTTCAGAGGCTAGAAGCCAATAAAAAAAATGAAAGATCATAAATAACTAAATCAACACAACTATAAAATGTGTTATACGTACTCTTAACACTTCAAACAAATTTCCATTGCATATTATTTCTAACTCTTAATGTGTTAAAGCAAGCCTCGATAGAATTTTCTTTAGAAACGAAGTTTTTTGGTAGTTTTTACTTTTTTTTTGAAGATGCGATTTTGCTAAGCTTTATTACTAAAATAATAGTACTAAACAATGTACTACAGGTAAAAATAGTCTTTAACTCAATACGGTCTTTTGGATACATAAAATGACCATTCTTATCCTATTACATGAATTCAGTATGACAATAATAATATAAAAGGATTTTACGCAATGTTTTAAATTTCATAACCGGTTGACTGAGGCGGAAGTTTTCCAAAAACCTTATGGCACATTAAGAGTTAATTTAAACAATGTTTTCTGCAGAAGCAAGGATATTTTTATCTTTAACTCTTAATGTGCCATAAGGTTTTTGGAAAACTTTCGCCTCAGTTCTGTCCCGTAAGAATTTCCAGTATTGCGATCAACTGGTTATGAAGTTTTAAAAATTGCGTAAAATCCATTTATATTATTTTTGTCATACTGAATACTGCCTTCATCTTTTAGTATATGATTGGTTATTTTATGTATCCAAAAGATCGTATTGAGTTTAAACTAATCTTACCTGTAGTTTAGTATTATTATTTTAGTAATAAAGTATGGCAAAATCACATCTTTAAAAAAAACAAAAAAAAAACAGTAAAAACTTCGAAAAAAAATATAAGCAAAACGATCGATAACACTAGCGAGGGAAACGGCAGCCATTGCCGTAAATAGAATACATCATCTTTCATGCAGTGAAGAGTTTTTATTTACGGTAATTTCGTTTCTAAAGAGAGTTCTATCAAGGCGCGCTTTGGTAATAACGATGAGGCGCGCATTATCGCGCTTTAACACATAAACAGTTAAAGCAGGTATTTTTATGAAAACTATTATTTAAAATTTGACAAACAAAAATTTCACAAATACTTTAATAATATTACAGTCGAAACCGCTTAAGTCGACGGCGTTGGGGTATGGAAAATGGCATCGACATAACCGATGATTGAGTTAAAGCGAAAACCAATATGGCGGCAAAATATTAACATGCGCTTGAAATTTCTTTATGTACGTGTTGTGCGTTAATTAGTGATGGGACAATTAATCAGAATCGTATCGGAATATCGGGACCCTATTTCTTCACTCTTTCTTAAGGTTGTTAAGACCGTTCGTTTTTAAAGACCGTTTAAGTTTAAATATAACGCCGTTTTGCGGTGATTCCCAGATTGAGCGATACTGTGCCTTCGAAGCCACTTGCTTGATTTTCCTTACAAGCTACACAAATAAGTAACCTACACATCCCCTCATTGTCCCCGAACCATTCTCTTCCTAATCATCTTCTTTGGGTCCCTCATCTTACAACAGACTCAGAATGGTCTATCGTGACCTATATATGACTCATGACAAAGCGAACTCTTCTCTATATAAACGTACGCAAATAAATTAGGTACTCCTTTTGAACCTTCAACTTTGACATA